>JAPKLW010000862.1:233655-275375 GCA_026898455.1 Plectranthus barbatus
AGAGGCTCGCACGAGGACGAAAAAACACAATCATACAATCCATAAAACCCATGCAATCATTCAATAATAATTATCATGCATATCATAGGCAATATTATTTTTTTCGATTGAGCCAATTAATTAACCTTGCTCTGATACCAATTGTAGGGATTCGTGCCAAGGATCGTTAATTGGAATATCAAAAATAAATTGATATGCCTATGATTAATCCTATCATGCTCCTATTGATTATGCACAAGGGGGCTTATGCAGAATACATGGATTGTGGAAACCTGAAGAACGAGTGCATAGAGATTTGATCCTAGATCATTTTTCCACGCACGAAGATTTATTCCTAACAGATCAAGGAATTAAATCTTATGAAAATAAAATAATATTTTCGAAAACAAAGAGGGAGAGAAGAAAGAAGATCCTCCAGATCTGATCTTTTGATCTGTATCCCAACTCCAATCTGAATATCTGGTGAAGATTCCCTTCAGATTCCTCGCCTGATTGAGAAGCAGAATTTCCTCCTCGTTTCTCAGATCAGTCGATCAACACAGCTCCCAAAATATGGTTTGCTGTGTGCACCATATGATCTTGTGGTGTGTTGAGATCTGAGAGACTAAGGCCTATTTACAGCAAAATACTGGACTTTTATTGGGCCTGAGTTTCATGGGCCAGACCAGGGACCAGATTGCAAATAGCAAATAAGGCCTATCAAATAATTAATTCTCATATTCAACCTAGAATATAATTAATTAATTAATATTGATTCATTCCACTAAAGAATCAATATTGTCCTACTTATTTGCTACCACATTTTGAGGTACGGGTTGCATGGGCTCGGTAAATCCCCACATTTAAGGTTACAGGCATTCGTTGATTAATTTAAGCTCTGACAAGATATTTAATTACTTAACATCTTATATTCCTGAGTCAATCCACTCAAACTTTTTCACTTATGCTTGAACTTAATCAGCCTGCAGGACTTTAGCATAACGAACCTTTTGAGCTGCTCAGGGAATGTTACCATCCTATACTGCATGTGATTACCTAGTTCCAGTACCAGACAATCACTGGAACTCAAAGTAATACACAATCTGCATATACTTCTGTTCCTTCATGTAGGCTTAGGATCTCATCAAGCCATAGAGATCTAGATTCTTTTAATGTCATATAAAAGAATCGATCTCGACTTAGGTCCTTATCAATGTGTGCCCCACACCAGCATACCAAGCCATCCCAGATAAGCTGCTTGTTACTGCGTATGCTGCAGCCTACACCGACAGTTTATCCTGGAATTGTCTTGGCTGTGATAACTATTTATATCTCGCTATGTCAAATGATCCATACGATCTTCCGTGATCTACTACACACCGTATGATCTTCCTATCGACGAGATAAGAGGATAATTGCATTTGCGACACATGTTTGTTAATTCAGACAGGAGATTAACAAACAACATTTATGATTCCCAGTATATTAACCAATCGATCTTGTAGATAATATACCAATCATAATGCTTTCAGTATATAAATCCATTAGATGAGGCAATCGAGAAGTCCTTCAAGACTTTGGTCTTTGGAACAATTTTGGAAGTGAATGCAGATATTCTGGCTGCCAAGTTCAAGCTACCCAACAAAGGCGAGCGCATTGCTTCATACAAGCTGAATGATCTAGACGAAATGGAGAAGAGATGGAAAGCGTGGAAGAAGCCTGAATTGGAGAAGGATCAGAAGGGAAAGTTGATCACCTTCAAGATTGCAACTCCCATCAACCAATTCAGAGATGAGTATAAGAATCTTGCTAAGCTGGTAATAATGATGTTCCCGTGTGATGTTGGTTCATACTCTGAATTGTCGGCAAAGAAGTATGCAGTGATGATGGCGATGTTGGATAGAGTGGAAGGTAATTGGGCTGAGTTCTTCTATGGGCGCTGGTCGGAGCACGCCAGGAAGAATCTGAGGATTAAAGAGGATGGTTTATTCACATCCAATGTGAATTTTGGATTGAATATTAGCAATTTCATCAAAAAGTTTTTTCACAAGAAGAGGCTTGCTAGAGGCGAGAAGCTCCTTCCAACTGATTTTATTTTGATGACAAAGAAGGCACCAACTCTGACCGATCACACCACACCGATCATTCCGAAGGGTAAATCAAATGTTAATAAGAAGATTCCTTCATCTCCAGAAGAGCCCCACCCAAGCGAGTTAGCATTCCTGATATTGGAATGGGCGATTGCTATGACTCCAGAGGGGATAGCAGCGGCCCAGAAGGCTACGGAGACAGAGCAATGCTTTAAGAACCTAGAGGATATCGAGAAGCTAGGGATCTGCCCGTTGAGCAGATTGAAGAGATCATGGAGAAGAAACAAGCTGAGCAACTGGCTCAAACCTTGGGTAGCCTTGCGGTTGCTATACCCAAAAGGAAGCGCACAGACATGGCTTCTCCAAAAAAAAAGAGGACGTGCAGAAGGTTGGTCAAGGCTACTGAGAAAGAGAAAGCTGAGAAGGAAGCAGGAGAGAAGGAGGCTGCTGAGAAGAAAGCGAAGGAAACTCCTCTCTCTGAAAAACCTCTTGAAGAGAGATTGCGAGTCTTAAGGAAGAAGAAAGCTCAGAAGAAGTAGCAGGAGAAGAAGAAGCACAAGAAGGTAATGGAGAGACTCACCTTCGAAGCAAGGGACAGGAACTTTGAAAATTCCAAGCAGGCTGCTGAAGAACGTTCAGCTAAGAAGGCAGCTGCTGAACAGCAAGCAGCCAAGGACGCTGCTGCTAAGAAAGGGAAGGAGAAGTTAGCACCTGTTGTTCCCATTCCCACCCCCACAATACCAGAAGAGATAGTCATTGAGCAGGAGGCCATGACAGATCAAGATTTCGAGACATTGTTGGTGACCAGAGCTTTTAAAGCTCCAGACCACCCTCAAGGAGGAGTCTCGATAAAGGAGGCTGCTGACACGCAATTAGATGACACCAGCGATGAAGAGGTTGTATTCAACGTAGCTTCAGGCTCAGGAAAGAATGCTGAGCCCGATGCTAGCACTTCTGCTGAAGTTGAAGAAACAACCGCTGAGAGGCCTAGCATGGAGGTTCCTACTGCTGATAGGCCTAGCACGGACATGCCTGCTGAGGCGAGGCCGTGCACAGCGGTTAATGCTGAGGAGAGACCTAGCAACAGAGGAGCAGAGGGAACCAATGCTGAGGAAGGTCCTAGCACCGATATTCCCTCTTCTGAAATTGAACAAGATGAAAGCTTCATGTTTTTCCGATTCTGAGTCCTATGGCGAGTCAGACGATGTTTTTGATGCAAGATTCCTACGAAAGATCCCGACAGGAAATAATGAGCTACTTCAAGTACCTTTCAAAGGACTTCCAGGACGGGGTTACAACTTTCTGAGAATCTCTCAATGGTGTGCTCTGATATCATTTGAAGAGAAGGTAAATTTTGACTTTTTCCTCATGTCATATGATATTGAAGAATTTATCATTGAGGAGATAGAGAGAGGTATCGCAGAGGTATTCTCGGGGGAGGTAGATGACGGAACCAAAGAAGGAGAAGTTCTCGGACGCGAGCTAAGGTGCTGGAAAATGTGTGATTACATAATGCGCAAGCTCTGCTTCGAACAATGGATATTGCTGATATGCAGGAAAGGACTTTACTACTTGCGACAGGAGGAGAAATGGGCAAATGATTGAATGGATCAAGCTCCTTGCACCAAACAATACACTGATAAACAAGTCCTTGCCAGACTTTAGGCTATCAAAGCTCACCGACGGATCTCACCCGCTCATCCCTTGCTTAAGTAAATGTTTGCTCCTGATGGGCATTCGGATGCTCACATTCAGCTATCCAAGCGTCAAGCCAAAGCTGCTGTAGAATATAGAAGGAGCCAAGCGGAGTACGCAACACAAAAGCAAGAGAGGCTGCCAGCCCGAATGGCTGCTGCCAGAAAGCATGAAGAGCGAGAGGCCAAGAACCTTGAGATAACCGTGCATCGCAACAGAGAAGCCAAAATGCGTGCATATCTCTTGGACATTGAACTCCTGGAAGTATGGAAGACAGAGGAAGCAGAATGGGTTACCGAGGAGGCTGAATATTTGCAGGTTATTGCCGATGAAGCAGAGGCTGCTGCCCTTGCTGAGGCACAAGCAAAGGCGACAGTAAAAGCCTGTGAACTTGCTGAGGCTCTGTAGAAGGCATGGAATTATGAGGAGGCAGAGTGCATAGATGCTGAAAATCTATATCTCGATGAGCAGAGCGAATGGTATGAGACAGAAGCTATGGATATTGAGCCTATCTCCAAAGTCCATCCATCTACTAGCAGTGGAGAGCTAGTCATCACATCATCTGCTATGGATGTTCTTCCAGTAAATTCTGATGCTTTTCAAACTTATGTTAATTCTGCTATGCAACATGCGATCCAGCATGCTCTTTCCACTTCTATTTCCCATGCTGTAACTGAGAGAGAGGCTCTCCAAACTTCTCATATAAGGAGGGAAGTAGAGTAGGTGAGGAGTGAGGTATCCGAGGTCCGATCAGAAGTTGCTGAAGTGAAACACGATGTTGCTGAAGTGAAGACTAACATGGAGGTGCTGAAAGATGATGTTGCTGAATCCCAGCAACAGAGGGTGCAAACGGTAAATTCTTTTTCCTCCACCTTTATGGTTGCACTCAAAGAGGATGAAGAAATAAGACTTGTTGAACTAGAGGAGAGGAAAAAGGAAGAAGAAGCACTTGCTGCGGCTGCTAAAGAGCGCAGACTTGCTCTCAAGAATCTGAAGAAGCAAGAGATGGATCTTAAGATCAAAATGCTGGAGATGGAAAATGAGAAGGTTCTTAAACGGCTAGAAAGAGAAGTTAAGGAGAGGCAAGCTAGCAAGGCATATCTCGAGAAGTTCATGCTGCTGACAATGAACAAATTTGATGAATTCGACAAAAGGAAGAAGCCAGCTCCTGATTCTTAAATTTCTTATCTTAGCAAACCTTCTGTACATTTACTTCTAATCTTTTCTAGTTTCATTGTAATTGTAGTGATTTATCATATGAATGAAACTCGATCAGACTTAGACAATTTCTCATTGTCCAATTCTGATTTTTCGTGCGTGTCTTAGTTGATATACACTATCAGTGTATTCAATAAAAATGCATGTGGATGATGAGTATTATTTGTCTTTGGATTGATTGTGAATGTTCGCTGATTTAATTGGGTGCTAGAATTCTTAGCATATTCCTTGGAGCATTTACTTATGTTTTTTTAATCGAGAAATATTTCCCAGCACTTGTTGAGGGGGAATTTTATTAAAAATAACCATGCTAGAACTAAGATGGATACACTCTGAGTTAGACTGCTAGAATAAGATCTGATACTTAGAAACCTTCTTGTAAACTCAAACATTTTTTCCTCTTAGATTCAGCAAGTGATAGTAAGCTTTGATCGCACCAAAAAGGGGGAAATTATTGGGAATTTTTTGTAAACTCCTCCCTTAGATCAAAATTTGTACAAGGTTTTGTGCCTTAGTAGTTTGGTCGATCATTGCTGAATTCTAGCATAGTCTAGCAACTCTTATGTAATGTCCTGTTTAGCAAAAATATCGAGTTGTAATAGATTAGGAAGTGCTTGAGAAGATTGCTGAAGGATTCAGCAAATGGAACAAAGAAAATCAATTCAAGCAACTTCGGAATGCTAGAAGAGTTCTCAGCAGATGGTAGCTACTAGAGAAATCAGCAGACAAGAATGACTGCTAGAGATGATAGCGATCAAGTGCTAAGAAGAATGATTGCTAAGGCGTTAGCAAACATATGCTAAGAAAGAGACTACTAATCGGAAGCAAAGAAGATAGCAAAATGCTACCGGACATAGCATTTGCTAATGCTAAACAGATTGCAAAGTAATAGCAATCAACATTCAAGACCTAAATGCTGAAATACGCATATGCTTAAGGAGTAAGCAGATTGAAGAGCGGATTGCTAGAAGAGCGTAGTAATCAGAAGGATTAGCGGATCGTCCCAGCATTCTCCGAGAACGCTAAGCAAGGAAAGATATCTAGCAACGATCTCTAATATTACCGTTCTGACAAAAGTACAAGCAAAGGACAAAAGCTTTCCCGAAGTAGGTCGGAAAGTACTGTACTACGCCAGAAAGGACGGAAAAAGTCAAACTCCTTTTGGACAAAGGACCGTTGTGTCTAACAGATCTGGAGATTCAAAGTTTGAATCTCCAGATATAAAAGAGAAGTCCAAATAGAGAGACGACAACTACTAGATCTACTACTGCTCATTCTACACCACGAACACAACTGAAAATCAAGAGATTCCTTTGACAAAGCGAAAAAGGAAAAAGAGAGGAGTCAGTTGAGAGCCCACATTTAAGAAGAATCTTAAAAGCTCTCAACAACAAGTGTCACTACATTGAATACCCGACATTGCATTCAATAGATTCCTTAATCTTGGTCAAGAATCTTCAATCATTGTGATAACTTCCAATCATAGGAAGCATCCAGCAGTCACATCTCATTAAAGGGATTGACTCTCACGGGCAAAAGCTGCCGAAACCAGACAAAGTTCGGAGAGAACTATAAAACCTCCATTACAGCAAAGGACAAGTTTTACGAAGCTGCTTCCTTGACTTGACCGGAGTTGTGGACTAGAAGATTTAAGCATCGGAGGATAGCTTTGTAGTGGCTACGTCGAAGGTTCACTACCTGCTACAAGTGTTCGGCGAATCCTTGCACTTCAATATCTTTTTAGTGGAATTCTTAGCGACACGGCTAAGGTGTGGACGTAGATCTATTGGATCGAACCACTATAAATATTGTGTGTTCTTTACTGTTTTATTACTTACCATTTGTGTGATGATTTGAAACCTTGCAACGATAATGGCCAGAGTTTTTGTCTGTAAGAAACCCTAACTTCTACCTCGAGCTAAGACATTTTTAAGAACATAAGTGCAAGATATACTTTAATCTTCCGCTGCATTAGTTTTTTGCTATTCACCACGACGACTTTAATCTGGGACCAACAATTGAGAATTTCACTAAAAAGATATTTGAAGTACAAGTAATCGCCGAACACTTGTAGCAGACAATAAGCTTTCGAGCCGGCCACTACAAAGCTATCCTCCGTTACTTCGATCTCTTCAATCGGTAGCTGCGGAGAAGTCAAGGGGACACCTTCCTAAAACTCAACTTTGTTGCAATGGAAGCTTTAGAGTTCCTTCCAAAACTTTTCTGGGGTTTTTGGCAACAACCCGTGATAGTCAATCTCTTTACAGAGATGTGACTGTTGGATGCTTTATAGGATGGATGGTATCCTAATGATTAGATTTTTGAGCTAAGTCAAGGAATCTCTTTCAATATAGTGTTAGATATTCAATGTGGGGGACACTACGGTTGGGAGCTTAGAGAATCTTCTTGTCTCTTTAATGAGCTCCAACTGACTACTTTCTCACTTTGCTTCGCTTTGTCAAATGATTCATTTAAATGTTTGTAAAGGCAATGAAAGCAGTAGTCGTCTCTCTCTATTGGACTTGTCTTTTATACCAGGAGATTCAAAACTTGAATCTCCATACCCATTAGACACAACGGTCTTCTCCGTCCAAAAGAGTTACTTGTTTTTTCTTCCTTTCCGGTGTGGTTAGTGTCTTTATACCTAGCACTTAGCAATCATTCTTCTTAGAACATGACTGCTTTCTTCCTTAGCAGACGCTTCTGTCTGCTGACTTCTCTAGTAATCGGCTTGACTACTGAGAACGTTCCTAGCATCCAGAATTTTCGTAGTCTTTGTTCCAATTGCTGAATCCTCAACAATCTTCCGTAAGTACTTCTAATCTATTACAACTCGAAATATTTCCTACACAGGACATTACACATGAGTTTCTAGACTATCTAGACTTCAGCAATGATCCACCAAACTACTAAGGCTTCGATTCAACAAAACCTTTTAAAATTTTGATCCTAAGGGAGATTTACAATACAAATCAGGGAATAATTTCCCAACAATTTCCCCATTTTTGGTGCGATCAAAGCCTACTAGCTAATTGCTGAATCTAAGAAGGAAAATTTTAGAGTTTACAAGTGTTCAAGTCTAGCAAACTATCTCAGAATTCTATATGTGTGTAAAATGACCGATATTTCGATGTGTGAGCTTTCATGTTTGCGTTCATTTTACCCTCATATCATATGTTTTTGTTGTTCTTTTGTCGTGTTTTCGTGTTTTTGTGTTTTGAATGTTGTAGGTTAGGTTTTGAGCATATTATAGCACTTTTAGGTGAGTTTTGGAGGTAAATCATCCGAGCCGAAGGTCAAAAGGAAGTTGGATCGACCGAGCGGAGGAAAGGAGTGAAGAAACTGGATTTTAGAAGAATTTCTCGGCCGAGCCAAGGAAGGCTCGACCGAGCCATTGGACAGAGACTTGGCTCGACCTACCCTGCAGTGCTCGACCGAGCCTATTCTTCAGAGGGTTCGCTCAGCCGAGCCAAGCCTGGCTCGGCCGAGCCAATACGGGCTTCGTGGTTCTGCTATTTCTAGCTTGCTCGGGCGAGCCATGGGTGGCTTGGGCGATCCGAGGCCCTGGGAGCTCGTCTATAAAAGGGGGATTTTTGCATTTTAAAGGAACTTATGGTCAGGTTTCAAATAACTGTCACAAAAGTTCTCGCTAGATTCATCTCCGAACCATTCCCCATCAAAATTCAAGGAGATTCAAGCTAAATTCTTCCAACTTGGTGAAGATCTAGAAGGAAGGAAGGTAGATCAAGCCCAAGGAAGGCAATCAATGGAGATCATACTTAGACCTTGATATTTTGTAATGGATTCTCTCATTTCTCTTATTGATTTGTACTCAATTCAAAGTATTAAGAACTAAATTCAGTTGTGAGTGTTGTAGAATGGATGTTGTGATGAGTTGATATCAAATTTACTTGTTTACTTTCCTTTGAGGGATTGAATTGCACTTGAGCCTATTCCCTATTACTTAGGTGTAGGTAATAGCCAACCTTAGAGGTAGTTGATGTGAATGCTGCAGCCAACACGCAGGCGGAATCGTCGTGAAAAGTGTATATTCTTACGATTTTAGTTCCAATCCCTGTGCAGGGCTAGGTCGTAGGGCGATAATTGACAGTCGATTGGGAGTGATCTAGGGGTTAATAACGTAGCTGTTTGCAATTCCAAGTGTCATCTACTTCTAGTTTTCCGTAGCAAGTGGCTAGCGAATGTAGGGTCGATTGCTCAACCTCCTAGGGATTAAAACTTGGTTTACAACATTGTTTGATTCAACTTGGAACAATAGAAATTCGATCAACACTCAGTATCGTTTTATTGTTGAACATGAGATTTTGATCTACCTAAGCATGTATTTCAATTGTTTGGCTTGTGAAGTTCAATTACATGTTTTGTATTGCTTTGTTGCTTGTATGTTTGATTACATTCTATTTTGCCTAGTTAAACAAATACCAATGACTATGATTTGCCTAGCTATTGCACCTACAAACAAGTAAATAGTTTTCACTTGAGCGAATTGAAAAGTACTCGGAATGATAAAATTTAACGTGAAGATAATGTTGCATTTCACCGTTGTCACGTTTTTGGCGCCGTTACCGGGGAATCTTCTAGTAGGTTGTAACATCCAGGAAAAAAAATTAATTAAATTGAATTTAATTTATTTAAGTATTTTTCTCTTTACTTTATTAAATTTATGTTAAAGCATGATATTATGTGATTATGTCTTATAAGTCGCACCCTAGATTATTAAGCATAAAATTAAATTCATAATTAGGATATATTTTTCTAGGCATGTAATTATTATTTTTAAATTTAAATATATCCATGGAGAAGATAATTTCATATCTTTTAAAAATTTAGTTAGAATTATCCCTAAGGTAACCATATCATATCTTTCAAAATCTTTTCATGATCTTTTAAATCCTAGATCGATTAGTATAAATAGACCCCTTCAGTATTATTTGTTTTTCACGCCGAAGTTGTAAACAAAGAAGCAAGAATTGGGAAAGTTGAGGGGAAGATCAAGGTTAGTCGTAACATAAATTTAATCAACGCATTCATGCATCTTTGGAGGATGAATTGTATTCCTTGTTTTATTTCTCTCTCACAATAACTAACATAGGAAATTAGGAATGGTATTTGCATTACTGATTTAGTATTATTATTTTAATCTATTTAGTATGCATAAAATAAAAGAATTTCTTGGTTGGATAAGAAAATGTAATTTTTATGATATTACGTACGAAAGCATGCATTCTGTTTTAATATGCTTTTATGTCAAGAGAAGATTTACAATATTTATTATTTTTTTATTGATATCCTCGTGTGCATATCTATTTCTTAACATTAATCTTTTTGAACAAGAACTTTTATGGATATACATTGGCACATGTTAACTTAATTAAAGAATATATATATATATTATTTATTGATATTGTAGGTATTGTTTTAGTTTAGCGACAACTATATTTTTTTTCTTATTCTAAATTATCTTATAAACATAATTATTTATTCCCTTTCGAAAATTTAACTAGAGAACTTTTATGAACTTATGTATAAATTAAATCTATTGCTAGGTGGTGCGCAAGATATAATCGCTTAATATTCCTCAGTTTTATTCAAGAAAGTCGAGGTACAGGTGGGGTGTCATGTGGTGACTTTACATTATCCCTTTTATATCCTTTACTTGAATTTATGCATGTTTCTACAGCAACAGTTTGGTCTTCGGACTATCTATAGCAACAATTAAGCCTTCGGGCTATCTATGGCAACAGTTTAGCCTACGGGCTTGGTCTTCGGACTATCTATAGCAACAGTTAAGCCTACGGGCTCTCTCTATAGCAACAGAATGGGTCTACGGACCACGACGGTTTATTGCATGTATTTTGTATTGTATCTAATTGTGGATATATGTGCCCCACTGAGTCAATAGAACTCACCTCAATCTATTAACTATTTTTCAGGCAATAGTTCGGGCGATGAGGAGTGATGCGCGATGATCGTGGTCTATTGATGGTCAAGTTTCTCATGCAAAACTTTTATATTTCTTTTAAGCTTCCGCAGTTTAGAGTCAAACTATGCTTTTATTTTATTTAAATTATGTTATTATTTCTCAAGACTATGAATATTTCCCTTTTATTTCTATGAAAAGTATGCATGGTTCACTCCTCTTTTATTTATGAAAATTGGGGCGTGACAATGTGGTATCAGAGCAGGTCTACGTTTCTGTAGACTTGTTAAATAAAATGAATGCAGGTTTAGAAATGACTATCATCGCCATCTCTCATCGTGCCAACAAAGGTAAAAGAGTCAAAAGGATTTTTTTTTAATTTTTATGTCTAGAATAATTTATATGCATGAGTATTTTATAAATGTTATGTTTTTATAAATGTCATTATTTTATTAAGATCATGTTTTAAAATGCTATGTTTACTTCCACTTATGCCCTCAAAATTACATACTTATATAGCATTTGAGGAGAAATCTAGAAGCCGATTTACACATCTTGAACATGAAAGGCTTTGACGTGATTCTAGGTACGAATTAGTTAAGTTAGAATTTAGTAGTTATTAACTTATAGACTCTTGAATATGAAACACTATAACGCAATTCTAGATATGGATTGGTTAACTAAGATTCACGCAATTATTAAATGCCGAGAGCAAGAAGTTATCTTCCAACAACCAGGGTAAAAGTCTTTCTCTTTTCAAGGAAGCAAGACAAGGAGATCACCGCATATTATATCTGCAATGAAGACGATCAAAATGGTGAGAAAGAATGACTGCCAAGCCTATTTGGCGATCAAAATGGTGAGAAAGAATGACTGCCAAGCCTACTTGGTAAATGTAAGTATCCATAGAAGACATTCACGTAGTAAGAGAATATCCAAATGTCTTTCCAGATGACATAGATGGTGTTCCACCAAACAGACAAGTGGAATTCACTATAGACTTAGTGCCAGGAGCAACACCAATATCTAAAGCGCCCTACAGAATGGCACCGAGGGAATTGCAAGAATTGAAGATTCAAATCCAAGAACTATTGGATAAGGGTCATATCAGACCAAGTGTATCACCTTGGGGCGCACCGGTCTTGTTTGTCAAGAAGAAAGATGGAACCATGAGGATGTGCATTGACTATCGTGAGTTAAATAAACTCACTATCAAGTACAAGTACCCACTTCCAAGGATTAAAGATTTGTTTGATCAATTGAAAGGAGCTGGAGTCTTTTCCAAGATTTATATGAGGTCAGGATATCACCAACTGAAAGTCAAGGTAGAAGATATCCCAAAGACAACATTCCGGACTAGATATGGACACTATGAGTTCACAGTAATGCCATGTGGATTATCTAATGCACCTGCGGTATTCATGGATCTGATGAATAGGGTCTTCCATCAATTTCTAAATCAATTTGTCATAGTCTTTATTGATGACATTTTGGTTTACTCGAGAGATCAAAGTCAACACGAGGAGCATTTGCATAAAGTGTTGAAGACATTACAAAAGGAGAAGCTTTATGCTAAGTTCAAGAAGTGTGAGTTTTGGCTAGATCGAGTTGTATTTCTTGGACACGTGGTATCAGCACAAGGAATTGAGGTTGATCCATCAAAGGTCGAAGCTGTTAGCAATTGGAGTTCACCTAAAAATGCTAGTGAGATTCGGAGTTTTTTTGGGCTTAGCACAGGTTATTACCGACGCTTTATCGAAGGATTCTCAAAAATTGCAAGTCCTCTGACCCAACTAACGAGAAAGGGAGTCAAATTCGAGTGGAACAAGAAGTGTGAGGAAAGCTTCCAAGAATTGAAGATGAAGCTAACAACATTACCTGTACTTACCATCCCTGAAGGTACTGAAGGGTATGTAATTTATTGTGATGCCTCAAAGCAAGGAGTTGGATGTGTTCTGATGCAACATGGGAAAGTGGTAGCTTATGCCTCAAGGCAACTGAAGACACACGAGCACAACTACCCCACTCATGACTTGGAGCTAGCAGCAGTAGTTCATGCACTAAAGATCTGGCGACATTATCTCTATGGAAGTAAATGTGAGATATATTCGGACCATAAGAGTTTGAAGTATTTCTTCACACAAAAAGAATTGAACATGAGACAAAGAAGGTGGTTAGAGCTTGTTAAAGATTATGATTGCACCATCAACTACCATCCAGGTAAAGCAAATGTTGTAGCTGATGCTTTGAGTAGGAAAGGAGTTCTCACAGCTCAACTGATTAAATATTTTGAGAGCCTAAATATCGAGATGGTGCCGCCAACAGAAACCACAAACTCAGTTTTGGCAGCCCTGACAATCAGACCTTTGTTGAAAGATCAAATTTGAGAGGCACAAAGAAATGACATGTTTTTGTGCAAAATGAAAGAGTGAGCATTGGAAGGAAGCATCAAAGGTTTCACAGTTGATGCAGATGATACTCTTGTCTATGAAGGAAGAATTTGTGTACCTAAAGATGAGCAGCTAAGGAAGGAGATTTTGGAAGAGGCACATAATACGCCTTATTCTATTCATCCAGGCGGAACTAAAATGTATCATGACTTGAAGATGCACTTTTGGTGGAGAAATATGAAAAGGTCTATTGGTGATTTTGTTGAGAGGTGTATGACTTGTCAGCAAGTGAAAGCAAAACATCAGCGTCCAAAAGGACTTCTCAAACCTTTAGAGATTCCAGAATGGAAATGGGAGAATATCACAATGGACTTCGTAGTTGGATTACCGAAAAATGCACAAGGGTAATCACGCTATTTGGGTGATTGTTGATAGACTTACAAAATCTGCCCACTTTCTACCTGTGAAGATGATGTTTAGCATGGATCGATTAGCTCATATTTATGTAGATGAGATCATTAGACTGCATGGGGTGCCAGTAAGTATCGTATCCGATCGAGATACGAGATTTACTTCTAAGTTTTGGAGGAGCCTGCAAGATGCTTTGGGTACTAAGTTAAATTGTAGTACAGCGTATCACCCACAAACCGATGGACAGTCAGAGAGGACAATTCAAACACTTGAAGATATGTTACGAGCTTGTGTTTTAGATTTTGGAGATAATTGGGAAAAGCACCTGCCATTGGTGGAATTCGCATACAACAATAGTTATCAAGCAACCATTGGCATGGCACCATATGAAGCTCTGTATGGAAGAAAGTGCAGGTCGCCGCTACATTGGGATGAAGTAGGAGAGAAAAGAATCTTAGGTCCAGAAATTGTTGAAAAGACAGTGGCAATTATTAGCAAAGTAAAAGAACGCATTAAAGCTGCCCAAGATCGACAAAAATCTTATGCGGACTTAAGTAGATGAGGAGGACAAGGGCACAAACGAGTTGGTGCAATAAGTAGATAGTATGAAGAAAGGTGATAATGAGATGCCATCACCCGAAGAAATGCAAGAAGTTCCCATTTTTGCACAACTTATGGAAGAATAGTGTGAGGAAAAGATTATAACGGGAAAAGTACGTAGAGAGATGGTGTTTGTTTTTCCTTCCCGGTTAATAGACAAGGTTGAAAAGGTAGTGATGCTAACAAATAAGGTGAAAGAGGTTTATGAGTTGGTTGTTAAAGGAATTGGATTGAGGAAATATAATCCCGATGGTGTATTTGAAAGGTCATTGGTGATTGAGACATGGTTAAATGGTGTGTTAGATAGTGTGCTTGTGATGAGAAAATTCCGAATAGTAATGAGGGAAAGTTTGGTTGGAGGAAGCTTAGGAAGTAGATCAATCAACAAGTCGCTTCCAAGCAAAGTTTGATCGGTAGAGAAAGGTATACTAAAAATTCACAAGGTTTTGGACAATGGATAACATGGTAAGGTCGTCTAGCTACCGACGTAAATGGAAGCCCTTATTGGGAGGCAACCTAACCAATTTTGTTTCTTTTGTTTAAATTGCATTTAGTTGATTTGATTTTGAATAAATGTTTAGTTTGTTGGTTTTGTGTTTGTTAGGAGAAACTACAAGATCGAGAGGAATCATGATGCACCGTCCACTGTTGTTGCAAACTTAGTCTCACTAGACTAAGTTTGGGGGGATGTGCCGGTAGCCGGTGCCTTGGTTCATTCCTCCCTTCTCTCCTCCTATCTTATCTTGTATTGGTTTAGTTTAGTTTGTTTGAGTAATGATTCTATCTTCGATTTGGTTGTATAATGATAGTGATCTACCTTCACTTTGGATTTGAATGTGGATGTTATTTGGATGTTTAAATTTTAATTGAATGGGTATGTTGATGGATTTGTAGCGAGCTTGCATGAGATTTAATTCTTTCTATTTGGTTTTGTTTGTGGATATGTTACATGGTTTGGTATGAATGGTGGTGCTAGTGGATATTGCTTTATTTTTGTTGATGATTGGTTTGTGGAATGTCGATGGAAATGAGAACTTAATTGGCTTGTTTATGCTCAATAGTTTTGTGGTGTTTGTGTTGATTTGTATTAGGTACAAATAAGGCACGAAGAGCAGTTTGATCGTGTGTGCCGATGGGTAACGCTTTTTATCGTTTCTTCTACCAATTAGATTCATTACAAATTGTTTCATGGCATGTAAATTGTTGTTAGGAAGTTGTGTGCTTGTGTGTGTGTGATGAACCCAAACAAGAGCTTGAGGTTTGAATCATGATTTACTTAGTAACCTTGATATTTACCGTGACCAATGATAGAGCGGAATCTAGTTGTCAAGGCATGCTTTAGTTGAACTTTTGAATTGCCGAGTTTTGTGTGTGGTTAATGCATAGGACTTGACAAAAAGCTGTGAGATTTGAGCTTTGATATGGTCATATCTTTATCGTTTGTGAGTGCCAAGATTGAGAGCACAAGATCTAGAACTTGAATAAATTCTTTATCTATTTGGCATGAGTTTGGTAACTAAAAAATGATATTAGGCCATCGATTCTTAGTCCTACCTTTCACTCCGGGAGTATAAGGTGGTTGAGAACTGTTGGTCCCTGAGATCAAAGTCGCCGTGGTAACAATAAGATATACACACAAAATGCAGTGAAAAAAAATGGCGTTTACTTGTAATTAGGTTATTCTTAACTTAGGGTTTTTGTTCAAGTTTGCTTAAGTTCCTTTTTGCAGTTATACTCTAGCAACTTCGTTGCTAGGATAAATCGTTGTAGCTCAAAAGTAATAAAATAGTAATCAGCAAGAGAACACAAGATTTATAGTGGTTCGATCAAATGATCTACGCCCACTCCTTAGCCGAATCGCTAAAAGTTTCACTAAAAAGGTATACGGTGTACAAAGAGTTGCCTTTTCTGTAAAGCAGTCAGCCGACGTTTGGTCTGTCTACTCCACGACTATCTTCCAATACTCCGAACCTTTCAGGTGTGGCTCCGGCTGAGTCAAGGGCGCACCTTCGTAAAACTCGCTTTTACCACCTGTGGAAGAGTTTAGAGTTCCTTCCGAACTGTCCTTTGTTCTCGGCTTCAGTGCCCGTCCTAATCAATTCCTTCTCGAGAAATTGACTGCTGGATACTTTTTGTAATGAAAGTTATCCCAATGATTGAAGATTCTTGAATCAATCCAAGAATCTCTCAGATGAGTGTCAGATGTGTAGTGAGACACTCAAGATGTTGAAGGCTTTTCGATATCTCTGTATTATGCCTTTCAGCTGAACTGCTCTCAGGACCTTTTGTCTCTTTTTGGAATCTTTCGTATGTGTATTTGTGTTAGAGAGTGTGAGCAGCTCCTGCATCTTCCTTTTACTTGCCTTTTATAGTTGTTTTCTCGAAGCTTGAGTCGGCAGTTCCGTTTAGACACAACGGATCTTTCATCTTAAATGCAGGTAGCTTTTTACCAACTTTTCTGTCTCCGTACAGGCTTTTCCGACCTACTTCTGACAGGTCTAATCTTTGCGTGTTGGTCAGAATGGCAGTGTAGCAGTTGTTCAGATTTTCTTTGTTGTGCCTTTGCTGGAACGGGATGCTAGATATCTTTCAGCACACTACTGGACTTGATGCGCAGCAAATGCTCTTCTGCTACTTTGACTTTGGATTGCCAACGCCTTTAGCAGCCTGTGACATGTTATCAAATGCAGACTCCTCAGCATTCTGCTATCACTAGCTTTCTTCCTTTTTAGCTTTTCTGATGTTTGCTGAGATTCTTCCAAGCAACCTATTCTATTACAACTCGATGTTTACCTTATACAGGACATTACATAAGCTGCTAAGCTATGCTAAGGTTCAGCAATGATCGACCATCTACTAAGGTTTGATCCAACAAATCCTTTTACATTGTACTCCTAAGGATAGTTCAGGAATATTTTCCCAACAATTTCCCCCTTTTTGCTGCGATCAAAGCTTACTAATGATTGCTGAGACTTAGCATCATAAAATTCTGAGTTACAAGGAAATTTCTAGACAAACTATCTCAGAGCCTTACTTGCTTTAAGTCCTTAGAGAAAATATTACAAGTAAATCATTCAGCAAACATTCAAACATTCTTGGCCTATCTTCCAGATTCTGATTCATTGAGTACATAGAGAGTGTATTTCAACTATTGTATGCACTCAGAAAATCAGAATTTAGACAATAAGATTTTGTCATGATTCCGATGATTTCATATATGATATTGCAATTACAAGTTTAGTGAAATCAGTTCAGAATCACAGCAAAAAAATAAGAAAGTGACAGATGAGGGTGATCTTAGTTCTGGGCGTCCGGTGGAGGTTTTAGCTTCTCAAGAGATTCCACCTTCCTCATTGTCATGGCCATGAGTTTCTCCATTTGTTTGATACGAGCTCGTTGTTCTGCTCTCTGTTGTTCTTCTAAATTCATTCTTCGTTCCATCATTGCTCGTTCTAACTCTTTTTTTTCCACAGCAGCTCAGCCTCTTCTGTTTTCACCCTTGCTTGTTCAGCATTGCTCGTTCAAACTCTTTTTCTTTCCGCAGCAGCTCAGCTTCTTCTGCTTTCACCCTTGCTTGTTCAGCAATCCTTCTTTCTTCCCCCTCTTTGAGCGCATCCAAAACAGAAGTGGAGAAACACTTGTGTGTATCAAGATCGACGTTGAGAGTCACCACATTTGTTTGCACCGTAGAGACGGTTTCTTCCACATGTGTGATCTTGTCAGTAACTTGACTAACCTTTTGTTGAACTTCAGAGACAGAGGTTTTAACTTCAGAGATTGCTCCTCATACATCAGCAACCTCTTTTAGGAATTCTTCATTGAATCTGGCTTGCTGGATGTCGCGTTGATGTAGTGCGTTGTGGAGTATGTTGACAAGAGATTGAAAACTCACTTGTACCGGTTCAGCAGCAATAGGAATGTCGGAAATGACCATTTCGTTACCGGTTGTTGTGGTAGTAAGTTCACCAACTTCTCCTTCCACTGTTATGATCGCAGATTCTGGGACAGTGACTTCAATTCTTTGGGTGGAAGCTTCAGTAACCACATTGGTATCCACTTCCATTAAGTCACTCACTACATCTTGATTGGGATTTGAAGCAGAACCTTGAGCCTCAGAGGCTTGAAGTGAGGTAGCAGCTCTTGTATAGTCTTTCTGAAAATTAATCATTTTGAGATGGTCTTGTCTCTTAGTCTCTTCTTCCTTTGCCTGTTCAAGAGCAGCTAGTTCTAGGCTTCTAACTCGCAACTTCTCCTCATAAGCAGCTTTTCTTCTCTGATAAGCATCCGTTGCAGCCCTTTGTCGTTTGGTTAGCTGTATATGTGCTATAGATTTCTGATCTGGAGCAAACTGTGATCGGGGCAAAGACAGGGATGCGGGGTATTTACGGTGGGCACGGATGGCTTTTAGTCTCGCAATCACCTGTTGATCGGTATACTGTTTTGTGCAGGAGGGCTGATCCATCCATTCGTTTGCCCATAATTCTTCGGAACGCCCGAAATTGAGGCCTTTCCTTGCAATGGTAATCATCCGTTCTTCAAAACAGAGTTCATGCATAATGTAATCGTATGTTTTCCATCATCGAAATTGTTTACAAAGCACCTTGCCTTCGTCTGTTCCTTCTTCAATTTCAACATAGAAACCCCGGTAATGTCCCTATTGACTTCTTGATCCACAAATGCTAAGATTTCATCACTCCAATCTCAGAGATCGGCATTCAAATCATCTTCAAGCGAGACAGATGCGCACCACTGAGCTACCCTTCTAGAGTGGAAGAGTTTCCCAGGTAAAACATGAAATGGGATCCTCAGTTGTTCGTTCTTCAAGGTGGGGTATTTCCCAAGAGTTTTGACATCAAATACCTCATTAGATTCCCCCTCAGAATCAGATTCTGATGAGCAGGTGGACTCATCGAAGAATCTAGCAAAGGAGACGTCTTGCTCCATCGTATCATCTGCGTGATCCTCATTAGTAGCAGCGGTTGTTGTCTCCTCAGCTACATGGACTTCTTCAGCAGTGTCCAGCATAATTATTTCAGCTACAGTAGACTCTTCAGCAATTGTATGAGTCAGGCCCTCAGCAGGCGGTTCCTTTTCAGCAACATTCTCCTCAGCAGCTGGTTTGTCAGCAGACATGTTCGTGTGTATGATTTCCTTTGTGGTTCCTGACGACCCTACATACTTATTCTTGGGAGATATAACATCTATTTCTTTGTGTGGTACGTCCTTCTTTGAACTATTGCCTTTATGGGGTTCGTCGGTTGGTTCACGAATCTGCAACTGTTTGCCCTTGGAGTCATCCTTGGTATTGAAAGCGCCAGAATAGATTATCGTGTCCAGCTTCGCGTCAGTCATGCCGCTTTCTTCTGGTGTTATTTTGGCAGGTTGAATTACTTCAACAAGGATTTCCACTTCTTTTTCTTTCTGAGTAGAATCTGTTGTTGTCTTTCCTTTCTTTGTTGCTCTGCTCAATTTTTCAGCAGCTTCCTCGATTGATGTTGAACTAACAATCTTCTTTTGAGCCTGTCGCTTGTCGTGACTTGATTTGTTCGAAGTTTAAATCTCTTCCTTCAAATGTAATTCTTTCTATCTCCTTTCTGTATGCTTTAGTTTCCCGTGCTTTCTTTGCAGCATCTCGTTTCCTTTTAGTTTCACGTATGCCTTTGACACGTTCCTCAAAGCTTTTAGAGGACAAGGGTAGGTCAATCTCCTTTTCAGTAGTAGCAGCAGCTTAATCAGCAACCGCTCTCTTCTTGGCTTCTTCAATTTCCGGAAGCTCAGCAGTTTTGAATAGTCGTTGACGAGTAGATCTCATTTTTTTTGTTGGCACAACTCTTGTTTGTTGTTCAGATGAAATTGGAAGAACAAGTTGACCAATCATGAGTGGTGGATGTTCCGCTGCTTTATTCTCCATAATCTCTTCTATCCTTTCGGTAGGCATATCACCGTGGGTTACAATGTCATCGAGTTGCTGAAAGGACTACTCCATTTCAACGTTCTTTGTCAATACCGCTATTTCTTCAGCAGTGACAGGTGATGCCGCCTGCAGCACCTGGTGTCCTAAAGAGCTTTCGTCGACTTCCTCATCTGAAGTGGGCTTATCCTTATCTACATTGGACTTGCCTGTCAACTTCTTTGGTTTATTGTAGTCAGGAGGGTTGGCTTCCTTCCTTGTTACAAGAATGAAATTAGTGGGAAGTAACTTCACACCTTGATCAATCTTCGTGGGGTGCATGACTAACTCCAGAAACTTGTTGTTTTTCAACCCAAAGTTAACATTTGATGAGAATGTTCCATCGACGGTCATGTGATCATTCTTCCTGGCATGTTCTGCCCAACGTTCGAAGAAAAATTCTGCCCAATTACCCTTCACTCTGTCCGTGAGAGCCATCATTACAGCGTACTTCTAAGCAGAGAGCTCAGAGTATGATCCAGCATCACATTGAAACATTTAGATGACCAATTGTTGGTCCTCAAATATCAGAGTTGTCGTGATTAAAACTTAACACAAAATGCAGCGGAATAGATATACGTCACTTACACTTATCGTTGTTTACAAGATATTTCTTAGCTCAAGTTATGATTTAAGTTAGTTTCCAGATATACGCTAGCAACTCTGTTGCTAGGTTTCAAATCGACTTGAACAGTAAATAATGAAACAGTAAATGAACACAGGATTTTTATAGTGGTTCGATCCAAATAGATCTACGTCCACTCCTTAGCCAGTATGCTAAGTATTTCACTAGAAAAGTATACAATAGTACAAGGATTCGCCAACACTTGCAGTAGGCGGCGAACTTTGAACCGGCCACAACACAGCTATCCTCCGTTACTTTGCACTTCTCCGATCACAGCTCCGGTCAAGTCAAGGGCACACCTTCGTAAAACTTGTCCTTCGCTATTGAGGCTTTTATAGTTTGCCCCTGAACTCAATAAATGTGAAGCTAAAGCTCGTCAGAGTCAATCTTTTTCAAGAGTGACTGTTGGATCTTCCTAGGAAGGAAGTTATCCCAATGATTGAAGATTCTTAACAGAAGTTCAAGAATCTTCAATGGTTAGTGTCAGATATTCAATGAAGAGACACTCTAGGTTGTTGAAAGCTTTGAATGCACTTTTTATCACGAGCTCACAACTGACTACTTTTCACTTGTTTGCTTTTTCAAAGCAATCTCACACTTGTGTAGTTTGCGAATGTTGGTAGTGATAGAAGCAGTAGTAATCTCCACTTTCGGACTTTTCTTTTATAGATGGAGATTCAAACTTTGAATCTCCATATCCGTTAGACTCAATGGCTCCTTGATCCGAGAGTGTTTTGTCTGTGACATTCGCTTTTGTCTTTGACTTGTACTTTCCTAACTACTTCGGGAAAGTCTTGTCCTTTGTGTGAGCTTTTTGTTAGAACGGCAATGAGACTTCAGCATCCTGTATATTGCTCTGCTAGGATCCGAGTTTAGCAGCTGAAGACTCTTTTATCCTTTGTTAGCTCGCTTCTCTAGCAGTTTGTCGATTGTTGATGAATGCTAATATCTTAGCATTCGATTGTTCAACTTCTTTTAGCAACATCATCTTCTCCGTGACTGCTAGGAGTTCTTCTAGCACACTAGTCTATTACAACTCAATATAAAACCTATACAGGACTTTACAGAGTATGCTAGACTATTTACAGTTCAGCAAATGATCGACCAACTACTAAGGTTTGATTCAACAAAACCTTTTTACAAATAAATCCTAAGGGAGATTTTAGAAATAATTTCCCAACAATTTCCCCTTTTTTGGTGCGATCAAAGCTTACTGTCATTTGCTGACCATGAATGGACGAATGTCTATGTTTTACAAAACTATGCTATCCTGTCAATCTAACACAGAGTTTTTCCAACTAGGTTCAAGCAAAACAATATGGTTTCAATATAATTCCCCCTTAACAAGTGCTGGGAAATATTTCTCGATTAAGCATAAATGAATGCAGCACAAAAATAATATGCTAGGAATTCTAGCGCCCATAAGATTAGCAAACATTCATCAACCAAAACATAATCTCCATATCCACATGCAAATTTGTTGAATACACCAGGAGTGTAAATCAACTAGAGCACACAAATAAAAATCAGAGGTGGACAAAGAGAATTTGTCTAAGTCTGATCCAATTTTATAGATGATATAGCAGTGTTAAGTACAAATTGGATCCAGAAATCAAAAATAAGTATAAAGATTGGACCTTATTGTCTATGAGTCGGGTGCTGGCTTGTCTGCTTGCTTGTCCGCTGGAACCGATGAGTTGCCCTTCTGAATATCAGCAAGTCTCTCCATGGTGAACTTCATGAAATTTTCAAGGAGTTTGGCTCCTGTTTCTCTCTCAGTAGCCTCACGCTCCAGTCGTCTAGCCAGCTTCTCCTGCTCCATTGCAATCTTCTGTAGTTGAATTTCTTGTTCTTTCCTTATCAGCTCCTCCTTAGCTGCAGCTAGCTCCTCATCTTCCTTTCTTCTTCGTTCTTGGTCAGCCTTTCTTCTCTCTTCCCCCTCTTTGATTGCAGCCAAAAGGTTGGTACCATAAACCATCACGGTGTCAATTAGGGTTGTCTTGGCTTCGGCTAAATCCTTTGAATGACCTCCAGGCCTGTCTTATTCTCAGAGATGGCCAATTTGGTTTCAGCTACCTCTGATTGTACATGGGATACATCTCCCCGTACCTCATCAATTTCTCTTCTCAAGTGAGTGGTTACTTCCGCCACTTTCTCATCAAAGGTTACATGCAAATAAGAGGTAAAGGCTCCAGCCATTTCGGGATTCATTGGAAAGGGTATTTGCAGAGAGCTGATAGGAGTAGCATTGAAGGATGTGGTGGCAATGAGTTCTTGGCTCGATGGAATAGGTGTGTGTGGAACTTGAGCGACAACCTCATTAATATGTGCCTGATAAGAGATTTCCTCATTTACAATCTGATGAGAAGCCTCCTGAATTTGGGCATTCTCTTGAGCAATTCTAGTCTGTGCTTCCTGAGTATCCTTAACAATTTTTTGAATATCAACATCAAGGAATTTGACCAACTGCACATCTCTGTAGTCAATCTCTAGGGCTGCACGTTCAGGGGCCTGTGCCGCTATTTGAGCCTTGAGTCTCTCTGCTCGCTGAACTTCATATTCCAACTGGCGTCTCCTGTAGTTTACTGCAGCTCTTGCCTGACGTTTGGACAATTCAATTCTGGCATCAGAATACCCATCTGGTACAAAGGTGGACTTGGGTAAGCCTGCAGTCTGTGTGAGAGACCGGTGTTCTCAGATGGCTTGAAGTCTGCACATAACTTGTTTATCCGAGAACTGTTTCATTCCTGGAACTTGATCAATCCAGTCGAAACACCATCGCACCTCCAAAAGTTTAATCCTTTTGTTGCGATGATCAACATCCTTTCTTTGAAGCAGAGTTGACACATGATGTAATCAAATTTCTTCCAACGGCGAAATTCCTCTGTAATCAAACGTCCTTCTGGTGTTGATTTATCCAACTCAGTGTGGAATAAATCTTCAATGGCTCTTTCTATTTCGGATTGAACAAAGAGTTCTATTTCCTCAGCCATAGGTGCCAAATCTGAATTGGGCAATTCTTCAGGGTAGACCTTTGCACACCACTGACCAATTCTTCGTAGCTGATAACGAGGTCCTGGTAATCCATTGAGAGGTACTCGAAGAGACATATCCGATCCAGATGATATTTTCCTCAGGCATTTGGCATTGAATATTTCCTTAGATTCTTCATCAGAGTCAGATTCAGAAATGCAGGAGGATTCAGGTTCGGTGGGGGGAGAATCATATTCTTCAATGAATGGTGGTTCTTGGAGTGTCTCAATATCTGGTTGCTCCTCTATCGGATTATCACTTGAGAGGGCTGTAGCAGATTGATCTGCTAACAAGCTCTGTTCTGGATTTTCTTCAAATGTAACAGAATTGATGGTTGAGAGGGCTTGTTCGTCAGCACTTCGAGCTCCACTCGATACTGCTCCATCTTTTCTGCCATCTGTTGAAATGAAACTTTTAGGATCTCTTAGAACTATCATCTTGTCAGATGAAGGATTGAGAGTTGGCTCCTCATCTGATTGAACTGTCATCTTTCCTTTCTTCGCAGCCTCCTCTGCTAATCGATGAAGATCAGCAGCGGGATCTTCATCTGCATCCTTCAACGTCTTGTCTGCTGAAGATTCTGCGGACATCTTATCCACTTTGCTAGTTTATGTTTCTCTGCTAGCCTCTTCTTCTCTGCTAGCCTCTTCTACTCTGCTAGCCTCTTCTTCTCTGCTAGCCTCTTCTACTCTGCTAGCCTCTTTGGCTCTGCTAGCATCACCCGTAGGCTTTTCAGCAGCGTTTACTTCTTCAGCAGAATTCTTCGACAGCTTTCTGGACTTCTTTTTACTCACATGTTCTTCATGTGCTCGCTTTACTTTCTCAAATTCCTGGTCACGAGCATCAAATATCATTTGTTGTCTCATCTTCTTCAACTGTTTCTTCTCAAGTTCCTTTTGCTGAGCCTTTCTCTTTCTCTTGGTTGCTTTGATTTCTTGCGAACGCTCCTCTAAGCGTCTGGAAGATAATGAAGTATGGTCATCGTCTGCATTCTTCTTCTCTGTTCTATTTTTAGCAGACCTCTTTCTCTTCTCAGGGACCTCGGATTCCTCCTTATCCGAAGTTAGGACCAATTTCCTCCTTGTCTTCTTTCTTGCTTGCGTCTCAGGGGAAGTGATATTTGACCTCTTGTTGGATTGAATGGGTAAAGCCATTGCCCCAAGAACTAAGGGAAGTTGTTCGGTCTCTTTTTCGGTCATGATCTCATTGATCTGCTCAGCATGAAGATTTCCTAACTTCTCGATTTCTTCAAGATTTTTGAAACAGTGTTCTGTTTCAGCATTTGTTCCCAACAATGCTATTTCTTCTTCTGTCATCTAAATGGAGTGGAGTATCGGAACTGCTAAACTCGCTTCATCTGGTTCCTCAGGAGAGGTTGGTTTATCCTTGTCCACATTGGATTTTCCTTTCAGTTTATGAGGATTTCTAGTATTGACCGGCTTAGGTTCTTTTCTTGTTACTGGGATGTAATCTGTGGGAAGAGGTGCTACACCACGATCTACTCCTGTGTTAGTGAACAATATTTCCAAGTACTTACTAATCTTTAACCCAAAGTTCACATTTGAAGAGAATGTTCCATCTATCTCCATATGTGCATTCTTCTTGGCATGTTCTGCCCACCGCTCAAATATGAACTCAGCCCAATTTCCCTTAACATTGTCGTTCAATGCCATCATCACGGCATATTTCTTAACAGAGAACTCCGAATAAGAACCAGCATCACATTAGAGCATCTTTATCACTATCTCTGCAAGCAGTTTGTAATCCTCCGACAATGTGTTGATTGGAGTGGCAACCTTAAACGTACTTGCTTGTCCTTTCTCTCCTGACTTTTTCCAACGGTTCCATCGCCTTTCCATTTCAGCAACATCATTCACCTTATATTGAGAGATCTTGGCTCCATAATTTCTAAGTCCAAAAGTTCTAGACAGCAAATCAGCGTTTACTTCTATAATGTTCCCATACACACATGTCTTAAACGATTTCTGATCATCACTCATGACAGCCTTAGCATAAAATTCAGAAACCATATGCGGATGAAATTGATCAGGTTCAGCAGAGAGGTACTTTACCAGTAACTCAGAATCAAGAAGATTCAAGATCCATTGGGGAAAATGCTTGATGGCGAGGGGCATGTACAGGATTCTGTCTTTCATAATCTGTGCCACTCGTCTCCGCTCCGCCGAGTGATTGGATAATTTCTCCTTTCTAGCCAGAGTCACTAACTTGGCGTAGGGAATGGACTCGTCAATGTCTTCCTTCTTCTCAATTTCAGTAAAACCGGGTGCATGTCGCACATGCAGGGGTGAACACGCAGTGGATGGATAGATAAATGCGGGTTGTTGAAATTGGAGTGTGTCTGGGTTTTCTGATGGTGATGATTCTGTGTTTAGAGAACGGTTTGATTCTTGGTGTGGAGAAGTTGGAGAATTTTGATTTGAGGCCATGGTTGGGTATTTTAGTGAGTGTTCGAATTTTTGAGAGGGTTTTGCAGGGATGAGGGGCGAAGGGTTTCAGAAAAGAGGTAGAGATTTGAAATTTGTCTAGTGTATAGTAGATTTCGGAACACAAAAGGGAATTAACGGTGAGGATTGCTTCCGTTTGAATTTCAATCTACGGCTGGGGTAGAGAGTTAGATCGTGGGGATATGAACGTCCTCCGGAGCTTGAGTGCTGGTGACGTGGCACAACCTAATTTGTCGCCGCCGTCTGCACGCATTAAATGCATCTCTGTATGGAAAAGCAATCTCCCGCGTCTGATTTGAGATCTTCAGCAGCCATAATTATTAGGAGTAATCAGGAACTACCACGTATTCCAAAGCATCGCCATATTTCAACATATAAAATTCACTCTCCGGCATTGCTTTTCATGCATGATCGTAATCAATTCCAATTTGGCCTTTACGATAAAGGATTACGTCTCTCTTTACGGCGACCGTTCGAATTCAGAGATGAACAGTGACCATAAGTATCTCTACAAATAGCGTGAGCCTGTGATTCGTTTGATACGGCTTCTTGCGACCTTTGCTTTTCTTCTCATTCGCTCAACCAAAAGAAATCTTTTCTTTAAGAAAGAAACATGGAACCAGCCCATACACTCTTCGTTCCGCGACACAGAATCCTCTGTGATTCTGGTTTATATGAAGAATACGAAGCAGAGTACCATGTGGCAGAGTGGATTATGTCGAGTCTCCATGCCAGTGGTGTGGGCAAATTCATGTCCCTTACTCCTCATTCATTCCACAGGGAACATCTTCAGCACTTCGTACGATCGAGTAAACCCATTGGAGACTCCATTGTTGGTGTCTTCAGGAACCAATTGGTGAGATGGACGGCCGACACTTTTGCCTCGGAGTTCGGCCTGTCGAGGGGTCCGATTCCTGTCATGGATTATCGCAACAATGAGATAGCCCCTGAGTGGACGTCCTGGATGAAATGGAGAGCTTCCCCAGAGGTTGATTTCTCTCCAACGCCCTCAGCATATCACTTGCAGCCTCGGTACCAGGTTCTGTTCGAAATCGTCTGTGGCATGATCGTTGGTGAGAATCCTGATGAAATGATTTTCTTTCGCGAGATCTGGAAGGCCATGATGGCGATTGATGATCGGGCAGAGGTCGACTGGGCGGCCTTCGTCTTCCAGAGGGTGCGGCAAAGTGTCCAGCAATTCCCACATCTTCATCTCCCCTATGGGATGCCATTAAGTTGGCTGCTAGAGCGGAGATTTCAGGATCTCACTCTAGGTCCCTCGACCCTTCGAGGGGTAGATTTTTATCCATTTAAGTCGTTGCCACCCTTCTGATGTGGTTGTATCTTCTGTTTATGTACGTATTTTTGTGAATCCATATATAAAATGATATCTATATTTCATTCCGAGCATTCTTGTATATGCTAACTTGATATCCACTGTCTGCTTGGCAATAACCTTGTAACAACCAAATCTCATAATAAAATCCATATTGACTCTGCTGAGTGGACTTCTGCTAAGGTCCTAGCAGATGAATTTTTGAGCAGAGTTATTTACTCTGCTGAGTACGTAGCAGAGACCATGTTCTCAAACAACTAGCAGACTGCTAAACTTTAGATGCGAGATCTAAAAGTTGGAGGATTCCTGTCAGATGAATCGACGGCCTTCAATACGAGCGTCCCTTCACGCGTCGGTTACTTTTTCCAAGAACCATTTGACTGTTCTGACGTGGCATCGGTCAATTCGTCGCAACCATATGTGTATTTGACATATAGCAGATGACCATTAACTATCTTTGACTGAATTGAATCGATTCTCAAGATGACTCTCCTGTAATCATCATCTCACATCCCGAGATATGAACCATCGTTGCTTCTCATTACACCTTTAGCTTGTCATAAATAGAGAGTTATGATTTTTCCCTTTATAAATAGCCTTCTTGCGATGACCCTTATCACCACAAGTGCCCTTATCTGAATTTTCTCCTTTTTTTTTTGCTTCTTAAAAAAAAACTTCTTCAAAGGAATGGATTCGCCGGGTCAATCTCTGGAATTGCGCCGTAACCAGATTCTTCATGAGTCTGGATTGTATTCCTTGTATGATAACGATTACATGGTGGCAGAGACTGTTATGTCGAAACTCAATCGAAGTGGATTGACTCAGTTTGTCACGGCCACCCCACGGTGTTTCCAGGGTGATATTCTCCGAGAGTTTATCAAAGACTGCTCGGTGGAGGGAGGAGTCATCTATGGTTCCTTCCTCGGAAAACTAGTCTGCTGGTCACCAGACTTCTTTTCTCGTCGATTCGGCCTCCCCAGAGGTCCTGGGTCAGTGTTCAACTATCGCGTGACAGAAATATCCCCAGAATGGTCGTCGTGGCATAAATGGAGACGATCGCCGTTGTCAGAATCTTCCCTTTCTGTGTCAGCATACGATCTGCAAACTCCTTACTGGGTGCTTTTCCGCGTTGCTCACAACATGTTGATGGGAGAAGGCATTGATGAAACTTCCTTCTCAAAGGAAACATGGCAGATCATGATGGCCATTGATGATGAGGTCGAGGTCGATTGGGCGAAATACATCTTCGATAGTGTGCGGGACTGTGTCCAATATTACCCTGTTGTGCCCCTGCTGAATGGAATGCAGCTCAGTTGGCTGTTGGAGCAGAGCCTTCCTCGGATAGCAGAAGGACGGTCGAACCTCCTGGATACGGACTTCTTCCCGTTCAAGCCTCGTTCTCCCTAGAATAGGCAGCATGTTGTTGTTTTTCTATTTTCTCACCTTCCTTTGTAATGACATCTTTCAATGAATGAAATGAAAAGATGTATGAATTATGAATGATGCACAACTATGCGTTTTTGTCTTCCAATGTGTCGTTTGCTGAAAGATCAGCAACCATTGTCTGCTTAGCATTCTTTGTATTAGCAGTTTGTGAAGATGAACATTCTTTAACAGATGTATCCAACCTCCAGAATACTTAACGATGCCTTCATGAAATCCAAGAAATCCAGAGAGAATAAGAGAAATGTAGCCACTGTCGCGCATTTAATACTCCATCTTGGATACGCTTGGTTGGAGTAGCGTAGGTTCCTGCTTCGATGTCCTAGCAAACTGAGCGTAGCTCGAACCTTGTTTGTTGATCTGATTTAGCAGACACCTAGACTTAGCAAGCACTCCCAGCAACCTTTCTTGCGATAGTGTTGCATCTCTGAAGGATATTATGCTTTAGCAATCCTCATGTTTTTGAGGTGAGCTACAATTTTCCATAAGAGGTCATCAAGTGCTTTTATTTAAGACGATTGATTTCTGCCTTAATTAGTGGATTTGGGATGTCCTTTGGTGTCTTTTCAAGCATTCGTGGAAGAGATCGCCATATCACTCAGGTAGGTAGACTTGCTGGAAATAGATTTATTTGGACAGGTGGCGTTTCCCCCTTTGTCGAGACTCCTCGACTGCCGCCCTCTGAATTGAGTTGACAAGACACTTTTGGGAGAACGTTCCCTCTGAAGAGAGAACCACGATTTTGCTATAAAAAACATCCCACTTGTTCTCTTGAACACCATCTCCTTCAAACCATTTTGCATAGTATTCTCTTCTTTCCTTGTTCCACCATGATGCATCACATTACCATCGCTCCGAGTGACTTAACCATCACTCGCAACCAGATTCTCCACGAGTCAGGGTTGTTCTATGAGTACGATGATAACTATCACGTGGCAAACCATGTTATGGGGGCTCTTCGTCAGAGTCGTCTAGACCAGTTTCTGATGACTGTTCCTGCACGTTATCAGAAACGATCCCTTCAGAGCTTCATCTTTTCATGCGAAACCACAGACGATGCTATCTGGGGTGCCTTCGGGGACCAGTTGGTTTGCTAGACTCCAACCCTCTTCTCTCAGAAGTTTGGTCTCCCAAGGGGTCCGGTTTGCATTATGGACGTCAATCGTCATATGACTGCTCCTGAGTTCGACTTCTGGGACAAGTGGAGGCAATCAGATATCTATGACTTTTCGCTAACTCCATCATGTCTGGAGCTGAAGGAGGAGTATAGAGTTATCTTCGACCTTGTCAGTAACGTGACGTTTGGAGTTGCTGTTGATAACTATGTGTTCAACCCTAGGATTTGGAGGGCCATGATGGCCAGTGATGCAGAGATGAAGAACGTCGACTGGGCGGGATTCTTCTTTGATGGGGTGAAGGACTGCATCGACCATTTTCCTCAATTTCCTCTGCCAACTGCCATGCAGTTGAGTTGGTTACTTGAGCAGAAGTTCCCTCACATTGTATCTGAGGGCATCCCTGTGATGGGTTTTGACTTCGATCCCTTGAGGTCTCACTTTCCGAACTCGTGATGATGGATGTTCTGGACTCCCCTCCATTTGTTGTTGACGTTGACTGGAAAGGATATTGGTAGACTTTTGTAGCAGATGATGATGTACGGGTTGGTTGTATCTGATTTTCTTTTTGTAATGTTGTGAAGCTCTTGAAATATGTTGTTCTTCCTTTGAATGAATTGACAAATATGCTAATTTCGTTCTATTTGCTGAGTATCTTCGCGTAGACTCTTTGCTGAGTAAGAATTAATTGAATAGCAAACCTCTGTCTGCTAAGCTGGTGTGCTGTTTTTCACAATCATGACACGTTTCAGCTTTCTAGTTTACTTCTAGTGTTCGAGGCTCAGCATCTCGTATTCTAGCAATTTCATGACATCTTCAGCAAACCAAAAATAGCATCCAGAATTTTATCGATCATAAAAAATTTCAAGAAATCCAGATAGAAAGAATGAGAGCTAGGACTTATTCTTCCACGTTTTCCTCTAATTCCATCAATCCTAGCTTTAAGCATAGTTCTTTAAATCTGGTTTCTGGAAGAGGTTTTGTGAATATATCCGCTATCTGATCTTCGGTGCATATATAGCGAACATCGATATCTTTCTTCTCCTGATGATCTCGTATAAAGTGATGACGGATATCGATATGCTTGGTCCGAGAGTGGTGGACGGGATTCTTTGTGATGCACATGGCACAATTGTTGTCGCAGTAGATAGGCACACATTCGGGAGAGATCCCGTAATCTTGCAATTGTTGCCTTATCCAGAGAATTTGCGAACAGTAGCTAGCAGCAGCCACATACTCTGCTTCAGTGGTGGAGGTAGCAACCGAGTGCTGCTTTTTGCTGAACCAGCTAATAAGCTTGTGTCTAAGAAATTGACACGTGCCACTCGTGCTTTTCCTATCAACCTTGCATCCTCCAAAATCAGAATCTGAATATCCACTCAGAGCAAGACCATCTTCTCTAGGATACCAAATTCCCAGACCTTCTGTGCACTTCAGGTAGCGAACAATTCGCTTAGCAGTGTCTAGATGTGCCTTCTTAGGATTTGCTTGATATCTAGCACACAACCCGACAGCATAAGATATATCCGGTCTGCTGGCGGTGAGATATAGAAGTGAACCTATAATTCCTCTGTAAAGAGTAGGATTCACGTCCCCTTCTTCTTTCTCAAGTGCGGCTATAAAAATCGTACTTATTGGAATTCGCAGACTCTTCGTCTTTTTTGGGCAATATTTCACAATCAAATTGCGAGTATACTTCTTCTGATGAATGAAAATCCCTTCTCTGGATTGTTGAACTTGAAATCCGAGAAAGTATGACATCTTTCCCATCATGCTCATCTGAAAGTTGCTGGTCATGAGCTCTGAAAACTTGTCATATAGTCCTTGATTTCTTGAGCTAAAAATAATGTCATCAACGTATATTTGCACCAGCAAAATATCTCCTTTATCTTCAATGAGAAAGAGAGTTTGATCAATCCTCCCTTTCTGAAAACCATTCTTCAACAAGAATTTGGATAGAGTTCCATACCACGCCCTTGGTGCTTGTTTCAAACCGTAGAGTGCCTTTTTGAGTCTGTATACTTGATTGCCATGCTCGAACCCTGGTGGTTGTTCGACATAGACTTCCTCCTTTAGTTCACCATTTAAAAAGGCACTTTTTACATCCATTTGCATAACATCGAATTCATGGTAGGCAGCGTATGCAAGAAATAAACGAATGGCCTCCAGCCTGGCTACAGGAGCAAATGTTTCGTCATAATCTATCCCTTCGCATTGCTATAGCCTTTAGCTACAAGTCTTGCCTTATTTCTGACAACCGTGCCAGACTCGTCTTTCTTATTTTTGAACACCCATTTTGTGCCAATAACACTTTGATGTTCAGGTCTGTCTACCAGCTCCCACACATTGTTCCGTGTGAATTCTGCAAGTTCTTCATGCATTGCGTTCACCCAATCCGGATCATCAGGGCTTCTTCGACCTTTTTGGGTTCTTCGCTGGAGATAAAACAAGCCAGCATAGCATTGCCTTGTCTCGTCAATATTGGATCATTGACATCTCCTATGATATCTTCAAGAGGATGGTCGCGCAACCATGTTGGTCTGATTGGTCTGACCACATTTCCTTCTCCTGCGAGGCCATCATTTTGTACATTGTTCCCCATAGCACCCTCCTGGTGCTCAGCATCTGGAATGACTTCAACCGGAATAACTGCTGCAGGATTTCCTGGAACGGAACCCTCTTCAGCAACTCTTTCAGCAACTGGAATCTCAGCAGCGCCTCTGCCAAGATCGTCGTGTGTAACCTTCCCTTCTCCAAAAGGAATGTCCTTAGCAGTCTCCTCCTCTTCATCATCAAGTACTTCTAGAATAACTGATTCGATTAAGGTGTTAGTAGGTTTGGCCTCAGCATGATCATTAGCATCACTGGCCTGGTCAGCAGTTTGGTCCCATGCTGTGTGCGTCTGGTTTGGATTGCAGTCATTCATAGACTTAGTCGGATCAATACGCATATTCTCGAAAGAATTTAAAAATGTTTGATCATTGACATCATTAGTCTCATGATTGTTATCCTCTTTGCTTTTGTTTTCTCTGCGCACTAATGTAGACTCATCAAAATTAACATTGCATGTTATTTCCACAATACCAGTAATCTTATTCAATACCGTATAACCTTTGTGAGTGGGATGTCCATAACCAAGAAGTACACCCTCATCTGACTTGGGTGAAAAGGTATTAAGTTTAGATTTACCGTTATTGTGAATATAACATGTAGAACCAAATGCACGTAGATGAGTTATGGAGGGCTTACGACCAATTTATACTTCATATGGAGTTTTGCTGAATCTGCCGTTGATTGCGCTCCTATTTTGAGTATAGCAAGCGGTCATCACAGCTTCTCCCCAATACTTTCCACTTAATCCAGAATCAGCAAGCATTGATCTCACGGCTTCTTTCAAGGTTCTATTTCTCCTCTCCACTAGACCATTCTGCTGAGGTGTCCTTGCAGTGGATCTTTCGTGATTAATTCCGGCTTCTGCACAAAAGTCCATCAAGACTCCATTGCAAAACTCGGTTCCATTGTCTGATCTGATTCTTTTCACAGTGACCTCCTTGTTGTTTTGTTCTTTTAGGATCAGCTCCGGAAGTAGCAGCTTTACTTCATCCTTGGTTCTTAGCAACCGAACCCATGTGTACCTAGTGAAATCATCAACCACCACTAGTGTATATAGACGTTTACTTACAGTGGGTGGAGTGACTGGACCGAAGAGATCCATATGTAGTAACTCTAGAATCCTTTGAGATGTTTCTTTTTCAGGATTTGTCTTAAAGGATGATTTGGTCTGCTTTCCCTGTTGGCATGATTTGCATATTCCTTCCTTGCGGAAAGTCTCATTGGGCAGACCTACAACAAGCTTATTTTTGGCAAGGTAGTTAATATTTTTGAAATTTAAATGATTGAACCTTTTATGCCATAGCCATGTTGTTTCCTCCTTATTTAGAGCTAGAAAGCAGGAATGTAGTTGACCGCTTTGCCAATCAACAATATATAAGCCCCCCTTGCGGATGCCTCTTAGTTTTACTTCTCCTAAAATAGCGTCAGCAATAGCACAACCAGTATTCATAAAAGATACGATATACCCGTTTTCACATAATTGGCTTATGCTGAGTAGATTATGCTTCAAGTTGGAAACGAGTGCCACATTGATGATTCTCAATCCGTTCCTTTCAATGCACCCTCTTCCAATGACTTCTCCTTCACTGTTGTCTCTGAACTTGACCTTGGGACCGTTAAATAGTCTTCTTATGTCTGAGAATAATTCTTCGTTCCCAGTCATATGGGCGGAGCAACCGCTGTCCAGGACCCACTCATTAGATATGCTCGTTCCCGTAGCTCGCGAGTCCTGTTCCTGCAAGTGAATCAAGTTGATTTAGGTACCCGTTTAGTATCGGGTCCTGCAGGATTAGCATGAAGCATAGTTCCTTTCGGAACCCACATCATAGTGACTTTCAAGACTTTCGTCTTGGTTTCACTTTTTACCACTTTCTTGACCTTTGGCTTAGAATTTTTAACATTACTATTTCTAGATGAAGGAAAGTACTCAGCCTTCCTTGCCCTTTGAAATAGAGGTAGAATGGGCTCAGGTCTTGCATGGACGTTTCTTCTATGCAGCATGTTCTGCTGATAGGTAGGTCTCACAGCATTGTACTGTGCAGGCCTTCTCTGATGAAAATTAGGATGTACTATCCTTGCGTTGAAACCAGAACGCTCAGTACTCCTTAAGTTTGCTGAGTAAGGCTTAGTATATGCTCTTGGATTCCTCTGCTGAGGTCTATCAAATACATGCCTGTTATTCATCCTTTGGTTCTTCTGCTGAGGCTTAGAATTGCGTACAGTATTTATCCTTGGGTTCCTCTGCTGAGGTCCAATAGATAAAGGTTTAGCGAATTCCGACCTCTGCTGAGATCCAGCAGACGAATAATTGGCCAATTTTTGAATAGACCTTTGCTGAGATCCAACGGACACATTCTGCGGGAGTCTATTCTTCGGCTTAGCTATCGGCTTAGCATGCGAAGTTTCAGCAGAATCTACTCTTTTACCCTTTTCAGCAGAGTTATGTCCAGCAGATACAAACAGAATTGGATTCTGTTTAGACGAATTATCATAGGATTTTGACATTCTTTTTTATGATTCGCATCCAAGTCCAGACTTATCATAATGACGTCTTTGGCTACTTACAAGGGCATTGAGAGCAGCCTTGCTGAATGCTTACATGCAAATACAGTCCTCTTTAGGATTACTCTTTAAAGCATGATTCTCCTTTTCTAAAGTTTGAAATTTTTCTGACAAATGAGAGAAGTCTGCTTTTAATCTTAAGAGTTCTTCACTTTCCAACCTCAGTCTCTCGACTTCCTCGGTCAAATTTGTAATCTTTAGTTTTAGTGAGGCATTTTCCCCAACGATTTCGTTTTTGATCTCATACATTTTTGAAAACTTTATTGACAACTTTGTTAAGTAATCTTCCTCGGAATCAAAAAATGATTCCTCCGATTCAGTTATGATTGGATTGCTAGATGGGTTTGCTGGCAATACCTCAGTTTCCTCAGCAGCGAGGGCTGATTCATTGTTTTGCTCAGCATCGTTGTCCGCGTTAGCAAACTGATCTTCAACTATGTTTGCCATCAACACGAACAATGCTTCTTCGCTATCTTCTTCTTCTGAAGAGCAGTAAAACTCCTCATCATCAGCAATCTCCGTCCTGGTCAGCAACGCCTTGGTTACAGCTTTAGCAGCGCATCTTTTAAATCTTTGTTTCAGACGTTCTCTTTCTTCTCTGCTGACCTTCGGGCAGTCATGCTTCAAATGATCTGGAGAACCACATTCAAAACAAGTTCTAATTTTTCGCTCTACTGAGCGGTTAGATGATGATTGGGTCTCTTTCGCCTCCTTTTCAGCTTTCGCTTCATTCAGCATCCTCTGCATCTTTTTCATTTGTTCTTCCAGCTCATTGATCTTTAGATCAATGGGTTGTGTACCTGTACTGGAAGTACCTTCCTTTACAGGTGATGCTGGAGCAGATCTTTCAGGTTTGTAGAAGGACTTCTTTGTTTTGAATTTGTTGCAGTCCTTCTTAGCGAAGTACGCTAGGTCTTCAGAGTTGCTAACGAAATGTGATGCGGCTTGTGCTACAGCTGTCTCATTTTTCTTTGACTGCTGTATAATAAATTCGTGAGCTTTAAGTTGAGCAAATACCTCAGATGTAGTCATTTTGTTGAGGTCTTTTCACTCAAACTTGTCACTTTTGCGAACCAGTCATCCCTTCGATATAGTTTAGAGATGATTTTGTTGTTCATCTCTCCATTGTCATACTTTTTCCAAGGTTCCTGAGTTCCCCAATGATGGTGTTGAATCGTTCCTCCATAATTTGTATGGTTTCACCCGCACACATAGAGAAGGATTCATATTTGTCTACAGCTACCTGTAGTTTGTTACGTTTCATCTGATCCGTCTCCTGAGAGGACTCGCACACGTAGTTCAACATTTCCCTAGCAGTTCCAAAATCAAGTGCTTTTTCTTTCATCAACTTTGGAAGGGAATCAAGAATTAACTTATTTGCTACGTGCTCTAGTTGAGCTCTCTTTTTATCTTCGCTTGTATATTCATCAAACGGTTTGGGAATCATGTCAGGTCTCGGGGGTCTTGGTTCTCCTTCAGCAGCATCTTCAGCACGTCCAAGTCCTATAAAGGTGTTAGTTTTCATAATCTGAATAGGACCTCTTACCAGTACATCCGCCATCTCAAGATGTATGCTCTGAAGCTGTACGAGAGCCATCTTCTCCCAAGATGAGAAGTTCTCTCTGTCATATGGTCCAAGTGAATAATTCAACATTCTGTATGCTTTTGGAATGATTTCCTGAGCTAGATGGGTAAAACAGAGATAAGAGTGCAAGGAAAAGATAGATCAGGTTTCAAAGCGACTCAGAAGCAGTCGGTTTTTCAACCTCCTGCTCTGATACCACTTGTTGGTCCTCAAATATCAGAGTCGTCGTGATTAAAACTTAACACGAAATGCAGCGGAATAGATATACATCACTTACACTTATCGTTGTTTACAAGATATTTCTTAGCTCAAGTTATGATTTAAGTTAGTTTTCAGATATACGCTAGCAACTCTGTTGCTATGTTTCAAATCGACTTGAACAGTAAATAATGAAACAGTAAATGAACACAGGATTTTTATAGTGGTTCGATCCAAATAGATCTACATCCACTCCTTAGCCAGTATGCTAAGTATTTCACTAGAAAAGTATACAATAGTACAAGGATTCTCCAACACTTGCAGTAGGCGGCGAACTTTCGAACCGGCCACAACACAGCTATCCTCCGTTACTTTGCACTTCTCTGATCACAGCTCCGGTCAAGTCAAGGGCACACCTTCGTAAAACTTGTCCTTCGCTATTGAGGCTTTTATAGTTTGCCCCTGAACTCAATAAATGTGCGGCTAAAGCCCGTCAGAGTCAATCTTTTTCAAGAGTGACTGTTGGATCTTCCTAGGAAGGAAGTTATCCCAATGATTGAAGATTCTTAACAAAAGTTCAAGAATCTTCAAGGGTTAGTGTCAGATATTCAATGAAGAGACACTCTAGGTTGTTGAAAGCTTTGAATGCACTTTTTATCACGAGCTCACAACTGACTACTTTTCACTTGTTCGCTTTTTCAAAGGAATCTCACACTTGTGTAGTTTGCGAATGTTGGTAGTGATAGAAGCAGTAGTAATCTCCACTTTTGGACTTGTCTTTTATAGATGGAGATTCAAACTTTGAATCTCCATATCCGTTAGACTCAACGGCTCCTTGATCCGAGAGTGTTTTGTCTGCGACATTCGCTTTTGTCTTTGACTTGTACTTTCCTAACTACTTCGGGAAAGTCTTGCCCTTTGTGTGAGCTTTTTGTCAGAATGGCAATGAGACTTCAGCATCCTGTATATTGCTCTGCTAGGATCCGAGTTTAGCAGCTGAAGACTCTTTTATCCTTTGTTAGCTCGCTTCTCTAGCAGTTTGTTGATTGTTGATGAATGCTAATATCTTAGCATTCTATTGTTCAACTTCTTTTAGCAACATCATCTTCTCCGTGACTGCTAGGAGTTCTTCTAGCACACTAGTCTATTACAACTCAATATAAAACCTATACAGGACTTTACAGAGTATGCTAGACTATTTAGAGTTCAGCAAATGATCGACCAACTACTAAGGTTTGATTCAACAAAACCTTTTTATAAATAAATCCTAAGGGAGATTTTAGAAATAATTTCCCATCACCAATTCAGCAAGAGTTTTAAACTCATCCTTTAGAGCGTTAATGGGGGTGGCAGCCTTGAAAGTAATTGGCTGACCTTTCCTATCCTTCATTGGTTCAGGCTTCTTCCACAGATTCCAACGCCGTTCCATTTCATCATAATCTGCTACTTTGTATTGAGATATATGTTCCCCCTTATTTCGAAGACCAAAAGTCTTAGCAAGTACATCGGCATTTACATCGATGATGCTTCCATAAACACAGGTTTTGAAAGATTTTCCATCCTTACTCATTACTGCTCTGGCATAGAATTCAGAGACCATATGCGGATGAAAATGCATGGGTTCAGCAGATAAGTATTGAATTAACTGTTCGTTGTCAAGGATATCCATTATCCAATCCGGGATATGTTCAGCAGCAAGACGTTTGTACAGTATGCGATCCTTCATGATTTGAGCTAAACGTCTTTGCTCCTTTGTGTGATCGGTCTGTGTTTTCTTCCGAGCCATCATAACTAGTTGACCATATGTTATTGAATCATCAACATCTTCCTTCTTTAGAATGACGGTAGAACCTAGTGCATGTCGCGCATGAAGGGGTTCTTCAGAGTTTGGTGGAAAATTGAAGATACAGGGTTCACTGGTTTCAGAATTATGTTTATGGGAAGTGGATTTCTGAGATGATGAGGCTTTGGAATCGGAGGCCATGTCGTTGAGAAAGAATTTTGAGTAATCTCGAAGAATTCGGAGATTTTGAATTTGGGAATTTGGCTCTGGATTTCGAAAGAGAAAGAATGAACAGTGATCAAAGGACGATAGAGTTAAACTTTTGAATGCGAGATCTAACGGTTGAGGTAAATTCTGAGATGGGTTAGATCAACGGTTCATAAAGAACGCGTCTTTCCATATGGCTTCCCATGCTCCAAGAAACACTCAAGTGCATTTGACGTCGCATCTCCTCAGTTGATGCCGCTATTTGCGTACATTAAATACGCCTTATCGGGTCCCATCAAGTTTGAATTTTGAGTCATTCTGCCTCGATTCCGGATATGTTGTTGCTTCTGATCTAGCAGCCGTCCAAGGATGCTAATAGATGGTAGTAAGTCTCAGCACCCATAATCATAAAAGAATCTGCTAACCTTGCACGACATTCGTTAGCATCTTTTTGAAGCTCTGTTGAGTCTCTGAAGACTCTATTCAGAAATCATAATGATTATGAGATCCTCGAATCTTTCAATGATCCTTACTTAATATTGCTGAAATGATTTTACTCTCCATGCATACACGTCGATTCATTTACTCGCGGCGTTTCGTATTCCAAGAGACGAATCATTGTGATCTTCAGACAGATTTTTCTCTTTCTTCGCATCATAATTGGCAAATCCTCTATAAATACCTTCGTTCGAGATTATCCAAACATCTCAACTTTCGTTCTTACTTGACTCATAATTTGAACCTCTCTTTCCACAAGAAAATCAAGTTCCCTTCTTCACTGATGGATTCTCCTCCAAGAACCTTAGAAGATCAGGCGCAACCTGATTCTGGATGAGCCGGGTCTGGATAGATACTATATAGATGATTATGATGTGGCAGTGAAGATCATGTCTGCATTGCAGTGGGGGGGGGGGTCTTTCTCAATTTGCATGTGCCACTCCACATCGTTTCCAGGAGGAAGTTTTGAGGGATTTCCTTGGTGATTGCCATGTCGAGCCGAATGCAATTTACGAGGTGTTTCATGGTAAGCTTTTCCGTTGGACCCCTGACACCTTTAAGGTGGATTTCGGGCTTCCTCGAGGTCCATTATCTGTGGAGGACTATCTTGCAGAAGAGGTGGCTCCAGAATGGTTGGCATGGGAGAAATGGCATCATTCTCCTCGTTTTAAGTTCAACCCTGACATTCCAGCCTCTGGTCTCCAGACTTCATATTGGGTGATGTTCTGCATTGCCCATGGTATTCTGCTTGGAGAGGAGCTTTATGACCTCTGTTTCTCAAGGGTTGTTTGGCAGGTGATGATGGCTATGGATGATGCTGCCTCTGTGGACTGGGCCGGATTCTTCTTCAAGAATGTCTGGGAAAGCATCAAGCTTCGTCCATTCGTGCCACTTCGGAATGGAATGCAGCTCAGCTGGTTGACGGAAAAGTATTTTCCGGAAATTGCTGACGGTCCATCCAACCTTCAAGGAGCTGATTTTTATCCTTATAAGCCGGTGTCCCCTTTCTGAAAAAAAATAATGAATCCTGTAGTAGATCTGTGTTTTTCATTAGACTGGTATTGTAATGTCCTTCCTTTTGTAATGAAGTTCCTCTTTTTGAGAAGCATATCCATCTTTTCAGTGATGAATATATTAACATGACGATCATTGACATTTCTTCTAGACAAAAGATAGATTTGATATTTATTCTTTCATATTCTGCTGAGCCGATACAATCTATCTGCTGACTGTTTAGAGGGGTGTTTTTGACATTTGCCATTATCTTAGCAGACTTCATTTAGCAGAGACCTCCATAATATGCTGAAGATAATAAAGAGAAATCCACAAAAACCAGAAAGAATGAGAGTAGCATCTCATTCGTCCGCAGCAATTGTAAGCTCATTATTTACTCGCTTATCTATATTATTTTCTACTATTTTATATAGTTTTATTGAGTTTATATAAATATTCTATTCATGAGTCTATATTAGGTGGTATTATGCGCGTATTGGTGTTTTTGCAGGGTTTTAGGCTTAAATTCAATTGAAAACCGTTCAGAAAGCAGTGACGTGTAAGAGTAGCAGTGAATATTTCTTCCACAAGAGGAATTCGGGCTATTGGCACATGGCAATGGATGATGCTTTGAGTTAGCTCTCCAATGCAACTGGAATCGGGTCAATCGGAGTTCGGGAGAGGAAGTTATGGCCAAAACCGTGAGACCGCGCAGGAGGGGCGAGAAGCTGCGTCGACAAACGCCAATCAGCATCGATCGACACCGACCAAGAAGCCACATCGATCGACGTGGATCAGACACGATCGATGCGAGGCTGTCTGCTGGAGCGGAAATTCGATTAAAAACGGATTTATTCATATCTTTAGCCCTAGATTTGATAGGATACATATCCACCCCTATAAATAGCCTACTAAATTCGATTTTTCAGTATCAATCATCATCTTTTCATTCTACAATTTAGTTTTTAGAGTTTGGAGACTTGGGGAACA
>JAPKLW010000862.1:275385-301046 GCA_026898455.1 Plectranthus barbatus
ATTCCTACATGTTATCCATAATAAGAGTTCTTCCCTAGAAAATGTGCTCCTTTAATTTGCTTTCAAAACTTCATTAATTTTCCGTATTGTCATCTTTATTTTCCAAATCAAAACCCTCATTTTTCTGTTCACTCAAACAATAGATTTTAGAACCATAAGTATATAGGATAATTTCCCCCACACAATTCCCCTGGATCGATAACCTTAGGGTTTACAAATTTATTTGCCACTGTTATTATAATTAATCTGTTAGAAATAACAGTGATCAAGCAACGTCTAATTCCATCATGCCTAATTTGATGCATAATTCTTTGAATCTTGTTTCTGCTAGAGGTTTAGTGAAGATGTCTGCTATTTGATCCTTCGTGCATATACGCTGAATATCAATGTCCTTCTTTTCTTGATGATCACGGATAAAGTGATGTCGGATATCAATATGTTTGGTTTTGGAGTGATGTACTGGATTCTTTGTGATGCACATAGCACTGTTGTTATCACAGAAGATTGGTACACATTCAGGAGAAATGTCATAATCCTGAAGCTGTTGTCGAATCCACAGAATTTGCTGACAACAACTAGCAGCCGCTACATACTCTGCTTCGGTTGTTGATGTTGCTACCGAGTGCTGTTTTTTGCTGAACCAGCTGATTAACTTATGTCCAAGGAATTGACATGTTCCGCTAGTGCTTTTCCTATCAATTTTGCATCCTCCAAAATCAGAATCTGAATAACCACTGAGAGCTAGACTGTCGGCTCTTGGATACCAAATTCCTAAGCCTTCTGTGCTCTTCAAATATCTGATAATTCGCCTTGTTGTATCTAGATGCGTTTTGTTCGCTTGAGATTGATATCTAGCACATAATCCCACAGCATATGAAATATCTGGTCTGCTGGCTGTAACATATAGCAGAGATCCAATAATCCCTCGATATAAGGTAGGATTCACTGCTTCTCCTTCTTTCTCAAGATCTGCTATACACGCATTATTGATAAGAATCTTTAACCTCTTGGTTTTCTCTGGACAATACTTAGCAATCAGACCCCGCGTGTATTTTCTTTGGTGAATGAAAATTCCTTCATTTGATTATTGAACTTGAAGTCCAAGGAAGTAGGACATCTTTCCCATCATACTCATTTGAAAGTTGCTCATCATTAGCTAGGAAAATTTGTCACAAAGATCTTGATTCTTTGAGCCAAAAATGATATCATCAACATAGATTTGCACAAGTACGATGCTTCCTTGGTCTCAAATATGAAAGAGTGTTTGATCAATCCTTCCCTTTTTGAAACCATTGTCGAGCAGAAACTCAGATAAAGTTCCGTACCATGCCCGTGGTGCTTGCTTCAGTCCATACAAAGCTTTTCTCAGCTTATAGACTTTGTTTCCATTCTCAAATCCTGGGGGTTGCTCAACATAGACTTCTTCTTTGAACTCGCCATTAAGGAATGCACTTTTGACGTCTATTTGCATTACCGAGAATTCATGATGTGCAGCATATGCAAGGAATAACCTTATTGCTTCCAATCTGGCTACTGGAGCAAACGTCTCATCATAGTCAATGCCTTCACACTGTTTGTATCCTTTGGCTACAAGACGTGCTTTATTCCTCACCACCACGCCTGATTCGTTCTTCTTGTTCTTGAATACCCATTTGGTGCTTATAACATTCTGATGTTCTGGTATATCTACCAGATTCCATACATGATTGCGAGAGAATTCAGCAAGCTCCTCTTGCATAGCGTTTACCCATTCTGGATCGCGAAGAGAATCCTCAACTTTAGTTGGTTCCTCACTTGATAGGTAGCAAGAAAACATTGTGGACCCTTGTCTTGTAACAACACGATCAATAATATCTCCGAGAACATCTTCTAGGGAATGAGCACGCAGCCATGCTGGTCTGATTGGTTCTCCAGCATTTCCTTCTCCGTCTCTATTATCGGTATTCTCTACATCATTCGCTTGATCCTCAGCATCTGGAGTGTTGGTAATTTGTTCTTCAATGACAGAAATTCCTTCAGAAACTGGAGCTTCTACTATAGGAACATCATGAACAGGAGCTTCTTCTTCAGCAGGTATCTCAGCAGCTGGTGACTCAGCACCTCCTGTGCCAAGGTCTTCAGTAGCATCTACTCCTTCAGCAACAGTAGGAGAATTTGAAGTCTCCTCATCTGAATCATCAAGCAGATTAAAGATATCCTTTTGAGAATTGGCCTCAACATGATCATTGGCATCATTGGCCTGGTCAGCGGTTTGATCACCGCTGAGCGCGTCTGGATTGGATCACAATCATTCATAGACTTAGTCGGGTCAATTCATAAGTTCTTGAAGGAACTCAGAATTGATTGACCATTGACATCATCAGTCTCATGATTGATTTCCCTTGTCTCTTTTACAGCTCTTCACACTAAAGTAGATTCATCAAAAATAACATTGCATGTTATTTCCACAATTCCAGTAGTCTTATTTAACACACTATAACCTTTGTGAGTAGGGTGACCATATCCAAGAAGTACACCCTCATCTGACTTAGGTGAAAAAGTGTTAAGTTTCGACTTTCTGTTATTATGAATATAACATGTTGCACCAAAAGCACGTAGATAATCTAAATTAGGCTTACGACCATTGTATACTTCGTAGGGAGTCTTGTTGAATCGTCTGTTAATGGAACTTCTGTTCTGCGTATAACAGGCTGACATAACCGCTTCTCCCCAATACTTAGCAGGTAAGTCAGCATCGACTAGCATAGATCGCACTGCTTCTTTTAGTGTTCGATTCCTTCTTTCTGCTAGACCATTCTGCTGAGGAGTCCTAGCAGTGGACCTCTCATGATTTATACCAGCTTCTGCGCAGAAATCCATGAGGATTCCATTGCAAAATTCGGTTCCATTGTCAGATCGAATCCTCTTCACAGTAACCACTTTACTGTTTTGCTCCTTAAGAATTAGCTCGGGTAGGATGATCTTAACCTCATCTTTGGCTTTAAACAGGCGAACCCATGTGTACCTAGAATAGTCATCAATTACCACTAAAGTATATATCTTTATTACTTACAGAGGGAGGAGTGACTGGTCCAAATAGGTCCATGTGCAATAATTCAAGAATCCTGCTTGAGGTATTTTTCTCTGGATTGGAATAGAATGAGGCTTTGGTCTGCTTTCCTTGTTGACAGGCTTTGCATATTCCTTCCTTTCGAAATGTGATGTCATCACGTAGACCTGCGACAAGCTCATTTCTGGCGATATGGTTAATGGTTTTAAAATTCAAATGATTTAACCTTTTATGCCATAGCCATGTGGTTTCTTCTTTGCTTAGTGCTACAAAGTATGAATGTTTTTGACCCCTTTTCCAATCGACAACATAAAGACCTCCTTTCCGGATTCCTTGAAGTTTTACTTCTCCTGTAGCATTGTCAGCTACAGAACAACCTGAATGAATAAAAGATACTGTGTACCCGTTTTCGCATAATTGACTTATGATGAGTAAATTATGCTTTAGGTTTGATACAAGAGCCACGTTAACAATCCTTAGTCCATTATGCTCTATACATCCTCTCCCAAGTACTCTCCCTTTGCTGTTATCTCCGAACATGACAGATGGACCATAAGATTTTTGAATATCTGAGAACGGGTCTTCGTCTCCCGTCATGTGCGCAGAACAACCACTGTCTAGGATCCACTCATTTGACATGCCTGATGTCTTCACACTTGAATCCTGATCCTGCAAGAACAATTAGGTTGATTTAGGTCCCCGTTTCGAGTCGGGTCCTAAAGGATTAGCTTGGGTCATTGTTCCTTTTGGAACCCACATTTTGGTAATCTTCAAGGTTTTCTCCTTGAGATCCATTTTGTTAACCTTCTCAACCTTTTGATGTGCATGTGTATGTGGTTGTGTGTTGTGCTTCTTTCCCTTCATCGTCCTTTGATGATACACGTATCTGGACTCGGGTCTCACATAGGTGTTTCTCCTATGGGGTGTGTAATGATAGTATTGGGGTTTCATTGAATGATGTTCAATGTGTCCTCCATGAGAAAGGATAGGATTTAGCTTCCTAGCATTTGAAACATGATGCTCAGCCTTTGTCCTTGAGTTTGCTGAATAATTCTGCTTAGCAGACCTAAGTTGAGAACTTTGCTGAGATTCAGCATCTCTTGTGATACTCTGCTGAAATCTTACATTCTGCTTGACTTTTTGCTGAGGTCCAGCATAGTGCTTGACACTCTGCTTGGGTTCAGCAGACTGCTTGATATTCTACTGAGCGATCTGCTTAATGTTTGTCCTATCATTTGATGATTCAGCAACAAATGTATCCTTCTCCTTACTATCACCAAATATTTTTCCGGCAGAAACAAAAATGATATTTCTCTTTAGCCTCGAAGTTTCATCTTTGTCATAACAACTGTGCCCAATTCCAGATCGGTCACCGTGACGTCTCTGTTGGCTTATCGGGTTATTCAAGATATCCTGACTAGTTATATATGCGCAGACACACTTCTCATTGGCTTTGTTTTTCAAAATCAGATTTTCTTTTTCAAGGTTTTTGAAATTTTCAGAGAGTTCAGAAAATTCAGTTCTAAGTCTCGATAACTCTTCGCTATTGGACCTTAGTCTTTCGACTTCGTCGGTCAGGCTTGTGACTTTCTGTTTGAGTGAAGAATTATCTTCTACGATAGCATTTTTCAAGGTGTATACCTTTGAAAGTTCTAAAGATAGCTTGGTAAGATAATCTTCCTCAGAATCCAAGAAGGAATCCTCCGATTCAAATGCGTGTGCTGAGCAAGAAATGTTAGCTATAGATGTTACCTCTTGAGTCGCTAGGGCCGATTCTGAAGGTTGCTCAGCATTAGCAGATGTCTCACCATCCTCGGCGATTCTTGCCATGAAGACAATCAAGGCTTCCTCTTCCTCATCAGTGGGATAATATTCCTCTTCATTGTCAGGAATATCTGGGACTTCTGTCCGCGTCAGCAACGCCTTGGTCACAGCTCGGACTGCTCGTCTTTCGAATCTTTGCCGCAACTGTTCTCTTTCTTCAAGACTTACTTTTGGACAATCATGCTTCAAGTGATCAGGAGATTTGCATTCAAAGCATGTCCTTATCTTTTTCTCAGTAGGATGTTGTATCGAGGTTGCTTTTGCTTCCTTTTTGGCCTTAGCTTCAATGAAATTTTTTGTATCTTCTTCATCTGCTCCTCCAACTCGTCTATCTTTTGATTTTCACTGTTTGAGTTAGAAGATGATGGAGTCTCCTTTGTTGGTGTTGATCTCTCCTGATTATAAAATGGTTTCCTAGGAGATTTCCATTTGTTTGCATCCTTTTTGACGAAGTATGCTACATCTTCTTGAGTTCCAGCACTCGTTGCATTTGGGTGTGCTATAGCAAGTTCATTCTTCTTCTACTGCTGATTAATGAATTCATGCACCTTTAATTGAGAGAAAACTTCAGCGTTAGACATGTTGCTCAGATCCTTTTCACTTAAGCTCGTCATCTTGACAAACCAATCACTTCTGGGATAGAGCTTGGATATTATTTTGTTGTTCATTTCCCCTTTGTCATATGTCTTGCCGACATTTTTGAGTTCTCCTATGATAGTGTTGAATCTTTCTTCCATCAGCTGGATGGTTTCTCCAAGAACCATGGCGAAGGATTCGTACTTGTCTACAGCTACTTGTAGCTTGTTTTGCTTCATTTGTTTCGTCTCCTGAGAAACTTCACAGACGTACTCCTCCATTTCTTTCGCTGTGTTGTAGTCTAGAGCTTTGTCAGACATCAGAGGAGGTAGACAATCCATGATTAGTTTCATGGCGATAAACTCAAGCTGGCCTCTCTTTTTGTCTTCAAGAGTCCATTCCTCGTAGGGTTTCTTCACCATCTCAGGTCTGGAAGGACCACCAGCGGGTCCAGGGGGTGCAGTGTTAACCTTCAGGATCTCTATAGGACCAATCATGAGAATGTCTATCATCTCCGGATGAATGCTCTGCAACTGAATCATGGCCTTCTTTTTCCAGGTTTCCAATCCGTCCTTGTTGTACTTTGGAAGAGCGTGATTCGTCATTTTGATTCTTTTCGCCTTCACCTGAGCTATGTAAGACACAGATACAAGAAACGCAAGGAAAAACTAGGATCTAGGTCCTAAGCCACTCAAAAGCAGTCGGTTTTTCAACCTCCTGCTCTGATACCACTTGTTGGTCCCTGAGATCACAGTCGTCGTGGTAACAATAAGATATACACATGAAATGTAGCGGAATAAAATAGCGTGTACTTGTAATTAGATTATTCTTAACTTAGGGTTTTTGTTCAAGTTTGCTTAAGTTCCTTTTTGCAGTTATACTCAAGCAACTCCGTTGCTAGGATAAATTGTTGTAGCTCAAAAGTAATAAAACAGTAATCAGCAAGAGAACAAAAGATTTATAGTTGTTCGATCAAATGATCTACGTCCACTCCTTAGCCGAATCGCTAAGAGTTTCACTAAAAAGGTATACGGTGTACAAAGGTCGCCTTTCCTGTAAAGCAGTCAGCCGACGTTTGGTCTGTCTACTCCACGGCAATCTTCCGATACTCCGAACCTTTCAGGTGTGGCTCCAGCTGAGTCAAGGGCGCACCTTCGTAAAACTCACTTTTACCACCTGTGGAAGAGTTTAGAGTTCCTTCCGAACTGTCCTTTGTTCTCAGCTTCAGTGTCCGTCCTAATCGATTCCTTCTCAAGAAATTGACTGCTGGATACTTTTTGTAAGGAAAGTGATCCCAATGATTGAAGATTCTTGAATCAATTCAAGAATCTCTCAGATGAGTGTTAGATGTGTAGTGAGACACTCAAGATGTGGAAGGCTTTTCGATATCTCTGTATTATGCCTTTCAACTGAACTGCTCTCAGGACTTTTTATCTCTTTCTAGAATCTTTCTTACGTGTATTTGCGTTAGAGAGTGTTAGCAGCTCTACATCTTCCTTTGACTTGCCTTTTATAGTTGTTTTCTCGAAGCTTGAGTCGGCAGTTCCGTTTAGACACAACGGATCATTCATCTTAAATGCAGGTAGCTTTTTACCAACTTTTCTGTCTCCGTACAGGCTTTTCCGACCTACTTCTGACAGGTCTAATCTTCGCGTGTTGGTCAGAATGGCGGTGTAGCAGTTGTTCAGTTTTGCTTTGTTGTGCCTTCGCTGGAACGGGATGCTGGATATCTTTCAGCACACTACTGGACTTGATGCGCAACAAATGCTCTTCTGCTACTTTGACTTCGGATTGCTAACGCCTTTAGCAGCCTGTGACGTGTTATCAAATGCTGACTCCTCAGCATTCTTGTATCACTAGCTTTCTTCCTTTTTAGCTTTTCTGATGTTTGCTGAGATTCTTCCAAGCAACCTATTCTATTACAAGTTGATGTTTACCCTATACAGGACATTACATAAGCTGCTAAGCTATGCTAAGGTTTTGCAATGATCGACCATTTACTAAGGTTTGATCCAACAAAACCTTTTACATTGTACTCCTAAGGATAGTTCAGGAATATTTTCCCAACAAGAACATATTTTTTGCCTTTCATATCTTTGAGCCCCGTGATTGAGCTTAATGGTGATATTTTCTTGGAGATTATTAGGAAAAAATTTGGGGGGAATGAGTGTATGAGGGTGAATACGGAGATGAGAGTTGGGTCGGAAATTGTTTATTATCGTTGAATTGTAATTGTTGAGGCAATAGTGTAATGTGAATCCTAGAAAATGGGCACCAAGTTATGAAATTAAGGATTGATGTGAATCCTAGAAAATGGGCACCAACAAAAAATTTTGGGTGCTTGAAAAGAAAAAAAAAAGGAAGAAAAAGAAAAGAGAGAAGCACCATGAATGAATGAAAGATGGTGTTAGGGAAAAAAAGAAGAGAAGAAAAGTGAGGAAAGAAAAAAAAAAGAAAAAAAAAAGAGAAAGAAATGTTGTAAATAAGAAGCCTCGGGTTAGAAGTGGATGGAAGAAAATAAGTTTGGGGATTTTGGGAAATTTAGGAGTTTAGTCACTTTGGCCCAAAACCACCTCCCTTTTAGTAAGCCACGTTATAACCTAAAACAAAGACCTTGATTTTAGGATCCAACTCGTTGTAGTATAGTGGTGAGAATTGTTTCAAGCTTATGGAAATTTAGCTCAATATCTTGTAAATGAATGAAATTTCATCGAACCCTAAACACGTAAGAGAGTGCTTTCATTTCTTTATCCAACATTGATGAGTGGTTCAAGTGGTTAATATTAACCGTGTCACAAAGTTAGGTGATAATCTCGACTGATTAGAGCATTCCAAGATAACCAAGATGAGCTATGAGGTTGCTTCATGAGGTTTATTGATTGCTTTAGTTTTTTTTTTATTGAGGACAATCAAAGGTTCAAGTTTGAGGGATTATGATATGTGTGTAAAATGACCTATATTTTGATGTGTGAGCTTGCATGTTTGCGTTCATTTTATAATGTATCCATTTTCACTTAGCTGGTTGATGCTCAGTAAGTTGTGCTTGAGACTATCGACGAGGGCAACGTTGATTATTCGCATCCCATTATGCTTGATGCACCCTCTTCCGATTACTCTAGCCTTTAAATTGTCACCAAATGAGACTGAAGGTCCTCCGAATTTTTAAAGTTCCGTGAAGATCTCTTCATCTCCAGTCATGTGACCTGAGCATCCACTGTCTAGGATCCATTCTTTTAATTTTCTTGAGATTCTTCTTCCTGGACCCTGTTCTTGCAAAATAATGAAATTATATTTTTGGTACCCGATCAATTACGGGTCCTGCATGATTAGTTCTCTGGATTATTCCTTTGGGAATACAGACATTCGTGATTTTGATCATATGTTTTTGTTGTTCTTTGGTCGTGTTTTCGTGTTTTTATGTTATGAATGTTGTAGGTTAGGTTTTGAGCATATTATAGCACTTTTGGTTGAGTTTGGAAGGTAAATCGTCCGAGTGGACGGTTAAATAGAAGTTGGATCGATCGAGCGGAGCAAAGGAGTGAAGAAAATGGATTTCAGAGGAATTTCTCGGCCAAGCCAAGGCAGGCTCGACCGAGCCATTGCACAGAGACTTGGCTTCGCCGACCCTACAGTGCTCGAACGAGCCTGCTCTTCAGAGGGTTCGCTCGGCCGAGCCAAGCCTGGCTCGGCCGAGACAATGCAGGCTTCGTGGTTCTGCAGTTTCTAGCTTGCTCGGGCGAGCCAGGGGTGGCTCGGGCGATCCGAGGCCCCGGGAGCTCGTCTATAAAAGGGGGATTTTTTCATTTTAAAAGAACTTTTGGTCAGATTTCAAATAACCGTCACGAAAGTTCTCTCTAGATTCATGTCCAAACCATTCCACATCCAAATTCAAGGAGATTCAAGATAAATTCTTCCAACTTGTTGTAGAAGGAAGGTAGATCAAGTCCAAAGAAGGCAATCAAAGGAGATCATACTTAGACCTTGATATTTTGTAATGGTTTCTCTCATTTATTTTATTGATTTATACTCAATTCAAGGTATGAAGAACTAAATTCAGTTGTGAGTGTTGTAGAATGGATATTGTGATGAGTTGATATCAAATTTGTTTGTTTACTTTCCTTTGAGGGATTGAATTGCATTTGAGCCTATTCCTTATCTCTTAGGTGTAGGTAATAGCCAACCTTAGAGGTAGTTGATGTGAACGCTGCAGCCAACACGCGGGCGGAATCATCGTGAAAAGTGTATATTTTTATGATTTTAGTTCCAATCCCTGTGTTGGGCTAGATCGTAGGGCGATAATTGACGGTCGATTGGGAGTGATCTAGGGGTTAATAACGTAGTTGTTTGCAATTCCTAGTGTCATCTACCGCTAGTTTTCAGTAGCAAGTGGCTAGCGAATGTAGGGTCGATTGCTCAACCTCCTAGGGATTAAAACTTGGTTTACAACATAGTTTGATTCAACTTGGAACAATAGAAATTCAATCAACACTCACTATCTTCTTATTGTTGAACGTGAGATTTTGATCTACCTAAGCATGTATTTCAATTGTTTGGCTTGTGAAGTTCACTTACATGTTATGTATTGCTTTGTTGCTTGTATGTTTGATTACATTCTATTTTGCCTAGTTAAAAAAATACCAACGACTATGATTTGCCTAGCTATTGAACCTACAAACAAGTAAATAGTTTTCACTTCAGCGAATTAAAGGGTACTCGGATTGATAAAATTTAACGTGAAGATAGTGTTGCATTTCACCTCATCATAATTTAACCAACTTAAATCTTAGCAAGGATTGGTAAATATTTATCGATTAAAACACAAGTATATGCTTCAAAGGAATATGCTAGGAAATCTAGCACCCAATCAAATCCGCAAGCATTCACCACCAATCCAAAGACATAAAAACTCAGCATCCACATGCAGTTTTGTTGAATACACAGATAGTGTATTTCAACTAAGACACGCAAAAATATCAGAAGTGGACAATGAGAAATTGTCTATTTTTTATTCAGTTTAATTTATAATTTTGAGCGTTACAAATACAAGTGAAACTGAAAAGGAACAAAAGATTACAAGAGCTTGCTAAAAAAATTTCAAATAAGCTTCATGAGTCGGGAGCTGGCTGCGTTTTGTCATACTCATCGAATTTGCTAATGGCCATTTGTAAGAATTTGTCCAAGTATGCTTTGCTTGCTTCATGCTCAGCTGCCTCCCTCTCCAACTTCTTAGCTAGCTTCTCATTCTCCATTTCGAGCTTCCTCATCTTCAACTCCAACTCTATCTTCTTCAGCTCCTCCTCAGCAAGCCTGCGCTCTTCTTCAGCAGCAGCGTGCTCTTCCTCCTCTTTCTTCCTTTGCTTTGCTTCAGCAATTCTCCTCTCTTACCCCTCTTTGATTGCAGCCAAAAAGGTGGTAGATAAAGAGTTGACAGTTTGCACAATTTTCTGCTGGGAGTCTGCGACTTCCACATTCATTACTTCCATATTGTGCTTGACACTAGACACATCACACTTCACCTTAGCAACATCTTCTCTGACATCTGACACTTCACTCATTATCTCCTTCACTTCCTTCCTTATATCGGAAACTTCTAGAGCCACTCGTTCATTTATATCCAAGGGGATAGTGGTGGATAGGGCATGTTGAATGGCATATTGGACAGCAGTGTTAACATAGGAGTGGAAGGTATGAGAACTTACAAGAAGAACATCCATCGCAGAAGTTGTGATTACTAGCTCTCCGCCACTAGTAGATGGATGAACTTCAGAGGTCGGATCAACATCCATAGCTTCAGCTCCAAACCAATCATTTAGCGCTTCAGAGTATTGATTTTTAGCAGCTATGCACTCGGCCTCCTTTGAATTCCATGTCGTAGCTTCTACCTCAGCTAGAGCAGCAGCCTCTGCTTCATCGGAATGTGCAGTCAAGTATTAGCCTCCTCTGCTAGGCGTTCTGCCTCTGCTAACTTCCAAGCCTTCACTTGTGCCAAAGCAAGATCAGCCATCTCTGCTTCATCAGCATGGGCAGCAGCATATTGAGCAACATCTGCTAGGAGTTCAGCCTCCTCTACATTCTAGACTTCCTCCAAGGCTTTAGCGAGCTCAGCAGCCCTGGCTTCTTGTATTTCAGCAGCATGAGCAGCTTTAGTTATCTCCAAGATATCATCCTCCAAGATAAGGACGATCAGCTGATCTTCTCTGCTATGTTTCTTGGCAATCTCTTCTTCCTCATGTGCAGCAGCCATCCTGGTTAGCAGCCTTTCTTTCTTTAGCGCTTCATACTCTGCTTGGCATCTGCGATACTTAGCAGTTGCTTTTTCTTGGCGTTTGGATAATTCAATCTGAGCACCTGAATAGCCATCAAGAGAAAATGTGGACTTTGTTAGGGATTGAGAAGTGGAAAATAGCCGATGGGCTCGGATAGCTTGAAGCCTTGCAAGCACTTTCTTGAAAATTGTTTAGTGCCCGACACTTGATCAATCCAATCATTTGCCCATCTCTCCTCCTTCCTCTAGAAATTTAGAACCTTCGTGGTAATCACCAGCATTCCCTCTTCAAAACAAAGTTGATGCATGATGTAATCATGTATCTTCCAGAGTCTAAACTCCTTCACCAACAACTTCCCTTCCAGGGTATCTTCATTCAACTCCACATAGAAAACATTTGAAATGTCTCTCTCTATCTCTGCCATCACAAACTCTTCAATATCAGAAATCATTGGGAAATGATCAGCATTTACCGCTTCCTCTAGATAAACCGGCGCACACCATTGCGCAACACGCCTGATCTTGAATCTCCTTCCTGGTAACCCTTTGAAAGGAACTCGGAGTTTCTCATTGTCGCCTGTTGGAACTTTCTTCAGTAAGCGGGCATCATAAACGTCTTCAGATTCCCCATCAGAATCTAAATCGGAATAGCAAGAAGCTAAGAAACCTTCATTATTTTCTTGCATAGGCTCAGCATCGCCTTGAGTCTGCTCTGGCTCAGCAGATGAGGGAATATCCCTGCTAGGTCTTACTTCAGCATGCACATCCTCTGCATGCATCTCCTCATCCCCATCATGCTGACTCTCAACACTTCCAGAAATGTTAGGCCTCTCTTCAGCGTGTGAAATGTCAGCACCTTGCTCAACATGCACTCCGAATCCAGAACTTCCAGCAACCATATCCTGTTGGATTATAGGTAGAGCACTAATGATTCCTCCAAGCGCAGCAGCAGGCTCCCTGATAACGACATCTCTTCTTCCAAGAGGACGCTCAGGAGCATCAAATACTCCATCGTTCAGCAGAGCATCAAACTCGCTATCAGATAAAGCATCTTTTCGATCAAGGGGGTCGAAACTTCAGTTGTAACCTTTCCTTTCCCTTTCCTCATTGCAGTAGCCTCCTCAGCTGCCCGTGCTAACAACTCAACAGCTTTCCTGGCTGCTAGCTGGTCAGCAGCTTTCTTCGCAGCACGCTCATCAGCAGCCTTTTTTACTTGCTCGAAGTTGCGATCCCTCGCATCTAAAGTGATTTCCGCAATCACTTTCATGAACTTCTTTTTCTCTTGCAACTGCCTCGATATCGTCCTCTTCCTCTTTCTTGCCCTTAAAACTTTCAATCTATCTGATAGTGGCTTAGCAGAAAGGGGAGAGTTTGGCTCTTGTTTAGCAGCAACAGGGGTTTTCTCAGCAGCTTCCTTCTCAGATGCTTCTTTCTCTACGACTTCTTTTTCAGCGGCTTTGACAAGCCTTCGTTGTGTCCTCTTTTTCTTTTCGGGAGAGGCGGCTTCTTTCCTTTTCGTTTTGGGTATTGGCACTGCAAGCTGACCCAAAACTTGAGGGGGTTGCTCTGCTTGCTTCTTAGCAAATATCTCCTCTATCAGCTCGGCAGGAAGATCTCCCAGCTTCTCTATCTCATCGAGATCCCTGAAACATTTTTCGGTTTTCGCAGCCTTCCGAGCAGCAGCAATTTCCTCAGCAGTCATGGGAATTGCCTGCTCCAACTATAGTTCGGCGAGAGTGGCGGGGTCTTCATCTTCCTCAGAAATAGGATAGTTGGGGTCAACATTGGATTTCCCCCTCAGTCTCCGTGGGCGGGACATGTCTGCTGGGGTTGGCTCCTTCTTCGTCTGGGGAATGAAATCAATGTAGAGCAGAGCCTCACCCTTATCAAGTTCATCCTTCTGGAAGATGAAAACTCCAGTCTTCTTGTTCTTCAGATTCTTCTTTGCGTGGTCCAACCACCGCTCGTAGAAGAATTGTGCCCAATTCCCTTGAACACCATAAACTAATCCCATTATTACGACATACTTCTTTGCCGACAGTTCAGAGTGCGATCCGGCATCGCACTGAAACATCTTAATGACCAAATCAACATGAAGTCAGAAGTCCTCCATGAACTGATTTATTGGAGTGGCTACCTTCCACCGATTATTTTTATCTTCCTTCACCTCCGGTCTCTTCTATAAGTACCACTGTGCCTTCATCTCCTTGGTATTTACAACTTTGTAAGTGGAGATGCCTTCGCTTGAGTTCCAAAGGCCGAACGTCGGTGCAAGGACCTCAGCGGTCACTGTGATAAGAGTTCCGAACACAGAGGTCGTGAACGACTTGTGATAATCAGTGATAACCTCCCTAGCATAAAATTCTGAAACCATATGAGGGTGAAACCTCTTAGGTTCAGCGGGCAGATATTGAACCACCTACTCCTTGGCCAAGGTAGTCATTATCTATTCTGGAAAATGTATGGCGGCAAGGGGAGTATATAGGATCCGGTCCTACATAATCTAGGCCGCTCGCTTCTGGGCATTTGAGAGCCCTTATTGCTCCTTATTTCGAGCGAGAGTGACGAGGCGAGCATATGAGATTAAATCATCAATATCCTCCTTTTTGACAATCATGGTGAAATCGGGTGCATGCCTCTCCTGTAGTGGCGTGCCATCAACAGGTCAAAGGATTAACTTAGGAGGTTGTTCAGGTTTTTTAGTAGAAGTAGAGGATTCAGGATTGGTAGACATTTTGAGAGATTTTGAGAAAATTTTAGAGGAATTTTGAGAATTCGAGAGTTGGAAGGCTTAGAACTCTAGGGATTTCAAATCGCTCCAAATGTAGAAGGTTTGAAAGTTGAATGAAGTATCGTGTATATAACTTCTTGAGTAAAGATCTGATGGTTGGGGACCGCTTCAAATCCAATCGACGGTTCAGGATTCCTGAGACGGTTCATATGGTTCCTTTGCCCCTATAAACTCGATTTCTTTTATCGTGTCGAGACTCCTGATTTTGAATAGCCAGTTGCACGCATTAAATGAAGCATGTCGGAAACATCATTTAATAATTAAATCCTTCCCGCTTTGACTTTCTAGGAGAGTCGGAGATTGCTAAGAGCTTGGACTCATCAAAATGTTGGCTTAGTAATCCTTAGCACTCATATGAACTGCTGAGAGCTTGGACTCAGCATGCAAGTCCTAGCAACCATATATTCTACCATTCACATTTGATGATTGCTGACACCACTTGAAATATTTCATCATAGCATTCTCATATCGTCTGCTGAGAGCTTGGACTCGGCAAACATTTCTTAGCAACCGTTTGTACCACTTGTAGAGAACTATAGCATAGCATCAGCTCTGACTCAGCGTTCAACCTCTAGCGAACATTGTATATTACATAGTGTTATATCACACGACCTAGGATCTGCTGAGAGCTTGGACTCAGCAACTAATAGCTTAGCAACCATATCTCAGCAATAAGAATCAGCAACTCAAAAACGTAAGCTAGGATACGTTTATCTCCTACTTCTTCGAAAATCCAAGAAATCCAGAAAGAATGAGAGTTTGAACTCATTCATCCCCATGCTTTTCTAACTCCATGAGGCATAACTTCAGACATAATTCCTTAAATTTGGCCTCACCAAGCGGCTTCGTGAAGATATCAGCAATCTGATCTTTGTGCATATGCATTGAACATCAATATCATTCTTCTCTTGGTGATCTCTGATGAAATGATGTTTAATATCAATATGCTTCGTCTTGGAATGATGTAAAGGATTCTAAGGAATGCACCTAGCACTATTGCTGTCGCAATAGATCGGCACACATTCTGGAGCAATATCATAGTCTTGAAGTTGCTGCCGAATCCACAACACTTGCGCACAACAACTTGCTGTTGTTACATATTCTGCTTCGATTGTAGACGTAGCCACAGAGTGCTGCTTCTTGCTAAACCAACTTATTAGCTTATGCCCAAGGAATTGGCAGGTGCCACTTGTGCTCTTCCGATCAATCTTGCACCCTCCAAAGTCTGAGTCTGAACATCCACTGAGTGCTAGCCCATCATACCTTGGATACCAAATTCCTAGACCTTCGGTGAAATTGAGATATCGAATTATCCGCTTAGCAATGTCTAAATGAAAACTTCTTAGGATTTGCTTGATAACTCGCGCAGGCACCTACGGAAAAGGAAATATCTAGTCTGCTAGCTGTAAGTTATAACAAGGATCCGATGATACCTCAGTAGAGAGTAGGATTCACAGGTTCTCCTCCTTCATGCAGAGAAATCTATCAACTCGTGCTTATGGGAATCCTTAAGCTTTTCATCTTCTCTGGGCAGTACATAGCAATCAGATCTCTTGTATACTTCCTCTTATGTATAAAGATCCCTTCACTCGATTGCTGAACTTGAAGTCCCAGAAAATAAGACATCTTCCCCATCATACTCATTTGAAAATTACTTTGCATGAGCTCTGAGAACTTCTCACATAGCACTGGGTTCTTAGGGCCAAATATAATGTCATCGACATATATCTGCAGAAGTAGAATGCTTCATTCGTCCTTGATGTGAAAGAGAGTTTGATCGATCTTCCCTTTCTTGAATCCATTATCCAGCAGGAACTTAGACAAAGTTCCATACCACGCCCTCGGTGCCTGCTTCAAACCATATAAGGCTTCCCTTAGCATATAAACTTGGTTTCCTTGTTTGATGTCTGGTGGTGGCTCAAAATAGACTTCCTCCTTGAGCTCACCATTCAAAAAAGCACTTTTCACATCCATCTGCAGGACTAAAAACTCATTGTGGGCAGCAAATGCGAGGAACAATCTTATTGCTTCCAGTCTAGCTACCGGAGCAAATGTCTCATCATAATCAATTCCTTCGCATTGCCTGTATCCTTTGGCTAATATTAGCACTTTGTTTTGGATGATTGTCCCAGATTTATACTTCTTGTTCTTGAAAACCCACTTGGTTCCAAAAACACTTTGATGCTCGGGTCTGCTAGCTCTTCCTGCATAGCATTCACCCAATCTTGAGATTGTAGGGCGTCTTCATCTTTTGTAGGCTCTTCTAGCATCACATTGCCTTGTCGTGTCCTTACTGGATCATTGACGTCTTCAATGACAGCATCTAGGGGGTGATCTCGTAGCCATCTCGGTCTTGGATTGTTGTTTGCTGGGTTTGCATTGCTAGCTTTGCCTACTAAATTGTTCTCTGCTAAAACATTTTCCTCAGTAATCACCTGGAGTTCAGCATTTGGTACCTCAGCATTCGGCATCTCAGCAACAGGAATCTCAGCATTCTGGACTTCAGCAGCTGGAATCTCAGCATTCCGCATCACATCAGCTGGGATATCAACATCGTCCTTAGCGATCTCCTCAACAACACCCAATCTTCCATCAGCAACACGTCCTTGATCTGGAATACCTTCATCTTCTTCTTCAAGCGATCCCAGAATCTCCAAATTATCATTAAGATAAATTTAGTTGGTGGCCTCAGCATGATCATTAGCATCATTGGTCGGTTCAGCAGTTTGGTCACCTGTTGAATGTGCCTGAGTTGGATTGCTATCACTCATTGACTTAGTCAGATCAATCCTCATATTTTCAAAAGAATTCAAAATATATTGATCATGGACATCATTAGCCTCATGATTTGCATCCTTTTCTCTCTGAAAAACCTGCGCACTAGAGTAGACTCATAAAAAATAACATTGCATGATATCTCCACAACTTGAGTAGTCTTGTTTAACACTCGATAACCTTTATGAGAAGGGTTTCCATATCCATGGAGCACACCTTCATCAGACTTAGGTGAAAAAGTATTAAGCTTCGACTTCCCATTGTTATGAATATAACATGTCGAACCAAAAGCACGAAGATGAGTCAGAGAAGGCTTACGACCATTGTACACCTCATAAGGAGCCTTATTGAATCTACCATTGATTGCGCTCCTATTTTGAGTGTAGCAGGCAGTCATGACAGCTTCGCCCCAATACTTTCCACTCAGACCAGAGTCGGCTAGCATTGACTGCACTACTTCCTTCAACGTCCTGTTCCTTCTCTCTGCTAGACCATTCTGCTGGGGAGTCCAAGCAATGGATTTCTCATGCCCGATTCCAGCTTCGGCGCAAAAATCCATTAGAATCCCATTGCAAAATTCAATCCCGTTGTCTGATCGGATTCTCTTAACGGTAACCTCTTTGCTATTATGCTCCTTAAGGATCAACTTTGGAAGGATGAGCTTGACTTCATCCTTGGTTCGTAGCAATCTGACCCATGTATACCTGGAAAAGTCATCAACAACCACAAGTGTATAAATCTTTTTACTTACAGTTGCTGAAGTGAAAGGGCCAAATAGATCCATGTGCAAACGCTCAAGGAATCTTTCAGAAGTGGCCTTCTCTGGGTTTGTCTGGAATGATGCCTTGGTCTGCTTCCCTTGCTGACCAGCTTTGCACACACCTTCCTTTTTGAAAGACTCCAAACTTACTGAAAATTTTCAAAATATTGAAAAGGAGAATCTAGCTTTGAAGAACAAACCTAAAGAGGATTGCATTTGTGCTTACACATCCAGTAAGGAAGTTCTAAGTGCCATTGTTATCCAACAAAGAACATTCTGATAAATCAGGATTGGGTCTTGGTTGTGTTGAAGCCGTAGGAAAATCCTCTAAGGAAGTTTTGAGTAATAATGTTGAATTTTCTAAGCAGAAAAAGACTTCATTCGTTTCTGCTGGAAAAGTCAATGCTGAGAAAGGTAAGACAATTGTTGAGTCGTCAACTGCTAAGCAGAAAGATTGGCGTAAGCAACATAAATCTCCTGGATCTCAGCAGAGTACCCAGAGAATGCCTGCTAGGCCACACTCAGCAGTGTCTAGGATGAATGATGAGCATTGTGCATCCAATGCTAGGATAGCATATCCTACCTTCAATAGGGGCAAGCAGGTTGCATACCATGTTGTAAGACCACAGTATCCTAAGTACACACCACATAGGAAGAACACCTATGTGAGGCCTGAGTCCAACCGTTTCTCTTTTCAAAGGACTATGAAGGCTAAGCACACTACTCCACCTCGTTCGAATTATGCAAAATTTGTTTATCCAACTAAAGTCGAGAAGGTTGCTAAGAGTGATGTCATGAAGAAAATCTTGAAGATCACTAAGATGTGGGTTCCAAAAGGGACCATGATCCACGCTAATCCTGTAGGACCCGATGCTAAGCGCGTACCTAAACAAAATTGTTGATTTTTGCAGGAACAGGGTCAGGAATGTCAGCTCAGGACACATGATGGGGTGAGAAGAGTTATTCTCAGAGCTTCAAAGAGTATATGGCCCCACAGTCATGTTTGGTGATAGTAGCAAAGGACGAGTGATTGGGCGAGGATGCATTGAGCAAGATGGAATGAGAATCATCAACGTTGCTCCCGTCTCCAACCTCAAACACAATCTACTGAGCATCAGCCAACTATGCGAGAATGGGTATAATGTGTGTTTCATTAACACGGGATGTGAGATTGTTGACAATGCTACAGGTGAAGTGAAGCTAAGAGGCATCCGCAAGGGTGGCCTATATACAGTTTATTGGCAAAGCGGCCAACAGCATTCATGCTTCGTAGCATTCAACAAGGAAGAGACTAATTGGCTATGGCATAAAGAGGTTAACTCATCTGAACTTTAAAACCATTAACCACCTAGCCAAGCATCAACTTGTTGTAGGATTGCCTGAGGCGACCTTCAGAAAGGAAGGCGTGTGTGCAAAGCTTGCCAGCCAGGGAAGCAGACGAAGGCATCCTTCAAGACAAACCCGGAGAAGGCCACTTCTGAGAGAATCCTTGAACTGTTGCACATGGATCTATTTGGCCCAGTCACTCCAGCCACTTTAAGTAAAAAGGTTTATACTCTTGTGGTTGTTGATGATTTTTCCACGTGCACGTGGGTCAGACTGCTAAGGCCCAAGGATGAAGTAAAGCTCATCCTTCAAGAGCTGATCCTCAGGAAGCAGAATAGCAAAGAGGTTACCGTTAAGAGGATAAGATTGGACAACGGGACTGAATTTTGCAATGTCATCCTAATGGATTTTTGTGTCGAAGCTAGAATCGAGCATGAGAAATCCACTTCTAGGACTCCCCAGCAGAATGGTCTAGCAGAGAGAAGGAATAGGACCTTGAAAGAAGCAGTGCGGTTGATGCTAGTCGACTCTGGTTTGAGTGGAAAGTATTGGGGCGAAGCAGTCATGACTGCCTGTTACACTCAGAATAGGAGTGCAATCAATGGAAGATTCAACAAAACTCCTTATGAAGTGTACAATGGTCGTAAGCTTTCTCTGACTCATCTTTGTACTTTTGGTTCGACATGTTATACACATAACAACGGGAAGTCGAATCTTAACACTTTTTTGCCTAAGTCTGATGAAGGTGTGTTCCTTGGATATGGACATCCTTCTCACAAAGGCTATAGAGTGTTAAATAAGACGACTCAAGTTGTGGAAATAACATGCAACATTATTTTTTATGAGTCTACTCTAGTGCACAGGATTATAAGAGAGAAAAAGGATGGCAATCATGAGACTAATGATGTCCATTGTCAATCTATCTTGAATTCTTTCAAAAATATGCAGATTGATCCGACTAAGTCAACGAATGATTGTAATCCAACTCAGGCGCATTCAGCAGGTGACTAGACTGCTGAATCGGCCAATAATTCTAATGATCATGCTGAGGCCACCAACCAAATTTATCTTAATGATAATTTGGAGATTCTGGGATCAATTGATGAAGAAGATGAAGAAATCCCAAATCGAGGACAGATTGCTGAAGGAATATTGGTCGTTGTTGAGGAGATTGCCAAGGAAGATGCTGAGATCCGGAATGCTGAAGTTCAAAATGCTAAGATTCCTGATGCTGAGGTTCCGAATGTTGAGGTACAAAATGCTGAACCTCAGGTGATTGCTGAGGAGAATGATCTAGCAGACAACATTCTAGCAGGCGATGCTAGCAATGCAATCTCAGCACCCAGCAATCCAAGACCGAGATGGCTACGTGAACACCCTTTAGATGTTGTCATTGATGATGTCAATGATCCAATCAGGATGCGACAAGGAAATGTGATGCTTGCCTGTTACATATCGCTGAAGAGCCTACGAAGATTGAAGATGCTCTACAATTTCTAGATTGGGTGAATGCTACGCAGGAGGAGCTAGCAGAATTCACACGCAATCATGTCTCGGATCTTGTAGATATAGACCCGAGCATCAAAGCCTCATTGGTACGAAGTGGGTTTTCAAGAACTAGAGGGATGAATCGAGCATGTCATCCGAAATAAAGCACGTCTAGTAGCTAAAGGATAGAGGCAATGCGAGGGAATTGATTATGATGAAATGTATGCTCCGATAGCTCGACTGGAAGCAATAAGGTTTTTTCTCACATATGCTGCCATAATGAGTTTTCAGTCCTGCAGATGGACGTGAAAATTGCCTTTTTAATGGTGAGCTCAAAGAAGAAGTGTATGTTGAGCAACCACCGGGCTTCAAACAAGTAAACCAAGTTTATAGGCTCAGGAAAGCCTTATATGGTTTGAAGCAGGCACCAAGGGCATGGTATGGAACTCTGTCTAAGTTCCTGCTGGACAATGGTTTCAAGAAAGGGAAGATTGATCAGACTCTCTTTCGCATTAAGGATGAAGGAAGTATTTTACTTGTGCAGATATATGTCGATGACATTATCTTTGGCTCTAAGAATCCAGTGTTATGTGAGAAGTTCTCGGAGCTAATGCAAAGTAACTTCCAGATGAGCATGATGGGGAAGATGTCCTACTTTCTGGGACTTCAAGTTCAGCAATCTAGCAAAGGGATCTTTATTCACCAGAGGAAGTATACAAGAGATCTAATTGCAAAGTATAGTCACCAGAGGAAGTATACAAGAGATCTCATTGCTAAGTAAATTCCAGAGAAGACGAAGAGTCTAAGGATTTCCATAAGCACGAGCTGCCAGATTTCTCTTGATGAAGGAGGAGAACCTGTGAATCCTACTCTTTACAGAGGTATCATCGGATCTTTGCTTTATCTAACAGCTAGCAAACCAGATATTTTCTATGACGTAGGAGTTTGCGTGTTTGGATACTGCTAAGCGGATAATCCGATACCTCAAGTGCACCGAAGGTCTAGGAATTTGGTATCCAAGGTCTGATGGGCTAGCACTCCGTGGATATTCAGACTCAGACTTTGGAGGGTGCAAGATTGATCGAAAGAGCACAAGTGGCACCAGCCAATTCCTTGGACACAAGCTCATAAGTTGGTTTAGCAAGAAGAAGCACTCTATGGCGACGTCTACAACCGAAACAGAATATGTAGCAGCCGCAACTACAGGATTATGATATTCTCCAGAATGCATGCCAATCTACTGCGACAACAACAGTGCTAGGTGCATTACAAAGAATCTTGTTCATCATTCCAGGACGAAGCACATTGACATTCGACATCATTTCATTAGAGATCATCAAGAGAAGAATGATATCGATGTTCAATACATATGCACAGAAGATCAGCTTGCTGATATCTTCACTAAGCCGCTTGCTGAGGCCAAATTTAAAGAATTATGTCTGAAGTTAGGCCTCATGGAGTTAGAAAAGGATGGGGATGAATGAGTTCAAACTCTCATTCTTTCTGGATTTCTTGGATTTCTGGAAAAGAAGGAGATAAATGTATCCTAGCTTACGTTTTTGAGGTGTTAATTTTTGTTGCTAAGATATGATTGCTACGCAATTGATTGTTGAGTCCAAGCTCTCAGCAGATCCTAAGTAGTGTGATATTACACTATGTAATATGCAACAAGTAGTTCGGTGCAGAGGAATGCTGAGTCCAAGCTCTCTGCAGTTCCTAAGGAGTGTAATATTATAGCAAGTGGATCAGACGTTTGCTAGAGGTCGAATGCTGAGTCCAAGCTCTCAGCATTTTGTCAAAATGCTACATTATAATATGCAGCAAGTAGCATTTAGTGGTACAGACGGTTGCTAGAAATTGATTGTTGAGACCGTGCAGTCAGCAGTTAATATATTGATGCTAGAGTTTGAATGTCGAGTCCAAGCTCTCAGCAGTTTATGTGCTTGCTAAGGATCCCAATGCTAGCAGATTGTTGAGTCCAAGCTCTCAGCAATCTCGGACTCTTGCTCAGAAAGTCAAAGCACGAACTTTTTGAATTTCAAATCCACTAAGTGTATGTGATACGATGCATTTAATGCGTGCAACAGACTGCGACGAACCAGGAGCTGACACATCAAAAGCACTCGAGCATTTTGGGGCGTGGGATGCCATACGAACCATCTCAGATTTTCTGAACCGTTGATTGAATTCAAAGCGGTGTACCCCCAACCGTTTGGATTCATTACTCAGAAGGTATATTAATCGCACTTCGTCAAATTTGTAAACCTTCTGAACTTTGAATCTTCGAATCCCTAGCCCTCAGAAATTCACTCTCTCAAAATTCTCCCAAGTCTCTCAAATATGTCTATCAATCCTGAAACCCCCGCTCAATCCCATATGTCTGACTCATCTTCCGAGAGCTCAAGGACAGACCAAGCTTCTATTGTTGATGCACCCCTTCATGAACGACATTTGCTTGAATTTACTGGGATTGTTAAGAAGGAAGATGTTGAGGATGAGATTCCTTATGCTCAACTAGTTACGCTCGCAAGGAAGAAGGAGCAGTCCGGCCTTACAAATTCTCAGAGGAGGGCCGCTCAGATTATGAAGAATCGCATCCTTTATACGCCACTTGCCGCTTCTCAACTTCCAATCTGGGTGATGGACACCCTAACTAAGGAACAGGTCGTTGAGTATTTTTCTGCTGAACTGTTGAGGTTTCACCCTCACATGGTTTCCAAATTTTATGCGAGAGCTATTATCGCGGAGGAAAATCAGAAGTCTTTTAAGACCTCTATTTTTTGCACGATCATCAAGGTGAGTGCCAAGGTGCTTGCAAAGAAGTTCGGACTTTGCAACTCCAGAGAGCGTGTAGCAAGCTACAAAGTCAACGACATAGAAGGGATGAAAGCTCGATGGAATTTGTGGAGGAAGCCCGACCTAAGTAAGGACATTCCCTAGAAGGTAGCCACACCAATTAATCAGTTTCAGGAGGAGTACCGAGTTCTGGCTGAACATGTGATTAAAATGTTCCAATGCGATGTTGGCTCGTATTCGGAACTGTCTACGAAGAAATACGCTGTTATGATGGTGTTGGTTGATGGGATCAAAGGAAATTGGACGGAATTTTTCATTGAGCATCTGTTGGATCACGCCAAGAAAAACTTGAAGATCAAGAAGGAGGGGATCTTCACATCGAATGTGAACTTTGGGCTGAAGATCAGCAAGTTCATCGAGAAGTATTTCCACAAGTCGAAGCTTGACAGGGGCGAATCCTTACTTCCTACTGACTTTATTCCGCAGACAAGGAAGAAGCCAGCTCCTACAGACCTCTCTTGCCCACTCATGCTGAAGGGGAAATCTAACGTCGACCCCAATATCCCTACCTCTCCTGATGACGTTCATCCAACAGAGTTAGCAGTCTAACAGTTGGAGCATGCGATTCTTCTAACTCCAGAGGGGATTGCTGCTGCCAGGAAGGCCGCGGAGACAGCACGATGCTTCCAGGATCTGGCTGACATAGAGAAGCTCGGAGAGCTTCCCGCTGAGCAAATGGGTCTGTTGAATTACAAAAAAGGAAGAGGTCAGAGGTCGCTGCACCTGAGAAGCCGCAGAGGAGAAGGCGACTTTGTCAAGACCGCTGAGAAAGAAGCCTCTGAGAAAGCGGCCTCTGATAAGCCTGCATCTGCTGAACCTGCTGCTGAGGAACAAGAGCAAGAAACTCCTCTCTCTGCTAAGCCCTTCGTGAACGTTTTAAAAGTTGTGAGGGCGGAAAACAAGAAGAGGAAGAGGAATCAAAAGGTGAAAGAGAAGAAGGATTACAAGAAAGTGATGGCGCAGATCACTTTTGACGCAAGGGACAGGAATTTTGAACAAATCAAGGCAACTGCTGATGGGCTAGCAGCGAAGAAGGCTACTTACGAACTAGCTGCTAAGGAAGCTGCCCAGCTGCTAGAGCGTGCAGCTCAGGAAGCTACTAGGTTAGCAGCAAAGCATGAAGCTCGTGAGGCTGCTAAGCGAAAAGGGAAACAAGCTTTTCAGGTTCCCACCACCACCCCTTTGCTTGAACATGATGTCTTGTCCGACAAGGACTTACATACATTGTTGGAGGCAGGAATCTTTGATGCTCCTGCGCGTCCTCAAGGCCAGAGAAGCTTTGTCATCAAGGAGACGGCTGCTATGCATGGCGTTAGCAGTAGTGCTCTGCCTGAGGGACGTCAGAATGTGGATGTTGGAACTTCCGGATCAGGACAGAATGCTGAGAAAATGGCTAGCATTTCACAGAATGCTGTGGAGAGGCCCAGCAGTGGTGGAGCTAAAGGTCCGAATGTTGTAGCAAGGCCTAGCACGGATATTCCCTCGTCTGCTGAGGCGATGCAGGAGGACGAAGAAAATGATCAAGGCTTTTTGGCCTCATGTTATTCGGATTCTGATTCCAATGGTGAATCTGAAGATGTTTATGATGCAAGATTCCTCAGGAAGATTTCGACAGGCACCAATGAGACGCTGTAAGTTCCTTTCAGAGGACTTCCAGGGCGCAGATTCAAGACAAGGCGAATAGCACAACGGTATGCACCTGTCTTTCTCGAGGAAGAGGTAAACACTGACCTTTTTCCCATGATCTCTGAGATTGAGGAATTTGTTTTGGCTGAGATAGAGCGAGATATTGCCAATATTTTCTATGTTGAATTGGATGAGACGACCAAGGAAGGGAAGCTGTTGAGTGATCACTGATATTTCTACCAGATTAATTATAATACAGTGGCCAAATAAATTTGTAAACCCTAAGGTTATCGATCCAGGGGAATTGTATGGGGAAACTATCCTA
>JAPKLW010000862.1:301056-312742 GCA_026898455.1 Plectranthus barbatus
GTGGAATACTGCAACAATGCTATATTTCCTGGTCTGGCAAATATAACCTAGATTACTAATTAGTGACTCATCTCCGCTCGGTCTCAAAGTACACCAAATTAATCAATCCGATAAGCAAATCAGTTCAATTCCTACGTCTAGTACATCTGTTTGGATAGTGTAGATCATATCATGTATTCCTATTCCCACTATTAATATTCACCTCTCAGTCCTTCTATCAATAGCTAGACATCTAAATCAATCGTCACCTCTCGGTCCTTGAATTAATCTAGAATTATGAAATAAACACAGGAATCATGAACCTAATTAATTAATCCTAACATGCATCCATAATAATATTCAAACCCTAGAACCCGCTAGGGTTTCTAGCCACTCATCGTAGATAGAAATCCAAAAGAAAACATATTAAATTGCATAAAAGTAAAGAACTTACAAGAAAAATAAAGGGTTTCGTGTTTCCCAAGTCTCCAAACTCTCAAAACACAATTATAAAACGAAAAATATGAAAAAACATTAAAAATTCGTGATCCCCCCTTCTGAAAAATCGAGTTTAGGAGCCTATTTATAATGGTGGATGTGTATCCAATCAAATCTAGGGCTAAAGATATGAATAAATCCGAATTTTATCAGATTTCCGCGCCAGAAAATACCCCTTCCTCGACCGAGGAAGATTCCACTCGATCGAGGAAGCATTTTTGGCTCTTCGATCGAGTAGACGTGTCTTCTGTCGAGGAAGCCTTTTGCCCTCCTGCGCGATCTCACGGTTTTGGCCATAACTTTCTCCTCCGAACTCCGATTGACCCGATTCCAGTTGCGTTGGTAAGCTAATTCAAAGATCTTTTCATCCATGTGCTCCATTAGCTCAGATTCCAACTTTGGAAGAATTCGTGCATGTTTCTTTCAACATCTGCTGCTCTTGGAATGGGTTTTCCATTGAATTTAGGCCTAAAACCTGTAAAAACACCAAAACGCGCATAATACCACCTAATATAGACTCATGGACATAATTTATATATAAACTCAATAAAACCATATAAAATAGTAGAAAATAATATAGATAAGTGAGTAAAATAATGAGCTTATCATTGAGCAGTGAGCTTAGGCAGTGGAAAATGTTTGATTATATCATGCATCAACTATGCTTTGAGGAGAGGATGCTGGTAATCACCACGAAGGGCCTTAACTTCTGGAGAAAGGAAGAACAATGGGCAAACGATTGGATCGATCAGGTGCCCGGGACCAAGCAATTCTCAGACAAACAAGTCCTTGCAAGACTTCAAGCGATACGAGTCCACCGGATGTTCTCTACTTCTCAATCTCTGCCGAAATCATCTTTTGCTCCAGATGGTCATTTCGATGCTCGTATTGAGCTCTCTAAGCGCCAGGCCAGAGCCGCTGCTGAATATCACAGGCGTCAAGCAGAATATGAAAGTCAGAAGAAAGAGCGATTATTGGCAAGGATGGCAGGTGCGCGAGAACACGAGGAGCTAGAATAGAACCAGAGTCGTGAGCTGACCATACATCATGACAGAGCGGAGGAAATGCTTGCACTTTTCTTGGGCGATGACATCTTAGAAGTGGCTAGAGCTACACGAGCGGCTGAAATAGTAGAAGTAAAGCCAGCCCAAATTGCTAAGGCCATGGAGGAGGTATGGAGGATTGAGGAAGCCGAGCGCATGGCAGAGGAGGCTCTCTACTTGACCACACTTGTAGAAGCAAAAAAGGCATTTGAACTTGCTATGGCCATGGAGAAGGTCTGGAACATGGAGGAGGCCGAGCGCATAAACGAAGAAGCTATGTACATGGCGGCCTAAGGCGAAGTTGATATTCAAATGGAAGAAGCTGAGTCTGTTAGCAACTTCTTCCTTGGATGCCCTGCCTGTAAGCTCTGTAAGTTTAACTGACTTTCACTCCTGTGTTCACGCTGCTATTCAATCTGCGCTTGAACATGCCCTGTCCACTACAATTCCCATAGCCATTGCTGAAAAAGTGGCTATGGAGGTTGTTGATGTAAGGAGAGAAGTGGAGGATGTGCGAAGTGTAGTATCTGAAGTACGAGGAGAAGTAGCAGAGGTTAAAGGAGATGTCTCTGGAGTAAAGACAGATATGGCACTGATGAAAGAAGAGGTAGCTGAATCTCAGCAGAAGTTTGTGCACAGTGTTCAATCATTTTCTTCTACCTTTTTGGCTGCAATCAAAGAGGGGGAAGAAATGATAATCGTTGAAGCTGAGAAAAGGAAGCGAGAAGAAGATGAAATAGCTGCAAAAGAAGAAGAACGAAGATTAGCAGAAGAAGAATTGAAGAAGAAAGAGGTAGAACTCAAGTTGAGGAAACTTGAGATGGAGAACGAGAAGCTTGCTAAAAAATTGGAGAGGGAGACTGCTGATCGAGAAGCAAACAAAGCACTATACAACAAGTTCATGCAGATAGCTATGAGTAAATTCGATGAGTATGACGAGAAGCTTGCTCCCGACTCCTGAGCCAAATTGAATATGTTAGCAAGATTTTTGTAATCTTTTTTTGTCTTTTTCAGTTTCGATGTACTTGTACAATCCCTCAATCATATATATGAAACTGAATCAGATCTAGACAATTACTCATTGTCCACTTCTGAATTTTTGCGTGTCTTAGTTAATATACACTATTCGTGTATTCAACAAAATTGCATGTGGATGCTGAGTTATTTGTCGTGTGATTGGTGGTAAATGCTTGTTGATTAATTGGATGCTAGATTCTAGCATATTTCTATGAAGCATTTTACTTGCGTTTTAATCGAGAATATTTCCCAGCATTTATTGAGGGGGAATTTATTTAAACCAATCCTTGCTAGAATTAAGTTGGTTAAAATTCTGAGATAGATTGCTAGAATTACTTGTAAACTCAGAAATTTTTCCTTCTTAGATTCAGCAATTAATAGTAGGCTTTGATCGCACCAAAAAGAGGGAAATTGTAAATCTCCCTTTATGATCAAATTGTAAAGGTTTTGTTGAATCAAAACCTTAGTTAGTTCGGTCGATCATTGCTGAAGTCTAGATAGTCTAGCAAATCTGTGTAAAGTCCTGTTTAGGAAATATTTCGAGTTGTAATAGATTAGAAGTGCTTGCAGAAGATTGCTGAAGGACTCAGCAATTGAAACGAAGACTTCGGAAATTCTGGATGCTAGGAACGTTCTCAGCAGTCAAGCAGATTGCTAGAGAAGTCAGCAGACAGAAACGACTGCTAAGGATATAAGCGGTCAAGTGCTGAGAAGAAATGACTACTATGAGTACTTACTCAGCAGTCGGAAGAAAAGAGATAGCAGAATGCTGAAGGAGTCAGCATTCGCTAAAGACTCAGAAGATTGCTAGAAGCAATAGCAATAAGGAATCAAGACTCAAGTGTTGAATACGCAATTGCTGAGTCAACAATTGGATACAAAGCAGATTTCTAGAAAAGTTCAGCAGTCAAAAGGTCGAAGTACTTAGCAGAGTGCTCCCAGCATTCTCCGAGAGAATGCTAAGCAAGGAGATACTCAGGAAACACTTGCTAATACTACCGTTCTGACTTAAGGTACAATCAAGAATGAATAGCCTTCCCGAAGTAGGTAAAAAGGCACTGTACCACACCGGAAAGGACGAAAAAGCAAGTAGCTCTTTTGGACAAAGGAGACGTTGTGTCTAACGGGTTTGGAGATTCAAAGTTTGAATCTCCAGACCTAAAAGAGAAGTCCAAACAAGAGAGAGCCCCCCTTACGACTACTCTGAGATTCCACTACGAAAAAAAAAACACTTCAACCACATTTGCAAAGGCAATTATTGAAAGATACCTTTGACAAGCAAAGTAAAGTAGTCGGTTGAGAGCTCATTAAAGAGACAAGGAGAATCTCCAAGCTCTCAACAGCAAGTGTCAAACATTGAATATCTGACTCTGCATTCAAGAGGATTCCTTGACTTTATTCAAGGAACAATCATTGGGATAACTTCCATCCTAGGAAGCATCCAGCAGTCGCATCTCTGAAAAGAGATTGACTATGACGGACTGTTGCCAAAACCCCCAGGAGAGTTCCGAAGAAACTATAAAGCTTCTATTGTAGCAAGATTAAGTTTTACGAAGATGCGCCCTTGACTTAGCCACAACTGCCGACCGAAAAGTCCAAGTAACGGAGGATAGTTTTGTAGTGGCTGGCTTGAAAGCTCACCATCTGCTACAAGAGATAGGCGAATCCTTGTACTTGAACATATCTTTTTAGTGAATTCTCAGTGTTCAACTGAGGAGTGGACGTAGATCTTTGAAGATCGAACAAACCTTGTGTTCTTGTTACTGTTTTATTGTTTCTGGATTTAAAACTTAGCAACCTCAAGTTATCAAGTTATCTGAAACAAACGCAACACCTACCTTGAGCTAAATATTTGAAGAATAAACTAAGTGCAAGATACTTAAACATTCTGCTGCATTTGTTAAGTTAGTCTTCCACTGCTTTAACAACGACTCTGATCAGAGACCAACACTTAAAACTAAACTTGATAATAATAAATCAAACTTTCAGCTCAACTCAACACAACATTATTCAGCTCAACTCCGGCCATTAAAGAAAATAAAATTGGCAAGGTTAAATGGAAAAATAAAGAAAATAAACCAACCACGACCGTACAAAAATGCTAGTAAACTGTCTTGGAGTAAAAATACCAATTGTTCTAAATCAAAAATTGTAATCTTGAATGCTAAAATAGCAAAATCAAAATTCATCTCAATGTTGATTTCGAAGGAAAATGGATCCAGTAATGCAACAGATGTTTCAAAAAACTGCATACAAGATCGAACAGAATTTGGAATAATATTAATGCCGTCGAAGTTCTTCAGTGAATTTCTAGGCCTTGAGCCGACCATAATATTTCTGCTTCTCCTCGGTTGTTTGGAAGCGTCCATGTCCAAACTTGGATGAGGTATCAATGAACTTGAGCTTAATTTCTTCAAGGGCAACACGAGAAGTCTGTTGCAAGAGAGACTGACGAAGAGTGACAACCCTTTTCTTAGGACCAACACAGCAGCCCTTGATCATCAAATAATCATCCTTTACAACACCATAGTGAGGGTATCCACCCATTGGTGTAATATCTTTCTCAGTCCTGCCATCAATTCATTTACAAGGCATTAAATAAATAGAAAAGCATGAGACCTATTTCAAATTAATAGAATTAAATCTAGCAAGAAAATTTTTATTAATACACATGATTAGGTTTATTCAGTGTAAGTCAGTAAATGCTAATCCCACAGATAATAAAACAAAAGAAAAGTTTCCAGAGCTCACAAGAAGTATTAGAAAACTGCATACAACTAGTCCAATCAATCAGAAAATTGAATAATTCATGCAGAAGGAATTTACAGTTTGACATGTATGACGAAAAGATGCATATAGAGTATGGTACCTGTCGAACTCAGTACTGGCTGAATGTTCTTCTTTCCCTGCCTTGCCAAGTTTGTAGATTTTTTTGTTCAGTTCAGTGCGGTGATGGTACCCATTTTGACCAGCCCTAGCAACGGTGAAGGATACTCTAGCAGGGTGCCACGCACCGATACAGGCCACCTTGCGAAGACCCCTGTGTGTTTTGCGAGGAAGCCTTGTGACACCCCAACGTGTAACCACACCCTCATACCCTTTACCCTTGGTAACACCAATAATGTCTATCATCTCATCTTTCTGGAAGACAGCATCAACAGGGACCTGTTTCTCAAAGAAGCCATATGCAAAGTCCACTTTCTGGGCAATAGTCCCACCATTCACTTGTATCTCCATCAAGTGTGCCTTCTTTTGCTTCAGTCCCTTCATCTTCCTTATCTGTATGATATTTCATTGCACATAAATAACATATAACAGTCGATCATGGAACTGTAATGGGACAAAAACCTCTCAAGCCAACAAAATATGCTCAAGGACAAAAAATAACAAAAGAAACATGGGGTATTAGTTGATACCTGAGTGTGAGCCAGGACACGAATGACAGAAGAATACTTCTTCAGTTTCTCCAGCTGTGCCTGGATATCTTTCTTCCCCTCATCAGTCTCCAGCTTCTTTGAGTACTTGGTGAATGCCTTCTTCTTCGACTTGCACCAATTTTTGTAGAACCTCCTCCTCACCTCCTCACTCAGATGCTGAGCCCAAACTGTGTTCAGGCATCGAAGACCACGAGGAGTATTCACATAACCAACAACACCAACAATCACCATTGGTGGAGTTTCAATTACAGTTACAGCCTCACATGTTTCCTTCTTGTGAAGTTCTACAAAAGTATTTCAGAGTGGGAAATTCATTTTGAGCTCTCAATAAATTGAAATTTTACAGAATTTAAATGAGGCATGTCTATTACTTAAATAACAGTCAGAACTGGAAAATCGACAAAACTGTTCTATGAAAGGTTTGAGAAATACAAAGAACATCACAAATTGAAATTTGAAAAAAAATCTCAAAAAAATAACTAGTTACAACATGAAACAGAAAAAAAAAATCAAAGGACTTCCAAAAGCAATATTAAAAGAACAAAACATAACAAATGAAAAGAGCCAGTTCAACTCCTTTATTTTACAGTATCCATTGGATTGAAGATACTCAAATCTATTATAAACTATAGCTCAGTGTGGTTTATAAAAGTTCTAAAATATTATTATAAATAGTCCTGTTCCATTTAAGATATTCAAAAGCTGAATTAAATATGTTTGGTTTGTTCAGTTTGAAATTTTCATATAAGGTTAAAGCTGTGAAATGATCCAATATGATCTACACCCCAAAATGATAACATGGCTACTAAGAGTAGAAAATTCAAAACTTTCCATCATAGATAACATTGGAGAACGAATCCCAATTAGAATGGCTCAGAAGCCACATACCATTACCTAATATTTGCACATCAGTCAAGAAATTAGCATGAAAAAGTAAAGCCATTCATATGGAAGAAAAGACTGATGGAACATTTACTTGATCCAGGTTTTTCGACTTCGCGAACAATGTGGGTCATTCCAGACTTGTAACCGAGGAAGGCAGTTAACCTGCAAGGCTTGGTTGGGTCATCTTTCGGGAATGCCTTCACTGCATTATCGAGGCCAAAGTTAAAAGAAAAATAACATGGAGAAAATGGAAAAAACACTAAGAAGGGACCAATAAACAATTAGAAATATCAAAAATGAAATTCTTCTTCTAATATGCAGATCCGTTCACAAGCAAGGAAGGAAATGGAAAAGCAGTAAAGGTAATAACCATACAAATTCGTTTTTCACTTCGGTGTATAACCCATAAATATATGGAATCTAAAGATAGTCTTCTATACTGCATTATTAGTATCGTTTTAGCAAAGAGTGCACAAAGAAATTGTATAGCATCGAAACATATTGAATAACCAGAAACATTACAAGCATGCCATTTATATATTCTTTAAGTTTTCCGACATTTTTCAATCCACAAATGCAGAGCATAATCTAAAATCATTACCCTTTCCCCTGTGCCTAGCAGCTCTCTTCCTCGGGAGGAAGCCGAGAGAGCCGTGCCTTGGGTGCTCAAACTTCCGGTGCGACATTTTCCGCCTCCTTTAACCTAAAAACATCACACAAAAAAAAAAAAAAAAAACAAAACAAAATTTCAAAATGGAAAAGAGACCGATCTCAACTCCTATTCTTATTTTAAAGTTACAATCTAGCAAAACTTTTCATTTCTGCGCGTTACCAAAAAAAAAAAAAAAAATCAAAAGCAAATCACACTAAAAGATAGGTTTTATCATGTCCAAAATTCATCAATCGACTGAGTCAAAAAAAAAAAAACAATCATCGCCCGATATGAACTGCGTATATAACAACCACATATAACCTATAAAAAAGAAAGAGACAGCGAGAAGACGAAATGAACAACGGCGACATACCAGAGTGGTGGACTCGAGGTCGAGGCTTTAGCCGTCAGGGGAAACCCTAGTTTAACTGGCTCTAGGAATATATAGATATCAACTAAAACTTCTGATCCGAGTTGGTTCGGCCCATTCGGATTAGGCATCTCCAACCCGGTTTTAGTCCAATTTTTCAGTCCAGTTTTTTAATATTCATTTCCAATTTAAAATAATACTCTCTCTGTCCCGGGTTTCTTGAGACATTTGATCGGGCACGGAGGTTAAGGAAAAGTGATTAGATGAATTAATGAGGTAGGATTAATAGGTTAATGATTAGGAGAGATAGTGGGGTATGAGAGATAGTAGGATAAGAGTAGAGTATGTTTAGTAGGTAATTAATTAATAAAAACTTTCCAAAAAAAGAAACGTTCAAGTGTTCTGGGACGGACAAAAAGAAAAACATTGCGACTGTCTGGGACGGAGGGAGTATATTTTATTTTATTTTAATTCTTTAAATTATTTATTTAATTTTTATTATTTATTTATTATATTATATGTTTTGATACATATATATACTAGTGGCTGTTTAAGGTTTTTATATAACAAAAATGGACATTTAAGATTTTCACAATAAATTTAAATATAGTTTGATTTCTTAATCTATATAAATTATTAAAATATTTGTAAAAAATAAAATATTTTATTAATAATTAATTGAGATAATTATCTTTTATTATGGAATATAGAAATTGAAAATAAGACCGACTATATTTAATTTACAAAATTGATTATTATGATTTGTATTAATAAATAATTATTTAATTAATCGTAATGTATTTAAAAAAATAAAATAATAATTTTATTTGATGGAATAATTGTTTCCATCTTTTTATTTTAAAACAATTTTTTTGTTAAAAAATAAGAATCTATATATACTTGTAAGATGACAGTAGGAATTGAACACACACAATACCTCTTAGATGTAGAAATTTAAAATCTACACCTTATACCACCTGTACCACTTCAACATTATAGACAATTTTCGTTAAAAAATGTAGATATACGTTTTCTATAATTTTGGCGGGAACAGTTATTTTTTCACTTCTTTGCTTTAGTGTATGTATATATATATATATATATATATATATAGAGAGAGAGAGAGAGAGAGGTGTAATCATATCACAAGTCCTTCTTAGATAGGAGAAGAGAATAAATCATGACCTTTGATTTGATAAAATAGGTGGTCCAGATTTAATATCTCTATTTATTTTGTTACTTAATTTATGAATTAATTTATTGTAATAAGGGTATTTAGGTAAGTTAAACACGGGGGGACTACAAAAAAATCTCATATTCTCTTTTCATTTCAAACTCACGTATTTCTCTCTTCAACATATTATCTCTCCTCTAATTTCCTAATAGAACTTGAATTAATCATATCTCATTCAATTTAAATTATTTTTTAACTTACTGTATATCAAATTAAAGATAATTTAATTATCTTTCAAACGAAATCACTATTGCATATGTTTCGAAAAAGATAATCGTAGTAAAAATGAGATACTGCAACTATGCATATGTAGATAATGCATATTTACAAGCTTAATAATGCAACTTATATCTGAAAATATATAAACATTAAAATATGCATTATCTAAGCCTGTAAATATGCATTATATAAGCCTGTAAATATGCATTATATACCCAGTTGCAGTATAATAATCACAACAAAAACGTTTCTCTGAACTTTTTCATTATTATACACATGCATACATATTTTCGCTCTTGCTGCCCCGATCTTCTTCAATCTCTCACCTCTAAATCGCGTTTTGTGTTTTTTCTTTTCAATGAAGTGAAATTTCTGGAAGGAGAAAAAGATTTTACTTGTCGTTTGTTGTATGAATTTCCTTGATTCTATTTTTCTGATTATTGCCGATTGTGGGGGAAGAAGTGGACTGTGGTGATGGTGGAGAGGTGGCATCATCTGCGGCCGGTCCACCTATCGAGAATCCTGAAACTGCTGCTTCAAGAAGGGCTCAACGTTATTCAGGGTAGTTGTGATTTTTTTTTGCCAATATTACCCTTAATTTGCAAGTTTTTTATTCTACCGAATGCAGCTTTTAAAATCCGGCCCCAAATTGATCTTAACCGTCCAAATCATGTTTTTAATGGCCCAGATTCATTCTCATCTCCCATCTAAGGGGGTACTTGTCACTTTAACACACCCCTATATATATATATATATATATATATATATTGATATTTATTTTCATATTTTTATCTTTTTTGTTAAAATCTTATATAATTTAAATTAACATCAAATAAATATTTTTATAATAAATATAAATAAACGCACATACAATAATTAATTTATTTAAAACAAACTTAATATGCAAAATACAAAAATTTTGGAATTTGAATATTCTTCCCACAAATGCTCAATCAAAGCATCATGAAGTGCCATATGAGCATTTTTATCTTTGATTTTTCTAAATAATTGGAATTCATCTAATTCTTCATTCACCATTTCAACATCTGGGATTACTACTTCTCTTACATTTTCGATGGGTACTTCAAGGTCTCGTTCATCTTCAGTTATCATATTATGCATAATTATGCATGCAGCCATTATGTCTTGCAAATCATCATTTCTCCAAAAGCGGGTCGGATTCGCTACAATTGCAAATCAGCTTTGAAGTACTCCGAATGCTCGCTCAACATCTTTCCTGCAAGATTCTTATTATTGGCAAAATATTATTTTTTTAATATGCGAGGTTGATGAATAGTTTGCACAAGTGTTGCCCATTTTGGATATATTCCATTAGCCAGATAATAACTCATATCATACTCTTTTCCTTGTATGACATAGTGTGCAGGTGGAACAATACCTCTAGCAAGATCACTTAATAGATGAGACATTTCCAACACATTAATATCATTGTTGGATCCTAGCATCCCAAAATATGCATGTCATATCCAAAGATCATAATCAGCAATAATTTCAAGAATTAATGTTGGTTTACCACTACGGCCTGAATATTATCCAGCTCAAGCGGTTGAACAATTTTTCCATCTCTAGTACATGCAATCTAAGCTTCCCAACATTCCTGGAAATCCAAGCTTTTGACCAATATAGAGTAGTCTTGCAACATCATTATTGTTAGGAGTTCTTAAATAATGATCTGAAAATATTTGAACAATTGCACGACAAAATCTCTTCACACATTCAAGAGTTGTGGACTCACCAATATTGATATACTCATCAACTGCATCTGCTGGCATGGCGTATGCTAACACCCGAAAGGCAGCTGTGATTTTTTGAAGTGTAGACAAGCTCAATCTCCCAAGTGCATCACTTCATTGCTCAAAATAGCCATCATAATTTTTCACAGCTCCAACAATACGAAGAAATAAACTTTGAGACATTCAAAAATGTCTTCGAAATAATTCTTCATTGTAGGTTGAGTTTTCAGAAAAGTAGTCATAGAAGAGTCGTTGGGCAGCTCCTTTTCGATCACGATAAATTAGTCTATGGCCATTGATTGAGTGTAGCACCCCGACCCAGAAGTAGGATCAGGACGCTACCGAAGGGACACAAAAGAAAGAAAGAAAGAAAGAAAAACTGCAATAGTTCTTTTTGTTTTTATATCAATTTGACACCTGGACGAATCACAATAAGTATGTATGAAGTTTACTAGTCAAAATGCCAAATAAGAAATGCATTTGACAAGTCAAAGAACTAATAATAACCTGGATATAAAAATTGTGATTCAATTAACAATAAAGTGTCAAGCACATAAAAGACCAATTGAAGGTGGTGCAACAATTTATTAGTCAACAA
>JAPKLW010000863.1:0-55392 GCA_026898455.1 Plectranthus barbatus
AACGGAGCTCTGAGGGCTCCTTTTTCCGTGAAATCGAACCTCAACATGTATCATATCTTGTATATATAGATTTAAGCTTATCTAATATCTTCCTAGATTTACCTAGATTAGATCTACTTTGTTTGTATAAATACATGTATTGTATTCTATTTTTCTTGAGTGAAATAAAGATTTATTATTTCCCTACATGGTATCAGCCACACCTTGGCTTAAACCTTAACTTTTTTTTCCTCCAATTTTTCTTACGATCGGCGCATGCCTCCCTTATTCCTCATGGTCGCGCCTGTCGATCCTTCCGAGCTACCAACCTTGCCACTATCCACGATTATTCGCATGGTGAATATCAAACTTGCTTCGGCGAATTATCTCCTTTGGCATGCTCAGATTGAACCTTTGCTAATTACGCAAAATTTTCTCCCGTATATTGACGGTTCTCTTTCGGCGCCCGCACGCACGCTTCCCTCCTCTTTTGGCGTTGTAACCACAAATCCTGAATACTCTAAATGGTATTCTCGCGATCAACTAATCAAGTTGTTTCTGGTTTCTACACTTACAGAGGAATCTATCGCTGTCATCATCGGCTGCACAACATCGCGCGAAGTTTGGACCGCCCTTTCCCGTTCCTATAGTCACTGCTCTAAGGCTCGGGAACTTAGTCTGAAGGACGATCTCTTATCTATGAAACAGACCAACCTCTCCGTGGCAGAGTATGGCTAGAGTGACTGGGTAATGATCCAACTATATAATAAAATATTTATTTTTCTTCATCCACTACACAACTTACAATTTAATTTAAATTACACTAATTCAACTCAACCTAACTTTTCAAATAAAATATTAATTTGTCTCATTAAATATAATATTTAAATTTTTTGTTATAATAAATAAATTATTATGCACCAAAAATCTAAAATTACTTAATAAATAAAAGTTAAAATAATTAATATAAAATAGAAAAATATCATTTTGATTTTTTGATTTTTTGTAAATAATTATTAAAATATTTTAAATTAATTTATATTTAAAATATTAATAACATCCAATAGTTAAAGTGGCATGTGTCAATGGAAGGGAGAGAATATCGTTACTGTTGGACAGACTGGTGCTCAACTTCTACTTAGGTCAAGCATTTTGACATATTTTCATTTTTTCCTAAATTAATTTTGCTTTTGTATTTTATTATCTTTTATGGTTATGGGTGATAGTCTTAGAATTTCCGGTAAACGAGTTTTAAAAAGGACAGCTTTCGTAGAAAAAGTATAAAACTAATTACTGAGTCTTAAAAAGGACAGCTTTCATAGAAAAAATAAAAAATTAAAATTAACCCACTAAATCCGGCATTTCATTTCAATTAAATTGACCAATTTCTAAAAATAATTGACCAATTTCTAAAAATAATAATCCATCCGTTGTTCACCTTTTCTTTTTAGTCCGTCTCATTTAATTATCCATTTACATAAAATAAAAAATTAATACACACTCACTAATAAAATACTAATTTTCTCTATCTCTACTCGTATTGATTATTATGCCAAAAGCAAAATAGACAATTCATCCGAACTGAGGAAATAATTTTTTTCACACTTAATAATAAAATATTAATTTCACTTACACTCACAATAATTAATTTTTGTACTGAAAAGAAGAGGATCATTTCTACTTGGATGAGGTAGTAGTATTCTTATATTTGGCAGCAAGCACCCATGCATCCACAAGGGTATCAAAATAAATACCTCACCCTCACCGATACCCGTTATGAATGCAGATAAATCACGTCAGCAAAAGTAGTTTTTAAGTAGTGTTTAGCCTATGGGAAAGAGTTTATCACATTGTAAAGTAGTAGCAAGTCTTTTTTTACAATGTATGGTTAAGGTATTAGTAGAAGTTACTCCTAGAATCTGTCTGCCGTCGCGACCAGTGGTTGAGCTTCTGTGCGCTTCTTCGCACCATATGGACCTTTTCTGATTGCTTCCTGAAGCTGTAATCAATTTTTCTATTTAGTATAATCTAATGACACCTTGATGCTGTACAAATTCACATTATAAACTAATTATCATCTCCGACCACTTTTTAGTTACAGAATACATTGGTGTGTGACAGTGTCCTGATCCCGCAGATATATCATTAATACTTTTATTTCTGTTTCTTCACGTCCAACTATCAATCATCTACTAACCAAATAAAAACATGAATATTTTGGATTCATGATGAAAATCACACAAATGTAGGCACAGTGAGTGGTAAGATGCATCAAATGTTGTTGAACTTTAACACGCTTCAATTTAACAAGGGTCCATGCACGTCTTTTTTCAAACCCTGACAACTTGATTCCACAATACTGATGTGGTATATTACTGATGATATCCAATTGTTGATAAATAAACAAACATAAAAAGGTACTAAAGCAAGCAACAGAGCAAACCTTTGAAGCCAAGCCAGAATAGGCAGGATCATTGACAAGTTTACTGGAAGATGTAAAGGCCCCAAAGACTGCTTCACAACACCTATGTCTAGCTTCCATTCCTGCACATCAAGTATACGTCACCTAAAGGCTGCAAACTAAGCTTTCTAATCAAGGAAATGTGAAACAGCTACACACCTATCTTGGTGGTTTCTCTTCGTGTGTCGGTCACTATTTCAATTATCTCTGGTCTAGAAGTTATCTCAAGCAAAAACCAAGGTCGAGCAACTAATCCACTAATCAATCTATATCCCTGCATTAAAAGAATAACTATTTCATAAGTTATCAGGATTCGGAGCTTCAAACAATTAAGTCATGCTGTGATAATTCAAGTATGCTACATCAGAATAGAGCCAAGAAACCCAACTTTGAGAGCATAAGATAACATGACATAAGTTGGTTGTATAAGAGAGGGCTTTACAGTATGGTTTGCTAAGGAGGACAATACAGCATTCGCAAACAAACAATATGTTGAGCACGAGAAAACAAGAACACAATAGAGTTCATGAAACCCATGACACTTGTAGCCATCAAAATCTGAAGCTTCCCTGACGTGGTTTACCTTGGTCTAACTAAATGCTATTACCACATAAACTGGCGAAAATCAAAGCGAACCCTTTTAGGCCATTGCAATGTGCATGCTTCAAGAAGAAAATGATATATTTTGAATATGAACTAATGAATACATGAAAATCTTACCGCAATTCTAATTTCGGAATCCTGCTGAAGAACTGATAGGGTAAGGCCCTGCAACAATCATAAGCATTATGGAAGGTAAGAGTAAGATTAAGCAAGAAAATCACAATGGCAAGGAACTAATAATAAGCCAGTACATTCAAATTGTTGGAATGCAACATCAAGCACATATGAAAATATATTATCAATAACCCGGTGGACAAGGCAAAACAAAAGAAAATCTTATTGGCGATCTTTAAAATAAATAAACAGGGATTGGTCCTTGTCCTTTGCTGCTCAGTAATTGCTAATGACTAAATAAAGAACAAGGTAAAGAAATACAGATAGCAAATATAATAAACCCCCAACAGTAGAGAAGAGTTGACGCTTATGCAACCTCCAAGAAGGCTAAATGACTTACCGAAGGAATCAGCTTGGGTGTTTTGGATGCTTCTTCATAAATTAGGCTCTTAAGGTTTTCTTCAGCTACACTGCTCAGAACCACATTATTTCCCGTTCGTGTTTCACCAGCAATGAACGCAAGAGAATGCAAGGCAGCCTTCATTTCCATAGGAAATCAGAAAATCAGATCAAAACCACAGGAACAATGTGTCAAAAGAATAACCCCCTCCCCCATCCGCCCACACCCATATAGCTTTGTTTCCTCCACAAACAGAACATAGATGAAGCCTTACTAGACCAAAGTTTACATATTTCCAATCCAGTAACTACCAAGACCTCAAAACAAATTGAAAGAAATCCAATGCAGAAGCCACATAAGGTGTCTCACCAGCTGTTTACCATGCTGTTGTCGGTCAAAAGCAGCAGCAACGACATGTCTCGCAATAGGAGGTGTATTTGACAGAATCATTGTTGCTCCTTGGAACGCTGAAGCATCATTAGGTGCAATGATATAGTATTAGTTATATGCTAAAAGCTTGACAGAATCTAGGATCAGAAGCAGGATGCAATCTAGCAGAGGTTGAAGAGAAAAATAAGACCAGCTCTGAGTGTGGAAAACATTAGAACAATCCTGCCGATTGGAATATAAAGAGCTCTGAGTTTTAATCATTTCAGATGATGCCAGAGAAGAGATCATTTAGGTGAATGTATACAGCAAATTGAATACGACACGCGATGCAACAACAACAACAAAAAAAAATCACACACACCCCAAATCAAGACTAACAGCTTAAATAGTTAGGATGCATAATTGGCACAATCCCACTTGACTTGACGCCTCATAAAGAAGAATCGAACAATAACAGATACAGTCAATTGATTTTTCAACAGAGTGATAACTTACAAGATCCAATTTGACCCAGAGCTTCAAGTGCACATTCATATTCATCTGCATCTTGACTTTCCAGCAACTCAAACCTCTTATCAATGGCAGAAAGTACATTTTTAAAACCTATAACGAAGAAAAAGAAGAAGCTAATATAAACAACTCCTCATATCAATATCAAATTATCAATCAAGTTCAAGGTACTGCTCAGAGACAAAGATCTGCATAATCAAAGCACAAAGTCCAGTGGAAAGAAACTATCTTGTGATCACAATTTGTTTTATTTTTACCCATTCCATTATTCTTATTGCTGAGTGCACTCCTCTGTTTGCCTCAACTCTATTTCTTAAAACCTAAGAACATTGACAGTTTGAAACCATTCGCTGCTGTCTGCCAAATATGTATTCCAGGACAGACTTGGCAAAAGATTGTCCTCAAATCAATGATTACAAATGGGAAGGTCTTGGGTTAGGCAGGCCTAAACAATTTAGGCGGGTTTTATCCATTAACCCAAGCCCAAACCCATATAATATACCCTAATTGGGATTAATAAACCCTAATTGGGATGGGTCAACCCATTTGGGTAGGATAAAACCCGCCTAAACCGTTTAGGCCTGCCTAACGCAAGTTTTTGCCATTACAAATAGATAGCAGAAATAAATCAATTTCACCAACCCGATACTACTTTATTGTCTAATGATTTTCAGGTGCACAACATTCTTTAAGAATAGGAAGGTCTGAGGTCATATTTATCAACTAATTTTAACTTAATGGAAAACCAGAAAATATTGAGAAATGTCATTGTTCATCGGAAGTTGCTTGCAGCATGCATGGATAATAGGAATGTCAGAAAAATAATGGATGCCTGAACAAACTATGAATTAAGATAGTAGCTTACTAGATTCATCTATGAATGCAAAAGCATTTTCCTTAGACAGAAGCCTTCCACTTATCATCATCGCCCTCGACTTTAAAATAGACTCTGCCGATCCATTGCTAAAGAAAAACCAAAAATGTTCCTAAATGAGGCATTATGGAAAGTAAAAAATAAGATCAAGAAAATTTATTTTCACTAACGTGATTATGGAACTAAGAAGCTGGAGCAGGATGGTTTTTGACAAAAATTCGGCACTGTGTTGAACTTCCACCAACTGCATTTAGAGCAAAAAATGGACAAATGATAAACTCTAAAACTTAACAAATTTTAATCAATGTACAAATCACAAATAGCACACCTAAAACTCTAATGAGAGGAATTATTCTAATAAACCACACGTGCATAGTTTATGCACCAAAAAATAAACAAGGATAGTGATAGTAACAGAGTAATAGTATGACTTGGTGCAATTACCAAACAAAGCCAGCAAAAGTTGATATTATAATTGATCAAATGAAACAGAAGCTCATTTTCCAAATGTTTTTTACAATCAGAAAATATTGGAGTTTCTATTGTTTTCCTGATTTCTGTGAACATGTCATATTGCTTTTTGACTTACTTCTAACTAGGCACACAAATTCAACTAACTATTGACATCCTATTAAGCCATGTAACTGCAGAAGAAAATAAACCTGCATATCCTATAAAGCCGAATTAGTGATATGAACGAAAAATATTCTAATAAAGAGTCAACAGTTGGTTGAAAAGCTACCAGTAACAATGGAACTGAAATTCAAACATGATTTGGGCCAACCTCGTATATAAGTTCCAGCACGCTCAAAGTGACTAGAGTGTCATTAGTATTTCTGACTTCTGCCTCCAATAGACTTAAAAGATTTGATTTCGAAACTTCTGATGCCACTGAGCTTGAAATAGAGAAGAGCTTCACTATCAAAGCTAGAATACGAACTCTTCCCTTTAGATGGTCCGAAGTGAAAAAACCAGAGTAGAAGAATCCAAAAATCAATTTCAAGCACAACAAATATAAATCAAGAATAGCACTTTAAATCAAATACCAGTGATGAACATTTTGCTGCTACATTTCCAAGATGCGTGGCTTCATGAACATTTTCTGGAAATACTATCCCCTGGAGAAAGATTGCAGAATTAAGTATTGAAATTTGCTGTAAAATTAGAGAAGATCATTAATCAGGGCACAAAAAGGTACATGCCATGGCTTCAGGGTAGCTAGCCAAACTTTTAATTGCATCTGTTGATGCAGCAGCCACTTGTTCATCCCTGCAGAAGAACAAATATTTAGTTGTATGTGCTTCCGATGATAATAAAATTACCAAGTACATTCTCCAGTTGGCATTAAAAAATATTCACACATAAACCCAAAACACATATGGCTTCTCTAGCCAATAGGTATACTCCTGGCTTCATAATGCAGTAGAAAGTAAGAGCTCATATCCAAAAATAAGAAAATTCAGTTTCAAATTATTCAAGCCAAAAAATATACGTAGTAGAACAATAAATTTTGGAGTAGATGAAAGAAAAAAATAGATATTCACCAATATTTTCCCCATTATCTATTGATTAAAAAAGGCCAAAACTTAAACTAAATCATTGGCCAGTTACCTAAATTTAATTAATGCTCTAGAAACTACTATGCCATAAATATAATACTATGATAAAGCTCATTACCCATGAATCAAGCAACCAAGCAGAAGCGGATAAACACCGTTCTGGAGAACTAGCTGCACAGCAACCCTTTTATCGGTATTCTCCAGTAAGCACAATATCTGGAAAAGGCATTTGACACGTCAGATTTGGAATTCACGATTATCAGTAATGCACCTAAAAAACATTATTACAACAAAGACAAACAATACACTAAATTAATTGTGCTTACTTGAGAAAATCAGGGATCATGTACTTACACATATACATGCCAGACGTTTCACTTTCTGAGAATCTGCCCCAAGACCAACTACCACGAATGGCTGAAGCACAAGAAATGTAAGTTTTCAAACTACAAAGTAAGACTAGTATTCACTAACGCAAGCTGGGAAAAAAAAACAAAAAAAAAAAACTTAAGCCAGCCAACACTAAATACTCAACCATACCAAAGTCAACAATATCAATTGTCGAGATTGAAATAAAGTTTCAACCTTCAATGACTGGATGTATGACTGTGCGATTGCACATATAACAAGCAAAAAAAAAACCAACTGGAACCAAAATATGAGTCGAACATATAAACAAAAAACAAAAAAACTTAAACCAGCCAACACTAAATACTCAACCATACCAAAGTCAACAATATCAATTGTCGAGATTGAAATAAAGTCTCAACCTTCAATGACTGAATGTATGACTCTGCGATTGCACATATAACAAGCAAAAAAAACCCAACTGGAACAAAAATATGAGTAGCACATATAACAGGAAAAAAAAAATTGGAACCAAAATATTAGACAATTAATTAACGAGGGAAAATAAACCAAATAAATGTATCACGAGAAACATGACAGAATATGCGGTAAGGGGAGCGGAAAATGCAGTCAACCAACCTAATAGATAAATTTGACCAACCAGCTCTATTTCAAGATTGCACAAGTATTAAATTGAAATGAGCAATACAAGCAGCCATTAAAATAGCTGGTTTACTCGCAAAGTTGCCAGAAATCCAATTTATAACGCACCATATAATGCGGAATAAGAGACGCTCCATATTTAGTTCTGAATATCCTCTCCAGACACTCGACCAAAGCACTCTCCAGACCAGGGTAACTCGCATCGGTTTGCAGAGCACTATGAAATTACAAATTTAAAACAACATAAACCACAAACAAATTACCGAAAATTTCCAAAATAGAAAGAAAAGGACGCAGGCGAGAAGATACTCGAGCTGAAGAAATCAACGGCATCGTATCTACGACTATACATAAAAAAAAACTAGCTATAAAATGATAAGTTCGATAATTACCCAATAATAGCAGGGAGGGGGAAACGGTTGAGCAGTTCCTGCGCTGAAGCGTCAGAAACAGCGCCTGAAATCACAAATTCGGTCTAAGAGCACAGTTTTGATGCGCGTAAACAAAAACGCAGAGTACGGATAACTAAATGTGCAAATAGGGAAGACCTGGTTGATTGGAGAAATCGGAAGCAGCTACGAGTAGCTGAGCAGGATCAACGGCGAACTCTTCGTTCATTTCTTGCTGCGGAAGTTTACACGAGTTGAGAGTAACTGACTATCGGTGGAGTGTGGAGACGGCGAGCGGTGGCTAAATAATAGTTTGCAATTCAGTCCTTTAATTCTTTCTCATCACCAATTAACTCCCCAGTATATTATGTTGCTTAAATTTTCTTTTGAAGTTCATGTAGATGTAAATTAAAGTTGGAGTAAATTTGGGGGGTCACAACTCACAAAACCCAGTAATTGTAATATGGGCCGGCCCAATAAGGATTAATAACAAAAAGGTGATGAAAAAAATTTATACGAGACTGTGTTTTTGTTCAAGATACTGTTATGATCGGAGTTTTGCATTTCGAATAAATGCACTACGTACACATGCATATTTAGATCGAAATTCTCTTAATATCTCACCTTTTTACAAAAAATAGATATAGCATTGGAGATTAAGACATACTCCCTCCGTCCTATGAAATTAGTCCCATTTTCTATTTTAGTCCGTCCCATATAATTGTCCCATTACTAAAATTGGAAAAGTATTTCACTCACACTAATAAATTATTAATTTATCTTATTTCTATCTCCTTGGTTATTGTGCTGAAAGCAAATAGGACTAATTTTGTGGGACGGAGGGAGTACTAGAAATAGCATAATTTCCAATCTCTAATACAAAATGTTGTTGGATTAGTACACTAAAATTATAATTGCTCCTCATGACATGGGATTGATGTAGGAGTTGATGGAAGGGATTGGGGAGTGAGAAGAAATTGGAGACAAATTTCCAAAGAGCAGCTTTTTGAGGGATGGATGGATGGATGGATCATGTATTTATTTAATATAGGCCTTGGGGTTGGGTTGAGATGAGAGAAAGAGGGGCAGAGATGGAATCCAAATTTACCCACTGCAAAGATTGCCTCCTCTTCCATCATTACCATTTTCCAATTTTGTAGCACCATTTTGGTACTTGGCGTGCTTTTCCTTCTTATACATCACTCCCCCCCTACACTTCTCATTCTATTATTCTCTTTCTCTCTCCTTTTTTTTCAATATAGATGATCACTTTTTACATTTACTACTTCGCTCACCAACTGTTACAATTTCAGCCGTTGCTATGCTAATTCCAATAAAATAGAGTGGAATTTGAAACCCCCTATTTCAATATTAATTTTGCACGTTCACATTTACAAGTAAATGAAACATATTATCGAAACTTGGAAATGATTTAAACCGATTCGAAAGTGTTTTGACGTTTTTTCAGGTCGATGATGGAAGAAAATTGTTTTTTTCTTTAAATAAATAAAGAAAGAGACAACAGGAAAAAACTGGAAATCAAACGTACCCCAAATCTCATCACGACTTTTTTTTGTAGGAAATATTTATTGCTCGTGCTATATTTTTTCATCATGTTAATAAATAGGGATGTCAATCGGGCTAACCCGTCGGATTTCGGGCTAACCCTATCGGGTTACGGGTTATTCGGTCCGGGTTGAATTGGGCTGAATTTTTTTCGGGCTAAAAATTCTTGAACCTAACCCTAACCCACCGGTTTTCGGGCTGACCCGTCGGGTTGGCAAGATTTACGAGTTTACTTTTGTAAATATTTTCCTAAAATATTTTAACAACCTCTAAAACAAAATGAAAATGAAAATGATGAACCAACATAAATAAAAGACTTCAGACAACAATATCTTCGTCAAAAAATAGTGATAAGTAGATAAAAGGTTGGCCAATCATAGTTTAAAAAAATATCAATCCTTATATGCGAACTATTTTAAGAAATAGAAATACATTATTCAACATATTAAATGATAAAATAGAGATTATAAAATTAAATGTAGCTTTCACTTGAGTGAACATAACAACGAGTGGCTTGTAAAGGTGCTTGAAAGGAAGAAATGAGTAGGCACGCTAATTAGGAGAGTGACGAGTGGAAGACAGTAAAAGAGGAAGAAATGGAGGATTTTTCGATTTGAGGGTAATGGACTACGTCATAGTAAGAGATAGATGAGATTTTGTGTGACGAAAAATTAGGTTTAGAGAATTGGGTTTTTGAGTATAGTATGATATAAATAATATTAGAAATAATGAATAATAAAATATTATATACATATATATATATATATAATTAAATATTTCTGGACCTACGGGCTGACCCGCAACCCACCGGGCTCTACCCGTTCGGGACGCCAACCCGTCGGGTTCAACCCGTTCGGTTAAAAATAATTTCGGGTTGAAATTTTTTTACCCTAACCCGCATTTTAACCCACCGATTTCGGGCTGACCCATTGGTTTCGGGCTTTATTGACATCCCTATTAATAAGTGAACAAAATATGCAAAATCCCATGAAACACTCATCATGCATGCACTATACTCTAAACATGAAAATAAATACACTTTATTTATTTCATTCAAAAATCTATTCATTTTCCAACATGCGATGCAACAAATTATAATCATATCATTATAATTTTTTTCCGTACTTCTTGGATATTAAAAAATAAAAGCATTGCATAATTATGATATGAATACGCAATCATGCATATTTCGTATAATAAGACGACAAAAGGCATTTATTTCACTTGTTTTGTAATACAAAAAAAGAATATATTACGTGTAAGTTGCTTCTTCAGTTGGGTCGATTTATACTATGTTATCTAATTAACACATAAATAAAGAAACATAAATTAAATAAACCAAAAAAAAAAGATAGGAAACATAGTTGGAAGTAAATCCAAGTTACATTACATGCCGAGATCAAAGTTAACAGTAAAAATAAACTCCTAATCCTAGGTAGAAAAGTTCATGCATGCAAACCAATATTCGATAATACAAAAGCAACCAGATTAGAGCTAAATCAACCTTAAGTCATGGTAAAAATCATACGTCTATGCGGTGGAGTATGAAGCTCGATTCCTAACTCCACATGCAATCGAGCTCACTGCCGCAGACTTTCTGATCCTCCATCGCCGGCCAATGGCTACCACCGTTGTCACCAAAAACCTGATGAGACCCTCCGTGCATGGGCGTCGCAGCCGCCGGGGAGAAAACCAAAGGCAGGTGAAGGTTCTCCTGAAGCGACCTCAGAGTAGGAAACGCAGTGAAGTTAGAGCTGTGCTTCGCGAAGCGGGAGGCTGACGACGAAGACGGCGGCGACGGCAGATAATGCATCAGGGAAAAGAACGTCGGGGGCGGAGGGAGCTCGGGGAGTGGGTTATGGCTGAAATCCGGTGGTGCGGCCGTGGAGAAACAGGGCACGTGCTCCTTCGAGCTAGCGGCATTGACGTCATAGCAGTCGGCGGAAGGTTCTAGAAGCGACGGCAGCGAAACCGAGCACGGCGAGCTCACTTGCGGGCCGGCGTCGCATGACCTTTTCTTGGCGGCGGCGGAGGTTCCGGGGGCGGTCTTCTGGAAAACTCGGGAGATGACCCACTCATCCTGAGGCAAAGAGAAAAAAAAATAAAGTAAAAATAGTAAAAAAAATAAAATAATGAAGGGTTTGAAATTTGCAGGTCACGTCGGATCAAAGGTAACATCAAAGCAGAAGGGATGGAGTGGGGGAGAAGACAAAATTGAATGAGTAGGTCTACATCGGAAGTGTGAAAGTAATAATAGCAAAAAGATTGTGAAGAAATCACGCAGGCATACAAAATCAATTTAGATACGCGCACGCAAGAGGTAGACTGCAGCTCAGAATTTCAGAGTGGTAGTGGTGGAGGTGGTCATTAATTAAAAAAGTAATAATAAAAATTAAAAATAAAAAAGATTTTCACCTCGGAATTTCGTGACAAGTAGTGATAAGCAAGCTTGCCTTCCAAGCGGAACTCGTGCATCACCCAATTCGTTTTCTCACCCTTGGGAGCCCTCCCACGGTAAAAAACTAGGGTTTTCTTCATGCCCACCAAGGCGCAGGTTTTGGAGCTGTAAATCTCCCGGTCTTTCCCGGTGGCCTTCCAGTAGCCAGCCTCCGTGGCCCGGTTAGTTCTCAACCCGGTCGGGTATTTCCGGTCGCGCAGACTGAAGAAGTACCACTCCTTCTCCCCCATCTTCGCTTTTCCTATTTAGAAAACCCTAGTTCGTAACTCCACAGCAAAAGGATTGTTTAAGAGAGAGAAAAGAGAGGGTGCAATTGGAGGTGAGAGAGAGAGAGAGAACCTGGGAGGTGCCAGGGCTCGGACTTGTTGAGATCGGCAACGGCGATGGCGCGAGTGGTGAAGTCGGAGTCGAGAACCTTCTTGAGGAGGTAGTAGGTGATGAGCTCCTCGTCGGTGGGGTGGAAGCGGAAGCCCGGGGGGAGTTGAGACTGGTCGCGGTCGAAGGAGCATCGATGATTAGCCGCCATTGGAGGGAAGGGGATGGGGACGGGATGGGGGGATGGGGATGGGGGGGGAAGGGGAGGGGAGGAAGAGTGAAATGAAATGAGGGTTGCGTGAAGTTTGGGTGGAAGTGTGTGGTACGTGGATTGTGAATGATCATATCCATATAGCTATAGAGAGTAGGGAAGTGGGTGTCGGAGTCGTACAGACTTATTAGGGATGGAGCTCCAAACTCTTTTTCTCTTTTTCTTTTCCTTTTTTTATATTATTATTATTATTATTATTATTTTACAGTTTCAATCAAATTTTCATATACTACCATTTTACAAGAAAATAATTTATTATTGAACAAGTGGTGAGAGGTGAACTCGGTCTCAATAACATCCTAAGAGGGTATTTTAATGAGGGATTATATATCAAGATTATTATTTTGGATGGGATAAACATACTCGTAAAGATCAATGCAATTATACTAAAAAAAATCTTTAAATGGGACGAAATTGCAACGAAATGATAAATGGATCGTGATAAGCTCATTTTTATACTCACTTATCTATATTTTTCCATTGTTTGAGTGCAATTTATTTATGTTTTTATTTATTTCTGTGCATGAGACTATTTTAGAGGGTATATCGTTGTCGATCGTTGCTCCTTCGACCGCGACCATGAGATAAGATATTCATCAACTTCGAAAGACTCACAGGAAAGTGTATTGCTCATCACTCAAGTGTTTTAGAACTCTTGCAAGCCTATGGTAGAAATTTCTTCATACATATTGTGAGTGCTTTCATTGAAACCTAAAACATATGAGTGATGAGGGATACACTTTCCTCTGAGTCTTCCGAAGTTGATGAATGTCTTATCTCTTTCAATTGTTTGTGTGATGTGGATTGATGAACCTTGATTGTGATGAATCTTGTGAGGCATTGCACTTTCAACTACTTGAGATTTATTTTCTTCTTTTCTTCGATTGAGGACAATCTATTATTCAAGTTTGGGAAATTTGATAAGCTCATATTTATACTCACTTATCTATATTTTTCTCCATTGTTTCAGTGCAATTTATTTATATTTTTACTTATTTCTCTGCATGAGACTATTTTAGAGGGTGTTATGATTGTCATGGTATGATTTTGCAGGTTTTAGGCCAAATTCATTGGAAACCCGTACCGAAAGCAGATGATGTTCAAATAAATAGTCACGAATTCTTACACATGTGGAATCCGAGCTAATGGATCATGGAAAGAGAAAGATCTTTGAATTAGCTTCCAACGCAACTGGAATTGGGTCAATTGGAGTTCGAGAGCAAAAATTATGGCCACAACCGTGAGACTGCGCAGAAGGAGCTCGACACAGGCATCCCTGTCGATCATAATTCTCCCTGTCGTCAACATGGAAACAACCCGGATTTCGACTTGAGGGTTGTCGATCGACACAGAGGCTCGATTTGGTATTTTTGCCTGTTTTGGCAGTTTTTGCTATTTTAGCTCAATACCTAGTTATGTCTTTCTTCCCCATCTATAAATTAGAACTCTGAGGCAACGAAATTGGGGGATTATTATCTATCTTTTCAGTATTATTGCACTTAGAATAATTGAGCTTTGGAGTTTTTACAAGACATTCAAGGTTCCTCTTTATTTGTAAGTTCATTAATAATATGTTTGCTTTAATTCTAGTCATGTTTTGTGGCTAGAACCCTAACAGGTTCTAGGGTTATGATTTCTTTTCTGATGCATGTTAATTAATATCAACTCTCTAAGCATGGATTAATTCTCTGATTTAATTTTATAATCTAGATTAAAGGAAGGACCGGGAGGTGAATTGAGATCTAGGTTTATAGTTAATAATTGATGGATCGAGAGATGAAAAGTATTAACAGGAAGAGAGAATTATGTGTTTGTTTTCTGTCTCAAGAGGAAGAAACCTACATAGGAATAATTAGATAATTATGAGATTGATTAATTTGGTGTTCTTGAGACCGAGAGGAGATAGTCATTAATTAATAATCTAGGATTTAAATTGCCCAACCAAGGAATTTAATCCACAAAAATCTATGTTTTCCCCATTGCTGAGTTGATTGATATTTACATGTTGACGATTAGAATATTTGCCCTAGGATCTGTGCTTTTCTTTTATTATTTTCAAAACCCTTTAATTTCTCGCATTGTCATCTTTAATTTCTAAAACAAAACCCGTTTTACTGCAGTTATCAGATCATCATTTCGCAACGGATTGGCGATGGAATTAATTTTTGAATTGCGCAATGGAATTGCGACGATTTTTCATCGTTGCTAACATTTTGAGATGGAAAATTTAATCGCAATTCCGTCGCTAATTTGCGATTGTATTTAACTTAGCGATAGCAGGTAGGACTTGCACGCGGGAGGTTTACAGTTTGAAACCTTGCAAAAACAACCACAAAATTTTAAGGTGGAACTTTATTTATTTTTTTTTATGGAAAAAATTAGCAACGGAATAGGAACGAAATTTTCCATCCCAATGCAGCGACTAGAACTTTCGCGATGGAAAAATCCGTCGCTAAACACATTAAGCAACGAAATATTTTGTGATTAGCGATGGAAAAAATCTGTCGTTAATCACAAATTTTTTTAGTTTGTAAAATTAACCTAAATTATATGCAAATTAAATTTTATAAATATAAATTATGTTGTGAAAATAAAGTGATTTAACTGAACGGAAAAAAAATTGAAACATAAAAATAAAATAAAAAAATGGTTCAAGTTTACATTTTCCGTCAAATATTTTTTACCAAAGAGTTATTAGGGGGCGTTTGGTTGTTGGATTTCGGAATGAGGGAATGTAATCATTCCGAAACCCACTGTTTGGTTAAAGGGTATGATAATTAAAAATTGGGAATGATACCTGTTGAGGTTCGATTTCACGAGAAAATGGAGCCCTTAGAACTTTATGAGAACATCACAAATAATAACGAAAATCGGGAATAACAAACATGAATTAAAGATGTAAATCAAATATATGGCGAATGAAGTGGTACGAATATAACTGCTGTCAATGATGAAAAGAATCTGTAGAGAATTCGGCAGAGTTACGGCTATATTTTGCTATGAGGGACTTCCCCTAAAAATGAGCCTCTTGCCCCTATTTATAGACAGGATAGGGGCAAGTAGTCAGCAGCTAACCCTAGCCGTCGAGCAGCAACGGCTCGCCTTGAATATCGGACCGGTTGTGGGTTTTTCGGGGAAGGTTAGGGCTTCCAACGATCGGGCGCCGTCAGCAAGCTAGGGTTCCTCTTCTTGCCACGCCTCGATACCGACCCACAAAACTCCTCGATGGCGAGGCTCTTTGCTCCTCGATGGCGAGGCCTTGACTTGGGCGGATTTTCAGTGTCTTGTTGTCGTTGGTGGACTAGCTTTACGAGTTGGGCTCGTTTGCGCGGGCTGACTTGTCTATTGGGCCTGGGTTCGTGGGCCTGGCCCCAACAATAGCCCCTTTTGGTTGCATGGTCTGTTCGGGACAGGCCGTGGAATCAAAACTGCGAGTCGGGACTCGATACAGAGTGCAGAAATTCAAGGTGTCCAAGAGACTATCCTCGAGCCCGGGAGATACTTCCTGAGAGAGTAACTCCGCTAAGGAGTAATCAGGTTACTACTCCAGGTCAATACGAAGGTTCCTGGAAAGCGCAAGCGTATGACCGTGTAGGGAATACCGGGGTATTGCCCTGCGGGCTAAAGCGTGAGTCCGGGGGTCACGCGGATTAGAATCATTCCGGAGAACGTTCTCTTGCATGGAGGGTGCTCCTATGCGCGCACTCTGTTCTGGCTCCGTAGAGCGCTGGCGGGGTGAGTTATAGCGGATCGTAGGACGCCTGGTGAGCTCTGTGAGGAGGTCTCACATTCCCGTAAAGGGCGTCGATCGCGCTACAGTTCTCCCCGCTGGGGAGCGTTGCCGCTCAGGGTTCCTTTGGATGGGTCGATGAGGAGGGGTTAAGCACCTCGAGGTCGAGGCTTGGGGCGCCTCGTTGTCGAGGCTCATATTTTGACTTTGCCGCCTTCAGAGTGGCGTGTTTGTAATTTCGATCAATTTCGGGGTTGGTTCTGGAACATGAACGGTTTCTCTTTCCCTTTCGTATATATACGCGACTTCCTACCCATTTCATCACTTTGCATTTTCGTGCTTTTAACGGGATTCCAAATCTTCTCTCTCAACTGCTACTGCTCCAGCGACGGCAAGTGTTCGTGTTCCGGCGACTATTCCGGCGGCCGAGATTTCGGCAGTTGTGTCTTCTGCATGTTTTCCTGCGTCGGCTTCGGCATTCACCCCTGCTCATCTACCCACTGCGATTAATCAGGTAAATCGATCTTGACCTCCGTACATCTTGAATTGAATGCATTCTCCGATTCCTCTTCGTTGGACTTGTATGCATTTTAGCTTGGGGTTTATGCGAAGGTTTTATGATTTCTGGCCAGTTACTATTTGTTGCGAGATCACCGTAGTTGTTTCGTGTGTATTCGTTAGTTTGCCTTTTATCCTTCGTTCAGATTGACCGATTTTGATGGGTACTGGTTTGGTTCATTTTCTGGGTCGTATGCATACGTTGTGGGAGGCATGTAGTTAGTCTTGGCGCTGGTTTGGTGAAGTTAGCCTTGAGTGCGTTTCTGGTTTGATATCTGGGGGCCGATTGATGTGCTTTGATGAGACTGTGAGATCATGCATATGTACTTTTCTCTGATTTGCCTGAAATTATTGGTCGTTGGTTGCATGGATGGATTGGTTGCATTTGGTTTGGTGTTGGGTTTTGCTTACGAGGTCTTTTTCCCTCTCGTTTCTTGCGTGCGTATTTTTCGATTGCATTTTTTCTACTTTCTTTGCTCGTGGGGGACCTCTTTCCTTGCCAATTTTCGGTCTGGACTTTTGTGATTAGAGTTTTCATGGCTGATTCTCCGGTTGAGATTTGGAAGGAGCCCTCCTCTTCGTCGGGTACTCGGGAATCCGTGGTAGGCGGGTCTTCGTTCCGGGAGGTGGTTTCATCGAGCCCCGAGATTGAGCCAGTCGCTATTGAGCAACCGATCCACGACCTCGATCCCGAGGAGATATTAGAGGAGGAGGGCTCGGGCGAGACTAGCGAGGGGAACAGTGATTCTTTCGTGCCTCTGCAAGTTGATAGGTCTTTCGTCAGGAAGGACCAGATCAATCCCGATGACCCGATTCGCTTGGCTGTTTTGACCGCTACCGAGGAGTTGGTGTCGAGAAGTTCGATTGGCGTGGCGTGCCATAAGATGGCCTATACGTTGCCTTCACCCTCGGAGAGATGCTGTCGACCTCCTCACATTGATGAAGTGGCGTTCTTCCTCCCGGTGTTAAAGTATGGGATAGGATGGCCCCTTCATGCTTAGTTTCGAGCCGTTCTGCTCTCATATGGGTTGGCTCCATTCCAGATTGCACCGATCAGCTGGTGTCATATGTTGGGGACACTCCTCGTGTTTTTCGATGCCGGGCTTGGGTACCCGACTCTTAGGGAGTGGCATTATTTATATAGGTTGGTGCGGTATGAGGCTGGCTATTACTTCTTGTCGAAAAGAGACTCTTTGTCTGAGGCGATGATTACCGGTTGCAGGCAGAACACCCCTGGTTGGAAGAACCAGTGGGTGTGGGTGCCTATGAGTCATTCTGACCCAGAGTGTTTGTCCGAGGGGGGTGTCCCAATAAGTGCGGTTTCGTTCATTCGTTCAAGTATCCGGCTCGATATCGACCTTTATAGTTACTCACCGATGACTATTTTTGCAGGATACAAGCAGACGATCCTTACCGACGAGGAAGAGGCACGGATCGATATTGCCTATTCGAGGGAGGACCGCAAGTTCTTCTCGGTTAAGGGCAAGAGGAGTGTTGGAGCCGAGTTTTGGGTGAACGAAAGTGGTAAGAAAGAAAAAATCCCTGCGGACATGGCGGGCTTGTCTCCGATGGATTTGCTGGCTGCGATGAGGGCCCAGAAGCGCCCACGAGAGGTCTCGTCCTCGACCCCTACTACTGAGGGCCCCTCATCGAAGAAAGTCGCCGTTGAGACATCGCGTGCGTCTCCTATTGTGCCAACCGAGGAGCGAATGGGGACCGAGCAGGCTGGCGATGTTAGCGTCTCGGTACCGACTCCCGTCTCCGTCCCTCCGGTCAAACCGAAGAGAGCTGTGACCCCTCCTCTTCGTACGGCGCGCGATGCGAGCGTAGACTCCAGGACTCGGTCGGGATCTGCCGGCCAGCCTAAGGAAGCGAACCTGATGCTAGTCGGCTCTGGGTCGACGAGTATCGCTTCCTCCACGGCGGCTTATGCGCTGCATGTTAAGAAGGTCCTCGATGGGGACCTCCGAGCTGAAGACTTCGACAGTGAGTATGCTCGCGAGAACTTTGGCATGCAGAAGACTCTCCAGGAGGTATGAATGTTGCCGTGTCATTATACATTGAATTCTTCGTATACTGATCTTCCTTACTAATTTGTTTCACGTCGTTGTGCAGACCACTCGGACTTTCGCCATCTATTCTGAGCAGCTCCTTAAGTCTTTAGACTCGGCTAGCGAAGGACTGGGTCGGTCGAGGAAGGAGCTCCAGGCTGAAAGGGACAAGCGGGCCGACCTAGCCAGCAAGCTCGCTTCGGTCTCGGGGGACTTGAAGGAGTCGCAGCTCGAAGGTCAGCGTTGGAAGGAAAAGTATGAGGACTTGAGGAAGGAGAGGCAGAAGCTGGGGCGTCGTTGTAAGGTGCTCGAGGGGGAATTGAAGACTTCGGCCGCGAGGTTCGAGGAAGAGAAGCACAAGACGGAGATGGAGCTTGATTCCTGCAAGGGTCGGTTCCACAAGAGCCAAGAAGAGAGGCTTAAGGAGCAAAAGGCGCACGAGGAGGAGGTGGAGGCGCTGAAGAAGGGTTACGGGGTTGATTTTCAAGAGGTCGTGGCAAATCCGGAGTTCAAGTGGACCTTCGACCTACTCGTGCAGATGGTGACTGGATCTATCTGTGCTGTGGTCGGTCGGAGTTGTCCGGACTTCGATCTAGACAACATTACGCGCCCCGCTACGCCTCCGTCTTCTCCTCCGGTGACGACCGAGGGGGTGCTCCTCGATGTCGAAATGCAGGAGGTTAACAAGGAACCGACTCGCCTTGAGTCGATCCCCGAAACCGAGGTGGAAAAGAGCACCGAGGAGAAAGAAGCGGACAGTTTTATCAATGAAGACGGGGGTGGTGAGGCCCAAAAGAAGGCGGAGGAGGATGCTGTTGTTTGAAGAGCAATTCCGCAGTTGTTTCTTTGTTTTTTGCAATTCGAATTTGTAATCCCTTTGATGTACAGCTACACTGTTCCTATTTTGCTATTGTTGAATCTAGCGCTTGTCGTTTTCACTTCTTTATCTTTTGCATTATGCTGTTTTCTACTGTTGAAACTTGTTGTGTGCATGTTTCTTGTTTGCCGAAATGGAGCTTCATTGTTGAAGTAGTCAACTCGACTTAGAGGGCCTTAGGGGGTCGATGCCGAGTAGCTTGGCTTGTCGACGTCGAGCCCTTGACTTGGCTGCGAAACAAGTGATGTAGGGTCAGGTTGGGCGATGCCTAGGCATCGCTCCTCCGACGCTCAAGTTAGTAAAGGTGTTATGAATAAATAACGATAAAAATGAAAAGAAAGAATAAGATAGGAATACGCGTATCTGCATACTAATGATAGTATTTCTTCAGATGTTTGACGTTCCAGCTATTTTGTACCCTTCTTCCTTCTGATGTTTCTAGCTGGTAAGCCCCGTGCCCCACCACTTTGGATACTTTGTAGGGGCCTTCCCAGTTAGGGGCTAATTTTCCTGCTCCAGATTCTTTCGTGTTTTGAAACACCCTTCTTAGGACTAGATCTCCCTCTTGGAAGCTCATGAGCTTCAACTTCTTATTGTAGAACCTTTCTACCTGATGCCGCCTTCGGGAGGTTCTGATTGCGGCGTCTTCGCGTATCTCGTCTATGAGTTCGAGGTTTTTCTCGAGTAGGCCGGTGTTTCTTATCTCATCTGCGAATTCCACCCTGGGACTGCAAGCAGTGATCTCGACGGGTGCCACGGCCTCGACCCCGTATGCCAGTGAGAATGGCGTAGCTCCGGTGGCGGTCCTTGGGGTGGTTCAGTAGGACCAAAGGACTGCGGGAAGTTCTTCTACCCACCTGTATCCGTGTGGGCTTAGCTTCTTCTTCAGTGTCGCCATGACGGTTTTGTTGGTTGACTCCGCTAGGCCATTTGCTTCGGGGTATCGGGGCGTGGAGAACACCAGCCTTATCCCGTAAGTGTCGCAAAAGGCTTGCATCCTTTCGCTGGCGAATTGTCGTCCGTTGTCGGTTCGTATTTCTTTAGGGACTCCAAAGCGGCACAGGACATGCTTCCATAGAAACTTGATGACTTCCAAATCGCGCGTTCTCCCTAGGGCTTCACCTTCTACCCATTTAGTGAAGTAATCAGTCACCATGAGGATGTGATCCTTCTGTCCGGTCCCATTTGGGAGGGGCCCTACTAGGTCCATTCCCCATACCATGAAGGGCCACGAGGTAATTGAAGCGTGGAGCGGCTCCGCATTCTTGTGGGTGGATGCCTCGAAATGTTGGCAGCTGTCACACCTTTTTACGTGATCGGTCGCGTCCTGCTTTAGGGTAGGCCAGTAGAAACCGGCCGTGATTATTTTGTGAGATAATGATCGAGCCCCAGCGTGGTTTCCACAGTCACCTTCATGTACTTCTGAGAGTACTTCCTCTGTCTCGGGAGAGGCGATACACCGAAGGAGGGGTCCTCCGAGCGAACGCCTATATAGCTTACCGTTAATGAGGGTAAAGCGAGCGGCTGCTCTCTCGATTTTTGTGGCATCGTTCTTATCGCCGACCGAAGGTTCCCCGGATAAGTATTGAGTGATTAGGATCCTCCAGTCGTTCCTGTTTTGATCGACGGGCGCAACACTATTTTGGGTGGAGATGGACGGTGCTAGCAGCCAAACCTCGGGGATTGGTCGGGTACTTTGGGAGGAACTCGTGGCAGCTAAGCTTGCTAAAGCGTCTGCTCGGGCGTTTGATTCTCTGGGGATGTGGCGGAGATCCCACTCCTCGATTCTTTCTTTGAGCCTCTCGATCGCGGAGTGGTACAATTTTAGACGCTCATCCTTTACAGCGTAAGTGCCATCTAGTTGATTGACCACTAGTTGGGAGTCGCTTTCGGCGCGTATTCTATGAGCCCCGAGTTCTAGTGCTAGCTGCATACCTTGGATGAGCGCCTCATACTCGGCCTCGTTGCTCGTTGTCGGGAAATCAAGCCGGATAGCTCGTTCGTAATTCTCTCCGTGTGGATCTGTCAGGACCATCCCGGCCCCGTTGCCGTGCATATTACTAGCTCCGTCGGTCTTCAATGACCAGACGCCGGCATCTTCATCGGCTTTTATCATGTGAGCTATTTCGCGCTCCGCTTTCAGTTTCAGCTGCAGATTTGTTGAGAAATCCGTGACGAAGTCAGCTAGTACTTGCGACTTGATTGCAGTTCTCGGTTCGTACTGAATTCCGTAACCCCCTACTTCGACGGCCCATTTGAGCAGGCGTCCTGACAGGTCCGGTTTCGACAGTACGGCTCTTATAGGGTAAGCCGCAATCACTTTGATGGAGTGCGCCTCAAAGTAGGGCCGCAGCTTTCGAGCGGCATTTACGAGTGCCAAAGCGAGCTTCTCCAAGGCGGTATACCGTGTTTCGGCGTCTAATAAGGATTTACTGGCATAATGGACCGGGTGCTGTTTGCCGTCTTCTTCGCGTACTAGAACGGCTCCAACCGCATGGTCCGACATGGATAGGTAGAGTAGCAATGGCTCACCGTCGATCGGTTTTGACAACAGAGGTGGGCTAGCCAGATAGGCTTTCAGTTCTTCGAGTGCCTTTGCGCATTCCTCAGTCCATTCGAACCGCTTTCCTTTTCGTAATGTGCTAAAGAAGGAATGGGTCCTCTCGGAGTAGCGTGATATAAAACGGCTAAGGGCTGCGAGGCGCCCGGTTAGCTTTTGCACTTCTTTCGGAGATCTTGGATGTTCTATGCCCTGAACGGCCTTGATTTGCGTGGGGTCCGCCTCTATTCCCCTTCGGGTCACTATGTGGCCGAGGAATTTGCCGGATGCTACCCCGAACGAACATTTCGCCGGATTCAGCTTCATGTTGTACCTCTCCAAGGTTTGGAAGGCTTCCTCCAGATGGGTCACATGATCCTGGGAGTTAAGCAATTTGACGAGCATGTCGTCAATGTAGACCTCCATTGTCTTGCCGATTTTCTCTTTGAACATAGAGTTGACGAGGCGCTGGTATGTTGAGCCTGCGTTCTTTCATCCGAAAGGCATTACCCTGTAGCAGTAAATGCCTTGACTGGTGATGAAGGCTGTTTTTTCCTGATCATCGGGGTGCATTTGGATCTGATTATACCCCGAGAATGCGTCCATGAAGCTCAAGATTTCATGTCCTGTGGTCGCATTGACTATGGTGTCAATGTGCGGCAGAGGATAAGGATCCTTTGGGCAGGCCTAGTTTAGGTCAGTGAAGTCAATGCAGACTCGGTTCTTTCCATTCTTTTTCTTGACGACTACCACGTTGGCAAGCCAAGTGGGGTAGTGTACTTCTCGTACCGACCCAATGTCAATGAGTTTCTGTATTTCCTCGTTGATGGCCTGATTCTTCTCCGCGGAGAATTTTCGCCGTCGCTGCTGTACTGGCCTGCAGCTTGGGTGCACTTGGAGGCGGTGTGTGATGACGGACGGGTCGATCCCGGTCATGTCGCGATGTGACCAGGCAAATACGTGGACTTTCCTCCGGAGGAACCCTAGGAGGGCGCTCCTGACGTCGGGGGAAAGCTCCGCCCCAACGAAGGTGGTGCGAGTCGGATCGGATTCGTTGAGAGTTACCTCCTCCAACTCCTCGGCTTCTGGTCGACCCGCGAGGGTCGATACCGAGCTGTGTTGTTGCGAACAAACGGCTCGAAAGCTTGCGTAGTAACAGTCCCTGGATGCTTTTTGTTCTCCTCGGATAGTCTGGATTCCCCAGGGAGTGGGAAACTTAAGCGCTTGGTGATACGACGAGGGAACTGCCTTGAGTTCGTGGATCCAGGGCCTCCCTAGGATGGCGTTGTGCGCGGAGGTTGCGTCTACAACTTGGAACTTCACATCCAGGTTCAGGCCTCCGCAGTACATAGGCAGAGTGATTTCTCCGACTGTTTGCTGTTGGCCCCCATTGAAGCCGTAGAGGGTCATGGTTATCGGCTCTATCTTGCTCATGGGGATCTGCATTTCTTTCAACGTCCGAAGGAACATGATGTTCGCGGAGCTGCCGTTGTCCACGAGCAACCTCTTCACTTGGCAATTCGATATCAGGAGTGATATCACGAGTGCGTCATGGTGCGGATGGATAAGCCCCGGCGTATCATCAGTGTTAAATTCAATTGCCTCGTGCTTTTGTGCGGGACTGATGTGATGGATCTCCTGATTGAGAATCCTGCGGGCTCTCTTGGCTGCAGAGCGCGACCTTCCACTGATCTCCGACCCCCCAACGATCACGTGGATCGTTCGCTCGGCGGGTGGTGGCTTGTTCTGAGGTTCCGGGTTTCCAGTAGGGTTGGCTTGCCTTCCCCTGGTCCATGTGTTTTTTCCCTTGTTGGTCAGGTACTCAGTAAGGAAGCCATTTTTCAAGAGTTCGAGTACTTCCAGGCGTAGAGCCTGGCACTCCTCCGTTTTGTGACCATGGTCATTGTTGAAGCCACAAAATATCTTCGTGTCCCGTGTCTTGGGGTCGGATTTCATCTTGGCGGGCCACTTCACAACGCCACCGAGCCCCTTGAGCACGTTGTTGACCAGGTAGTTCTGGTCGATGCAAAGGCTGTATGGAATCTCACCCGCACGTGACGTGGGGCTATAAGGATGATCTCGTCGAGAGCATCGCTCGTCGTGAAGGTCCTTACGATCCACATACCTCGACATAGAGGAGCCTCCTCTATATCGAGGCTCCCGGTGTTGGTTAGCGAGCTCGTAGGCCTTCTGCTCGTTCAGGCGTGCGATGCGGTTCGGCTCGTCCTCCTCCCAATTGATTTCGGCCCAGGCTTGTGAGAGGACCGAATCCATATCGTAGCAAGGGTGACTGGTCAGGTCCCGGTAGAGCTTGGAGGACACGTCTAGGCCATTCTTGAAGGCGAAGACCGCAGTGAGAGGAGGGCAGTTCGGTATAGAGGCGAGCTCTTGGTTGAAGCGTCCCACGTACGACCTTAGTGATTCTCCCTTCTTGATGCGTATGCTGTTTAGCGCATCTGGATGCTTGGCTATACGTCGACAGTAGGAGTATTGCTTCCTGAATGCCATGTGGAGCTCCGAAAACGTCGAGAAGGAGCTCCTCGGTAAGTTGACGAACCACTGAAGTGCTGGTCCGGTTAGACTCGCCCCGAAGCTTTTGCACATGCAGGCTTCGCGCATCTCGCCTGGGATCGAGGTGGTCAGCATCTTCTGCTTATAGAGGGCTATGTGATCCTCCGGATCAGTCGTCCCATTATAAAGCTGGAACGAAGGCGGTACAAACCTCGCCGGGACATCGGTGTTAGTGATGTCGGGTGTGAAAGGCGAGTCAGCGTAGCTGTCGCGCGGTATCAGTGAATCCGGGGGAATGATCCCCGGGATACGGCAGATGAGCTTTTCCAACCCAGCCATGCGCGCCTCGAGACACTTCTCGTACTCGCCCCGAAGCGGTTCGGTAGCGAGGCTCTCAGTCGGGTGGTAGGTTGTCGCTCCCGCAGGTCTGCGCCCTGGATCTGACGTCGCCGGCGTGTCATGGTCAACCGCCTCCTCCAGGTCATGGGCCAAGTTCTTGCGGGGGTTGGTCGGTTTCTCGCCAGTGAGGGGCTCCTCGATGAAGGGTTGCTTCTGGAGCACCTTCTCCTTGTGGAGTTGCTCGTTCTCCCTACGTAAGGCATGGTTGGTGGCGTGCAATTCCATGATTCTGGAGTCCGTCTCCTTCGCACGGCGTCGGTTTTCCTTGGCCTCCTCAGCCAGTCGGGCCAGGATTGTATTCAACAGTTCCGGAGGTACGGCTTGAGCGCCGCTGGTCTGCAGAGTTTGCCGCACTAGCTCATCGACAGGGACGAGGTCCTTCGGTGCCGAGGAGCTCGGTGGGCGAGTGCCAGCCGTCTTCCCCGCTTGATTCCCCGTTTTCCCACTATTACCTGTCATAAAATCAACGAAGAGAACACGGAAAATAGTTCCAAGGGCCCCACGGTGGGCGCCAAATGTTGAGGTTCGATTTCACGAGAAAATGGAGCCCTTAGAACTTTATGAGAACATCACAAATAATAACGAAAATCGGGAATAACAAACGTGAATTAAAGATGTAAATCAAATATATGGCGAATGAAGTGGTACGAATATAACTGCTGTCAATGATGAAAAGAATCTGTAGAGAATTCGGCAGAGTTACGGCTATATTTTGCTATGAGGGACTTCCCCTAAAAATGAGCCTCTTGCCCCTATTTATAGACAGGATAGGGGCAAGTAGTCAGCAGCTAACCCTAGCCGTCGAGCAGCAACGGCTCGCCTCGAATATCGGACCAGTTGCGGGTTTTTCGGGGAAGGTTAGGGCTTCCAACGATCGGGCGCCGTCAGCAAGCTAGGGTTCCTCTTCTTGCCACGCCTCGATACCGACCCACAAAACTCCTCGATGGCGAGGCTCTTTGCTCCTCGATGGCGAGGCCTTGACTTGGGCGGATTTTCAGTGTCTTGTTGTCGTTGGTGGACTAGCTTTACGAGTTGGGCTCGTTTGCGCGGGCCGACTTGTCTATTGGGCCTGGCCCCAACAATACCCAAATACTTGGGAATTACCAAAACCCTAAAAAATAATGGGTTTCATTTTCATTCCCATATCAATTACCAAAATTATTTATTTCATATTATTTTATAATTACTTTCTTATTTATTAATTTTTATAATGTTATTCTAAAATATTATGATAATCATATTATTTTATAATATTATATGTTATTCCAATTATATATAATTCTTTTTAATATATTAAAATAATAATATTATTATCTTAATTATTTATTTGTATCTTAATTTTATATTTTATAAAAAAATAAGATAAATATTCTTAATTTAATTCTTATTTTTTTAATTCATTTTATTTATGATTATTTTCTTTTTCTTGTTTTTATAATATTTTTTATAATTATATTATTTTATAATATCATATGTTATTATAATTATATATTATTCTTTTTAATATATTATTATAAAATCAATAATTTATTTTGTATATTAATTTTATATTTTATAAAACAAATAAGAAGATAAATAGATTATTTATTTATGTTAATATGATTTTATTTTTTTATTATTAAAGTAATTATTATTTGTATAATATTTTAATTATTTTATAAACGTATAAAGTTAAAATATCAATCATCAGAATTGGAAATGATTCCAAAATCCATCTCGTAAACCAAACATCAGAATTGAGAATGATTATAAAAAATTAAACCCATACTCATTCCCTCTACTATTAAATCCATACACATTGTGATTCCCAACAGTTAAACCAAACGCCCCTTATATATTTTGGTGAAGAAGATATTAGAGTTTATGTAGATTATAGCGATCTTCTCTCTGCTATCTAAAGTCCATCGGGGCTTATTGCTTAACCCTAAAAGTAATGAGGAATGTCAGAGATTTTTTCTAATATGATAATTAATACTACCTCCATCAGGCCTCATTAGACTATCTCAAACCGAAAATCCGAAACCCAAACAAAAAATGTAGTAAATGCCACATCAAATACAATTCTTCTCCAACCTAAAACACTAAACTTAAACTAAAAAGAATTTTATCAGCATATTCTTTTTATCACAACTTTTCAAACTTTTCAAATACAACCAATATCTTTAACAAATTTGCAATTTGAACCTTTTATTAATTTCAAAGAAAATAAATTATTACAAGATAATCAATTATTAAAAATACGAAATATTATTAATTGCATATTTATTAATTGAATAATTATTTAAAATATAAATTTATAATTTAATAAAAAAATTTAAATAATAAAGAAATTAAAAAAAACATGATATTAAGATTATATTAAAGCATATCAAATAAACTAAATTACTAAACATCTCAATAATAAAATTACATTACAACACACCAAATAATTAAACATCTCGATAATAAAATTACATTACAACACACACAAAATTTTAATATTGTAATACTGTTTTTTAATGACCTAATCATTTATTAAAATATTCATTTTTTCTTTCATCCAATACACAATCTAAAATCTTATATTATTTACTATCCCCACCAATGACTCAACCCAACCCAACTTAATCTTATAATTAAAATATTACATTTCCTATCATCCAATAAAACGTAAAATATTAAAAAAAATATTTATATTTATAATTATAAATTATTATACACTAAAATTTGACAAATAAATATTATTATTATTAATGCAAAATGAAATATAAATTGAAAAAAATACAAACAGCAAATATGTAACGCCCCCAACTGACCTTCCCTAATTTGGGGACGCGTAACATTGATGATCAGATTTTTCCAAACATTTTCTCATTTAAAAATCAGCGGAAGTCTTAAATAAATAAATGAGCAATCGGAAATAGCAATTAAATTTCAAGGCAATCGAGTCTAGAATCTCACAAGAGTTAAGCATCAGTTTACACAAAATAATTTAAAACTGGGAAGGAATAAACAGAGCATGTAGCAGCGATGGGTGTAACGTGGTGGAGATATGCGTATCAATCAGGATCTTTAAAATCTGACAAAAACCTTTACCTCGCCTGTTTACACCCATTGTACTCCCATCGTTGCTGCTCAACCTGCGTATTTTAGAAACAATACGAGGGGCTGAGTACTAATGTACCCAATGAAAAATATGCCCGAAAACATACATTTATATAAGAATGCTATGGAACTCACACGGATGTACACGGGGTTTTGTTGAAAAGAACAGTGTAATCCAAAATATATTATTTTGCATGCGTGCTATTTTACATGATATTATATCTGTTTTATGTGGTGTAACTAAAAGCTGGCCGACTTTCAAGTTACGATGAACAATTAGGAAATACACACTCAACCTACTGTCATCTAAAGTGCACTAGTCTCAGAATCTACCTTTGAGACCCGATCGTTTAACAAACCAACACCCTGGATCCATAAACATGTGGGGGCTTTTCACCCCACTTCATAAAACAAATGTGGGGGATGAACACCCCACTTCACAATATGTGGGGGTTTTTCACCCCACTTCAAACTTAATGAGTTCTAGCACAGCAAAATCCTGGTTCTAAACTCATTAGTATAACTCTCTGCCGATGGGAATCGACAGAAGACAGATATAATAGCACAAAACATGCATAGCATCTCATTTTAAAAATAAAGCATTTTAACACGTTTTCATTTTATACTCAAATAGTTTCCCACCTGGTGTTAGGGTTTGGATATAGATGCTTTCCCGCTAATTTGAGCTTGACTCCCTCAAATTCAAGCTCCTACAACATTATCAGGGCCAACTAATTAGGATAGACGATCTAGGACAATGGCGAATTCAACCAAATCCAAGTAACCAACTCATAATCAAACTCAAACTAAACATGATTTCCATAATTTCCTTCGATCCAAACCAACGATATTAACGACTCAATTCACATTCCAATGTATGTTTTTACTCCTAACATGCTTCTATAATCGTAATATAAGCTCATAGATCACATATAACTTGAATAGGAAAGAAAACGAGTCAAAAATTACATTTTATTCTCAAAGCCGCAGCCCGTCCTGAGCGGAACACATCCGTCCCGAACGAGATAGATGTGTGAATTTCTTCGCCCAGTCGTGGGCTGTCCCGAGCGGGACACACCCATCATGAACGGGATGGGTGTCTCGAGCGAGCAGTTCGCCTCGCCGAGAGCCGTTCCGAACGGGATGCTCTCATCCCGTTCGGGACAAGTCGTCTTCTTCGTGAACTCGCCGGAAAACAGGCCTGAAACTCGATATATATCCATCCATCCATCTGATTTCACATGCAATCATGCCAACATGATCCCTAGCTATCCTAGAACACGAATCAAGCCTTTAAACACAGAATTAATGCAAGAAACGAAGGGTGGAAGAAGGCTTATCGGAAAACCTTCTCACGGCGGTGGAACGCGATTCCGGCAATCAAATTCGCAACTCTCGGTGTCAAAATGATCCCTATGAGGTGAGGAACACAAAAATAACGTCCATTCCTTGGATTAAACTCCGATTCAAAGAGTTGAATCAACAAAATTGAAAAAGAGAAACAAGGAGGTGGCCTACCTTCTCTCCTCCGTTTCTCAGTCGATACTCGACCTCACGGGTGCTACTTTAGCTCAAAACAAAGCCTGAAGAACGATCTCTCCAATGGTGGTGGTGGCTTGGCCGGCAGCGGTCGGATCTGGCAAGAAAATGGCCGGGAAAGGGGGCTGATGAGGGGTTTGGGCTGGGAAAATGGTGGACTCTTCTTATCTCTCTCTCTAGCTTAAAAGTGGTGAGTGAAAAATGAAATATAATTCTCCTATATATTTGTTATATTTCCCATTTCCACATAATATATTTAATTATGCTAATATATATATATATATATATATATATATATATATATATATATAGCTCCAACCTCCATGTGTCACAAATGCTACATGCATAAGTTTTCAAAACCAACCTCAAGTTATATGATATTTCATTTTCCACCATGATACTTCCAAAATAGTATATATTACACCACAACTAATTTCCAACAATTATTTCATCTTAATAAACCCTTCAAAACTACATAATTAAATAAATCAACTTTAATTTAGGAATTTCGATTATTCGATCGTGATTAATGAAATTCCAAACTCACAACATAAAATAAGTACTCAAATTAAGGGGAAAATTCTATTACTCGAACGAATAATCGTTACAAAAGTTTAATTACATGCGGGGTATTACAAAATAAACTAAACTAGAAGTGAATGAATAATAACTTACTTTTAAATATGAATTTGAATATATATTTTTAATGATTTTAAAAAATTAAAATTAAATACAACACTTAAAAAATTTAATTATAAATACAAAACCATCACAAACATGAGAAATAAATTTATTCTAGTTTTTTTTAATTATTTTTAATATGTAACATCTAAAATATGTTAAAATATAATAATAATTTTCAATTGTGGAAAGTATTGGATTGGAGGAGATCGTCTGACCAATCTAAAATAATGTTTTATAAGTTGAGATAGTTTTTTCACAATAAAATATTGTTTTATAATTATTTTAATATTTTTATTTTGTGATTTGCTTGGTGAGAAGGTCACCAATGCTTGTAGTCTTAGGGAGATTTTTTTATTTTTGGTTTGGATTTTTAGTATGGTTGGAGTTTCTGTTAGTCTCATTTTTTATTTTCGTATGGATTATTATTATATTCGTGCATATTATTACACTACAAATTCGTGTCGTATTAAAAATCGTCAATCCTAAAGGAAACTAACACCTTTTAAATAAATATTGAAATTACTTTTCAATAAAACTAGTGATGAGATGCGGGCCGGTGATAATATATTGGCACTGTATTTTATTTATTTATTTTTAAGCAAAAGCCCCTTGGGCATTTGAATATAGTTATAAGAGTTTCTGTTATTTACTAAATATTATTCCTACAATCTTTTTTATTCCCAATTGTAAGGCTTATCATATAATTCATCCGTCTAGTGAGATTGGTCTTATTTTCCAATTTCGTATGTCTTACCAAATTAATCTCATTTCTTAAAATGGAAAGAAATATTCTTACAACAATAAAATATTAATTTCACTATACTCACAAACATTATTTATTGTGCCGATCAAAATGGAACTAAAGATTCGAGACGGAGGGAGTATTATATTTGTAATTGTGGTACTATAATATATTTGATACATGAGAAAAGTGCGCAGACTTCATTCTCTTACATGGAAAAGCTTGTAAAAGGTTATTTCGATCAAATTAATATTTTCATACCATTGCATATATATATATATATATTTTAACTGTTCAATTTCGTTAAATTAATTTGATGAGCTTTTTTTTAATGAAGTTATAATATTAAATTAATACCGTTTGCTTAAAAGTGAAACTGCAACGAGACAAGGTGATTTTATTACTCGGTGGAACAAAACGTTAACCACAGTCCATAAACACTATTCAGAATGTAACTCAATGTGATATTATGCAGGTGATACAGAACTTGAACATGCTGGTGGTTCCTCCCTAATTTTGTGTAATGTTGTCAAAATATATATTTGACAAAGTCAAACTCCTCGGGAGTTCGGCTTATCGGCCGAGCTACTTTTGATCGAACTGATCGGTTTGGACATTGCAAGAAGCCAGATTGTTGAACCTAACTATAGAAGGAAGAAACTAGCTCAATTGAAGGAACGTATAAATAAGACTATATTGATTGTAAAAAGCACACGTTGAAATCAGCAATAAATATAGCAATAAAAGCACTAAGCACTCAAAGTTCTATTTGCAATCAAACATTTATTTCTATTTTGTTTGCGGCGGTATTTTATATTTTGAAAGCATATACATATAAATAAAATTTTAAAAAATCTCATGGGACAGCCGAGCTCGCGACGTCCACCACAGCCATTGGCGGATCTACACTAGGGTTAGGGGGCTCCAGCCCCTCTAATCGGAATTTCTTTTCGTTTTTATAGTATTGTGATCGGTATTTTTTGGATTATCTCCCTCGCAAAGAAGAAAAAATGGATGAAAATAAGAAAAAAATTATAATACGGAGAGTTGAAGCCTAGTGGAGGCAAAAAAAAAAATTTCAGCCACCCTTACAAGAATTTTATGGATCCGCCAGTCGTCGCTGAGATTCCGGCAACGGTGGATAGATCCAAGAGGTGAGAGGTATAGAATCAGAGAAGAAACCGCCATTAGATTGGTGGAAAAATATGCAAAAAATTCTCTAGGAGGTCCGATAGTTCGCCGGAGATTAAACCGGCGGGGAAATCGAGAAATTGGAGGATCGAGGCAGGAATTGTACAGAAACAATGAAAACGACGCCGTTATTATAATTTTTTTTTCTTTGATGTCGTAGCAAGTATATATGTTGATTATAGTTGGGATATTATTTTAGAGGTTTAAAAAAATAAGTTTAATTAAGAATTATTTTATGACGACTTAGAAGTATGCTTTCCCAGAGAATACCTTTTTCTCTGTTTGTCTTTTCAGAAGGATATTATTAATAATAGCATTTTAAAGTTGTCTATAAATACAAGAGGCAAAGTGAATCGTGGGGGATAGATAAGTGGAAATTTTGGAGGATGACGGATTTTTACAAACATTTATATAAAAAAGATTTTGTACTTTTCTGACACGTGAGGTGAAAAATAAGTAAACTTTATCGATGCATGGTGAATTAATACAACACTCATACATCTCTCTCTCTCTCTCTCTAGGCAAAGAGGGACCTATCTAGCGCTCTTTTCTCTAACTGCATAGGCATACCTGCACACGATTTCATAAGCATGCATGCATGCATAAATATACAGCGGATTATATTATTTAATTTGTTGAAAAAAAATTAGTGATTTATCTTTGTTTTAATATTATATATGCACAATCTCCATATTCATCATCACCTGCGGATCTAAATGGAGCCCCCTAGTTCGATGTTTTTAAAGTGGTGTGTTTGATATTTTGTTTGTAAAGAAGGAAAAGTGGTGGAAATTAGAAAATATATAATATAAAATTATTAAAGTCAATGTGGAAAAAAAAAAAGCCCTCAGACTATTTCTAACAACATGTCAACAACCATTCTAATCATTCAATCACCCAACCATTTCAATATTTAATCAATTTATCTTTCTTCCAAATCATCAATTTCATCTCATCTCAACCCAACCACAACTATTTTACATATTTTATCAGCAACTATCCAACCATCCAACTATTCAACTAACATATTATATATTATTTATATTTAATTTTTTAAAGATTAAAATTAATAATTATAACTAAAACAATAAAAAATCTAAATTATTAGTTTTAATTAAAATAATCAAACTATGAATACAATATGATGTAGTATATATATATATATATATATATATATATATATATAGTCTTTATTGGTAGAGAATTAGAAATTAGGAACTTTGATATAATTTTTATTTTATTATTTAATAAATAAATTAATAAAACAATAAGGAACCTTGAGGTTGGTTTGTAGTTGCATTGCAACTGCGGTTGCTTCAGTTTTCATAATTAAAGTTTTTTTTTTCAAATTTTCAATTTTTAAATATTTCTGGATCTATTACTGTTCACCATGTCACATAGCTTTTGGTCCTTCCTTGAAATGAATTAATTTTTATGAAAGAAAATATAAATTCTCAATTTATAGATTCAATTCAAGATCTCAGTATCAATATCATTGGAATTTTGAATCATTTCAGTCATGGGCTAAGAATTTATATTTCAAGGCTCGAATCAACAAATAAATAATCTTCTAAGTCCTAAATTGGTAATTTTTTTTTCTACAGACTAAGCTGATCATAACTATAACAGTTCAAATTTTTGTTCACGACTTCAAATGTTATCACAAACTTAATAATGAATTTGGTAATTTAATTTTTTGGTTATTTTCTTGTTATATATTCATGTGTAACAAACGCCTAAAGCTTGGGCTTATTAAAATGATTCACAATTGGGTTTGGAGAAACTCATGTCGTTTTGTGTGGGTTGGGCCGTCGTTTCTGGACTTAGGCCCAGATAAATCCCTTGCATCAGACAACCACATTTTATTCCGGAATTTTTACAAAATGACATTATTGCAATATCGTCCATGTTATAAATCTGTTTTTAATTTCTTGCTATATTTTGTATGTAACCTAATCTCAAAAAAAAAAAATAAAAAAAAATGAACTTTTTGTACATTAGAATGCAGTGAGGTGTATTGTGTGTGTGTTATCATGCATTGAATTGTTTTGGATTATGTGGTATAATCTTGTAGTAAATATGATCAATTGCAATAATTCATGATATTCATCGATGTCTGGTGATTTTTTCTTTTATTTAATTATTTCCAATGTCAGGTTTTTAATAATGCATTTATTTTCAGACCAACATGCATCTAGGCACCTCCTGTAATTCTTACAAAAGATATGTAAAATAAAATATTCAAATATCTCAACTACACGTCTAGAGTTTTTTTTTTAATTATTATTATAATACATAGCAGAAAAAGAAACACATGAAAAATTGAATTGTATTAATCTACTGAACGCCGCGTGTATGACTTGATTTTTAATTTCACTTTTTTAAAAAATTTATTTTTTGGAAATTCTTTATTTGTCGTTACATCTCAAATCGTGCCGTAAACAAGTGGATATATATATGTATATATATAATCGAAAAATTCTTAGATGGCTAAGTGATGCCAGCAAATAATTTAGAAACGACAAGCTAGTGTAAATAATTTGTACCCCAAAAAAAACGGTGAATTTGAGTATATTCTCATATTTCATCTCCAAAGAATGAAGAAAGTGGAATCATAAATATTAAATTTTGTGACTAGAGAAAAACAATTTCCAAAAAAAAAATGATTTTAAATTGTGTGAAAGGGATCGTTGATATCGGTGATTGGGTAGTTGAGAAGTTTAGGAGACAAAAATAAATAAATAAAATAAAATAAAAGTGAGCTCTCTCTCTCTCTCTCCAACTACCCTTCTTCAACTACCTCAAAATGTCATTTCTTACTACTCTCATCACTATATTCTAATTCTAGCAATTTTTTCTTTTAGACATAATGGTGTGACATTATGGATTCTATGTTATACAATTACGTTAATATATATAGCTATATATGTAAATTGTGTTGCATAACTACTATCAATAGCAATACATTTGAATAAAAACTATTTATTTAAAGATGGATTAAATTGGAAATGTGTGATTTATGGAGAGAAAGGGATAGTAATTCATGAATCGGTCCCTAAAGATCTTCATAAATCAACGAAATAATTTCATTTAACTCAACTCTATGATGAGCAAAGTCACAATCACAGCCCACCAGATTGAAAGACTGCTTGTTTGGTTTTATTTCGAGCAAGGTTGTAAAAATTGCTAGGCGTTCGGGTGGGACTTAGCGCCTAGGCGAGGCCTATGCATTTTCTAGGCATAAGTTAATCGATAAACTAATTTTTCATATTTAATATTTATAATAACTTTCATTAATAGATAAAATTAAAATGATATAAATTTTGATTATTTTTTATAAAAACATAAAAAAAATGGGTTGCATGTATCGATTATATGACACAAAGTCTGCTTAGTCGACCACTTAAATCGGCGCTTATGCGGACTAAACGGCCTAAGCAGTGGCTAAGTGCTGATTACTCACCGGACCGACTAGACATGAGGATTTTAGAGGAGATTTTTACAACAATGATACAAAGGATATTATTTTTCTTTTTTGCAATATTTAATAATCTTGGTATATAGAAAATAGTTGGATTTTAAATATACAATATATTATTTAGCTTATTTTTCTTCACTGTATAAAATAATAGTTATCGTTTAAAGATCCAAAAAATAAATTATAAATAAATATAAGTTTATGTAGATTCGAGGCGTTATGAATTTACTATCGTCCTTTTTGAGTTCATAACTTTATAATATGAGATTTTAAAATCTTTTTAGATTAAAGCTCAGAATTTTAAAAAATAATTAAACAATTTTTCGAATTGAGTTTTACAATACCAAGAAATCGTGAAAACATAAAATGAAAATAAATATTTAGAAACGTAACTAAGAAGCCCCAGAATGTTACGTGATCATGTTTCCAAGCAAAAAAATGCATGACCACTAAAGTCATTATAATATATCCTGAAAAATACAGACTTGATTTTAGGATTATTATTCACCATTAAAAATACATTGATAAAAGAAGTTACAAATGGGAAAGATAATGTGATGATGAGAAACTTTAAATTGGAATGACAAGTGTAAAAAAAATTTAATTGGAATGACAAGTGTAAAAAAAAATTATATTTCTCAAAAAGTATGTGAGTTGATATAATTAATTTAACTTTATATAAATATTTGATGTGAAACATTATTTTGGAATGAAGGCGTGGAGTATTTATCGAGTTGTGAGATGTCTGATCCTAAGCCCCAAAAGATATTTCCTTCAATAAATTTCTATTAAAATAAAAGTAAAATACGTGATTTTTTATGGTCTACATCCATAGCTCATTTCTTCTTTTTTTTTAAATTAAAGTAGAGGATTTATAATTAACTCATATTTTGAGCTATGAATAAAATTATTTTTTATTTATTCTGATTATATATATATATATATATATATATATATATAGGGATGTGATCATATGTTACCAACTTCCCACATGTTATTGAGGCCAAATCTTAACCTCTTATTTTCTTAAATATGTGGCCCAAATTAAATTTTAAAATGTTCACTTTGACTTCTTATTTATTATATAATTATTTATTAAGGTTAATTTTGCATTGTCTAGGAATAAATTAATATTGCTTACCCAAATCATCCAACTCTCACGTCAAATTTATACTCTCTCTCTCTCATCTCCTACTTTCTTTTCTCTTTTCGATCTCTCTCCTCTCGTACTCTCTCTCTCATCTCATGCTCCCTCTTCTCACAACTCCACGCAGAAATCATTTTTTTGTCAATACAGTGTTGGTGAAAATTGTATAATTTTTTTGAGTTGTTTTTTTTTCTTTCATCTGCGTGTTTGGGTTCATCTCGGTGCTTCGCCTAAACGGGAATTATCCGTTGTTGTTCGTCGTTGTCTAATTCATCTGTTATTGTTCATAATTTGTTCGTCTACATTAACGAATGTTCGTCGTCATCGCAAATTTTGATTGTTATCTACGATTTGTTCGTCCGCATTCACGATGGTTCGCTGCGTCGCAATCGTTGGTTGTTAACCATGGTGGTTCGTCGACAGTTTCACAGCAGTTTGTCGAATCAGTTATCTAGAGCAGTGTGTAGTTTTTTAATTTCTGGAGCAGTTTTTTTTATCTTCACAGTTACAGACATGGATAATGTAATACACAGGCGACACATAATGTACCACTCAGGCCACTTTTTATCTACATAATGCATTGTGTTATGTTTTTGTTGCATCCATTTTTGTTGCCCGTTTTTGCACCGTTGTTACAGACATGAATAATGTAATATACAAACGTCACATAATGTACTACTTAGATCCCGTTTTATCTATATAATGCACTCCATTCTGTTTTTTGTTGCGATCCATTTTTATTTTTGCGCTGTTGTTACAGACATAATGTAATACACATGCGATAAATAATGTATCACACAGGCGACACATAATGTACCACTCCGACAATGTTTTATCTATTTAATGCACTGTGTTCTATTTTTTTATCATGCAACTGCAGAGAAACAGACATGGATAATGTAATACACAGACTATACATAATGTACCACTAAAGCCCCATTTTATTTATATAATGCAATGCGCTATATTTTTGTTGAGATCCATTTTTGTTACCCATTTTTGCACTGTTGTTACAGACATGAATAACATAATACACAAGCGACACGTAATGTACCACTTAGACATCTTTTTTATCTATAAAATGCAACCACAACTGTGAAATTATGATTATTCCCAGTATTTTCTATGAACAACATCGAAATAAGGTAAATATAATATGTCATTACATTATTCTCTGTATTATGGTACATCATTTAGTTTTAGCCATTACATTATTTAGTTTTAAAGCGATTATCTTATTCGAAATATATGTAATAGGGATTGCGTTTGAAAGATAATTAAATTATCTTTAATTTGATATATAACATGTAAAAAAATAATTTAAATTAAGTGAGTTATGATTATTTAAAGTTTTATAAGATTTATAGAGGAGAGAGAAAATTAGGATGCATTACATGTTTCCCGTTAGTTACAAAACCCTTGATATAAAAATTACTATTATACCCAAATAATGTAGTATGTTCTATTAGATAATGCACCGAATTTTTTTATTTTCAAATTAAATCAAGATCGTCCAATTTTGAATCTAATGGCTGAATTTTGGCCTCATATAACATAGGGGAGATGGGTAACCATATAATGCATCCCTATATATATATATATATATATATATATTAATTCTTATAATATGTTCCGATAATAACAAAGGGTGTTTTCATTTTAAAAAATAATCAAAATATTGTTTAAAATAATAAATACCACACACATAATAATTTCGAAAGGTCAAATAAAAATCAAATTATTTGTGTCTCGTTAAGACTTGAATTTTATTATAAATCTCGTATATAATATCATTAACATCAAATTTTTAATTACTGATTAATTTATATTTCATGTAATTATGTGCGGCATTAGGGTGGTCATACACGTCATAAAAATGATTTAAGTGATAAGATTCGGATAAATATCGTTTTTTTTAGTTTTTATAGTTTTTTTTTGTGTGTTACCTAATATGTACAAATTTTACAATTTATTTAGTTTTCACAATTTTTAAAATGCTATTTGAAAATACACAAACTTTTTGGATCTTTTCGTATTAGGTCAACTTATATATACGTTTAAAATGACATAATTTAGGTCTAAATGAAAACAATATTGTTATTTACGGATTTTTTTTATTTTTTATTTTTTTTGTAATGTGCTTGAGAATCGGCTGCGGATAGATTACATAGTTATTTTTTTTTTGGTGGTGGAGCAAATTATAAATTTTATTAAATTCGAGGATATTCAATATATAATCTAAATTTATAAATTTTACTTAGAAAAAAATGGATCTACCTATAGTTAAAAAAAACCCAAATAAATGAATTATCTAAAATAGCAGCACAATGAGCCAATGCACGTGACAATTTGTTTTCATGTCGATATACATGTTTGAATCATTATCCATAACTTTGTAATTGAGTGTTGTGAAGTATTGTATTTGTAGCATTATATCAAATTTAATTTATGAAATCATAATCGAGTCGAGATTGAGCTAGAGCAGTTTTACTCAATTCAGTTATATATAGTTTGCCGTAGATATTTTACTCTTAATTTATTTTAGTATGTTGTTAAGTTATTTATTTATTTTTGAATTCAAACTTCATTTTCCCCCTTTTAGGTTTAAAGTATGTGCTCACTAATGCTATGTTTGAGATATATTAATACCAAAAACTGTCTGGTATGTATTTATCTCTAATCCCATAAATAAACGTATAAAGATACATCATAATTAATAATTAATTAAAGCAATAATCTAATGACTTAAAAAGGTATATTTCGTACATTTTACAGATGTCCCAATTATTACCACACACATTGGTTTCCAAAACTTAAGAATAAATATAAATATTTATTACATGCATTATGGAAAAATTAATTAATATTGTTGCGAGGGAATCTTATGTAGTTTAATTTTTGCGGTGTAGGATAAATGGCGTAGGCCTAAAACAGAAGATTACACAGGCCAATCACGTGACCTATCTAGCTGTGCATGTGCCGTTGTGGTTGTGGCTGCTTTGTTGGAATATTTATTACTATAAAATAAATTTTGCCTATTTTGTTAAATTCCACTAGTTTTGCGCCTGATTAATTTTTGCTCATGTTGCTCAAAATATTCTCACAAGGGAAGGTCTTGGGTTAGGCATGCCTAAACGATTTAGGCGTGTTTTATCCATTAACCCAAGCTTTAGGCGGGTTTTATCCATTAACCCAAGCCCAAACCCACATAATATACCCTATTTGGGATGAATGAACCCATTTGGGTAGGATAAAACCCGCCTAAACCGTTTAGGCCTGCCTAACGCAAGTTTTTGCCTTCTCACAATAATTCAATAAATTTTCAGGATTTTGATATGATATATTTGTTCTATTTATCATGCCACATCCAGTTTACGTTTATATTTATATTACAACGGCACTAAACCTTTTGTCATGTGTGCTTCATCTTATATTTTGCTATTGTTGGGGTCGAACTCATTCGACCCACATAAAAGTCCAGTACGCGGTTCAGTTTACTTTTGTACAAGTCCAGCAAAGAGACTGGCCCACGAGAAAATAGCGGAGTAGTTCGATCAAGAGGAGTCTGATTTAAGAGCAGCTCAATCAGCAAAGAACGCAGTCCGATTTCAAAGGGAGGGTCCAACAGACATACACCGATCTGCCCAACGATCGCCTAATGGTCTAAGGGGAATAACGGGAGGATAACGATAAGCTCACGGGATTCTCGCAAAGGTCAACTGCTTTCAGCTCAACAACCCCGGTATTTCCGTAGAACACCGCCGAATGCTATAACGAAGCTCGCTGAAACTCTAAATGAAACCCTAGGTCACTAACCCCTATAAATACCCCTCTTGTACGCCAATTCGCGGCATCTAGTTTTCAGACAGCCATTACCACACACGTACAGTTCGATCTACACTGTTATATTAGGAGAAGGGAACACGCATTACTGATTGTGCTTTGTCGAGGGAATTTATTCTCTTTGTGTCGATTATTTGCATCTACTCTTACTATTGAGCATATCTTATTATTTTTATATAGTTTATATTCTCTATTTCCTGCGTTTTCTCTTGTATAGTTCCTTGGACTCCGTATTTAGTATATTTTGAACCTCAATCACTAATATTAATTAAATGTATATATACTCTTACGAGATCACGCGCTATATTCATGTGCGATCATCTCATGACGAAAAATTCATATGGTAAAAGTGGACTGATGACAAGGCCTTCCACAAATGTTAAGTTTTATCAAATATCTGCTAATAATAAATAAGATTAGAGATGAATAAGTATGTGATTTTTTGCTTATCGAGACGGCTGGTTGGGATATATAAATAAATTAACTAAGAGGCTAGCATTATTGCATAGTTGAATGCGGTTTCTAAATATTACATTACGCTACGTTTCATCTAATTAAATAGGTAGAACTGAATTTTATTTATTTTTTTATTGGTAGAATTAGATTGAACTTGATTGTATTTAAAAATAGTACAAGATAGGAGGTGCAGCTGCTTTTCCGGATGCACGTGCTGGAGCTGCTGGTCAACCACAAGTGCAGCATCCAAGAATTAGGTGAAGAATCCAAAAACAAATTTTTTTTTTTTATAAAAAAAATCAACAAATTGGAGTTTTTCACTTGCACTAATTTATTCAAAGTCAAGTTTATAAGTATCTCATTTTTATTTTTTCTCTCTCTCTCTAAATTTCCAATAATTGCACGCTAATCCCTAAAAGTTTTGCCTTTTGCCATGCAATAAATGCCGAACGTGAGTTTGGTGCGATTTTCCTATTTATGTCTCTTGCTAATTTAATTTCTAACGTTGTATATATTGATGGCCACGGGCCGGTTCCGGAAAAATAGAACCGGAACCGGCCCGTGGCAAGAAGGTTACGGTTCCGGTTCGGAACCGGAACCGGTTCCAGTTCCAGATGATTCCAGCCGGTTTCGGTTCCGAACCGGCGGTTCGACTCCTTTTTTTTTTTTTAAATTTTAATTATTTATTTTATTTGAAATATAATATTTGGTTTGTACAAAAAAAGTGTAATTAAAAGTATTTTGTTCCTTTGAGTAATATTTGGTTTGTACACAAAAATTGTATATTATTTTTTACTTTGTACACAAATTAAATAAACACAAAAATATATAAGGAATATTATAAATTAAGATTACAAATTTAAACTTACAAGTTACAATGATAATTGTATATTTACAATTTTTTTTTAACTACACAAGTTATACAAATTACAAAATTGTATATTATTTTTTAACTACACAAGTTATATAAATTACAAAATTGAAGAATTAATATTATTACAATAATTGAAAATTAAAACTATAAACAAACAAATTCCAAAAAATTTAAAAAAAAAATTAATTTTTAAATTTGGAACCGCCGGTTCAACAGTTCCGAACCGGAACCGGCGATTCGGACCGTTTAAAATATATATTTTTTTTAATTTTGGGGCCGGTTCCACGGTTCGGAACCCACGGTTCCGGTTCCGGTTAAACCCTTGAACCTGAACCGGCCCGTCTACATACGGTTACGGTTCCGGTTCGGAACCGTTTTGACGGTTCCGGTTCCGAACCGTGGAACCGCCGGGCCGGTTCAGCCGGTTCCAGGCCGGTTTGGCCACCACTAGTTGTATAGTATGAGCCTTCGTTTCCGGCCTTACTTGTCGGGGAATTTATGGACGGATTTGTTACAGTTTCTTGAATTCGATAATTTAATTTTAATCACAAAAACTTAGACCATAATATCTGGTCCCCGTGGTTCCACGATCTCATGCACCACCTCACCATTATTATCCATACAAGTTACTCCCTCCGTCTCAAGTAATTTGTCCATATTTTCTTTTTCGTCTGTTCCACAATATTAGTTCATTTTACTAAAATAACAAATTTTTCACACTCATCAATAAACTATTCCTCCCACTATCACTCACATACATTAGTTATTGTACCGGTCAAATGCGAACAATTTGACTGGAACAGAGGAAATATGTAATAACATAAAACAATTATTGAGTTACATGGCTTAAAATAAAATAAAATATACTTCCTCCGTCCCATTAGATTAGTCCAGTTTGGTTTCGGCACAGAAACCAATGTTTATGAGTGTAGTGAAATTAATATTTTATTGATGTGAGGAGATTTTTTTCCATTTTAGGAAAGTGGACTAATATGGTGGGACAAACGAAAATGAAAATATGGACTAATCTAGCGGGACGGAGGGAGTAATATCATGTGAAAGCTGTGACAGGATATGTAATTTACCAGGTATGCCATTTATTTTTAATTGCCACGTTAAATTTACTTTTCGAGTCATTCGATGCACACTGTCTAGACCAATTAATAATCAATACAGCTAATCGTTTTTTTTTTCTCCAATTTATTTCAAATGAGATTCGCAGATATTTCTTGCCGTGATTCACGTCATCAAAATTGTTTTTTAATTAGTACTTTTTATTATATAATATTGTGCGTGAGAATTAGGAGTATATTTTATAGAATATTGAAATAATTTTTTGATGTTTTATTCAATTATATAAGAATAAATTAATTCCCTAACCATCTTAATCATTAATTTTAATTTTAGTGTTTATTTTTAATTGATATTAGTAATTATATATTTATAAATTCAGTTATAATAGATAAAAATATGCATTTTTTATAAAAAAAATTTAAGATGCACTATAAATGATATCAGATTTTAATTATTATAAATTTATCAATCCAGTTTTTTTTCCCTATTATATTTATGGTACTCTATAAGGTGATGAAATAATAAACTAATTGTTTTATTAACACCATAATTGCAACTATAACTTTCCAAGATTTACCTTTTATATTAAAAAAAATCTCTATTTCGTATTCTCCACGCAGTTGATAAGTTAGCTTAGTCGCATTCCACTAATTAAATTTCCAAGTAATATGATAGAAGAATATTGATACGAATACGTTTGTCTACATATATGATATATATAATAATTTTAGTTATTCGAATCCATATAATAAAATCATGCCGACGGAACGTCAAACACTCTTCTTCAATAATTATTTTACCTAATATTTTATTTACATGAATATTCTAGAATATATACTAATCAAGGTATCAATATAAACTCAACCGGCATTATTAAACTAAAATGCAAAGTTAAATATTCTTACAGTAACAATGAATTTATTCGATATATATATATATATAGGGAGCGGATCGAGAAAACTCTTAACGTGAGAAAATGAGAAAGATGCTTGATTGCATTCACGGCATTGCTTGATTGTATTCAGGTCGTTGCGTGATTGCAATATTGCTTGATTGTGCTTTAGTTGTTGCTTGATTATTTTGTTGCTTCATTGTGTTTTAGTTGTTGCTTGATTCAATATCAACCATTGATTTTTTTTAGATCTGATGGATATGATTCATTCTTTTTTCTCACATGGGGATTTTTTTTTACATGATCCCTCCTCTATATATATATATATGGATGCGATTCAGTGAAAACCACTCGTACCATAAGAAATAAGAACCAATCCTCGCCATTGATTTTGATGAATGAACGCTCAGGATTTTACTAAAATTTTCGGTCATTTTATCTCAAAAAACCTGCATTATAGGGTATTTTTGTCATTTACTTATTTAAGATTTTGTTTGCGTATTCTATCTCTAAATGCATTACATATATAGCAAACATGCATTATATGCATAGGAAACATGCATTATATACCAAATATTCATTATATATTTAACAAACATCTTCACACATTATAATATGATATTACTCTTATTTTAGAACAATATTACTATCATTATACGGTATCACTTCCTCCATTTTATATGGTATTACTTTTGTTTTAGAGAAAAATTATATTACTTTTATTTTAATACATATGTTACATAACAAGTGCAAATATAATAATGAATGATGATTTCACTGAAATAAACATGTTACATTTTATCTATCATATTATGTATTATATACTGTAACTTTCATGAATTATATTGTGCAATTACATTCATTATATAAGAATTTGTGTATTGTTACGAGAATTATGCATATTATATATGGTATTACTTTTATTTTAAAGAAAATTATATTACTTTCATTATAATTCATATGTTATTGTTATATAATACATAACACGTGCAAATATAATGATGAATGATGATTTCGCTGAAATAAACATGTTGCATTTTATCTATCATATTCTGCATTATATACTATAATTTCATGCATTATATTGTGCAACTGTATTCATTATATAACTTCATGCATATTAACCTCGATATACATTTTATACCTAACAAACATTCAATATACCTAACAAACATGCATTATATAATACAGTAATATACATTTATATAATATAACAAAAAAATACATAATTAAAAATAAGTAATATATGATCAACTTTTATAACAACTATGAAATTATCTACAGTATGCAAACATAATGAATTTTAATCTTTTTTTGATCTTGCAGGACAAAAATTATTGCATTTTATCTATCATATTCTGCATTATATAATATAACTTCATGCATTATATTGTGCAACTCCATTCATTATATAAGAATTCGTGTACTGTTACGAGAATTATGCATATAATCACTATTTTTCTTTTTACGATGATTTTTAAATCAAAACATATGCAATAGGGATTCATTTGAAATATAATTAAATTATCTTTAATTTGATATATGATACATTAAACAATAATCTAAATCGAAGGAGATATGATCATTTTAAAATTTAGGATGATTTTAGAGGAGAGAAAAAAAATATTACAAAACTACCCTTTAATGCATGTTTTACTACACTATAATGCAGACGGGATTTATATAGTCTTGAGCGTTGGATCACCAATTAGATGACCGAGATTAGTTCTTATTTTCACATGGTAAGAGAAGTTCTCATATGATCACTCCCCTATAGGAGAGATCATGTAAAAAAAAAAATCTTCATGTGTGAAAAAAGAATGAATCATATCCATCAAATTAAAAAAAAATCAATGGTTGATATTTAATCAAGCAACAATTAAAACACAATCAAACAACAACTAAAACACAATCAAGCAACATTGTAATCAAGCAATGACCTGAATACAATCAAGCAATGTCGTAAGTACAATCAAACATCTTTCTCATTTCTCACGTTAAGATTTTTCTCACTCGATCGACTTCATATATATATATATATATATATATATATATATATAATAACTTTCTATTGCATGGGCTTGGAGTAAAAGTACTATTAAAAAAAAAAAAAGTAGAGGCGACAGACTGTGAACTGAGTGCTGCCAGCGGTGTATGGTTTGTGAACATGTGAAATATTCATAAAAAATAATATAAATGCGTTTGAAGATATTAAATTGTAGTTTTATTTGTTGATTTTATTAAAAAAAATATTTATTTTACCTATCATATTTTGCATTATAATATAATTTCATATATTAATTTAGAATATTTTGCATTATATAGAATTTATTAAATCTTAACCATTAATCACAATTTTAAAATTTGAAATTTATTTTTATTTATCCTCATAAAAAACATTTTCAATAACTCGTGTTGCATATAGTTATTTAAATTATATAGTTACATTATATATGCATTAAATTGTTTTTTTTTCATAAATGTGCAGGTAATCATCATTTGGATTTCATTAAGACGTCATTATTAAATACTAATCATCGTGCGATGTTAATTATCATTCAAGTAATTTAGAATTTAGTTGATCTAGTTTATATTAATTTTTCCAGTAAGATCATACGGCAATAAATAATTTATAACCTACTACTCAATTATGGGCATTTTATTAAATTTATTGCATCTTAGTACTTTATACCGACCAAAAAAAAATAAAAAAATATTATGTAAACATAAAGTGGTATAAATACGAATGCCGTGTTCTCTCTCATCGTGAGCTTTTGTTTCCCCTATAAACACTTTTTTTTATTAGAAATATATATATAATAAAAAATTTCATCATATATCCATAACTTACTTTATTAATATTTTTTTAGTAATAAAAAGATAAAGATCGATCTTTAGATATTACATTATTATTCGTAAAAGAAGAATGTGATGTAATAGTTCATGTTATGAAAAGTGGTCCACGCTACCACGGAGCCGCCCTTCTAAATATTCCAAATTGTCACACACAACATATTAAAATTTTACTCTTAATTATAATAACTTTCTATGTTTTGTTTGTTAGAGTTTATTTTTTTTCTTTTTCCCTCCCCTTTGAAGTAGTTGTATCTACCAAAATTTAATATACCGCGTTAACCCTTTTTTTCATTAAATAAAAATGTAATTTGAGAATTTCTTGATTTTAACTCTCATTTACCTAACATAATTTATTGCAAGGCACAATATTTTAATGCGGTTCACACTTTTTTTATTTGGTCCCTTCTCAATTAAATTTGTGGTGGTGCTTGTTTTATGTTGATATAGGGGCAGACGTGTTGATCATATTGTAAAAGTTTGATTCAAAAAAAAAAAAAATATATATATATATGCAATAATTTACGTATATATCTAATTTACTCAAAATTGTCCCAACCCTAAAAATAAGGGTGCCCAAGTAGCTTTTAAAATGATCTATAACATGAGAATTATTGAATTTTATTAGCCAAGAATTTATGTTACGTTTTCGTATTAGAATCCAATTCTTCTTTATATAAATGATTTATAATGAGAGGAATATATCACTATTTTAAAGTAGCTATGCCATTGCATAGTAATTATGATGATCTAATTAGGATAATAGTATGTAAATAAATAATGCTTAAGTATATAAAAGTATATTTTTGTAATGGGAAAACTAATTTCGTGTGGAATGGGGTGAGGTTTGACTGAATTTAAAAAGAAAAGGCAATAATAATAATAATAATAATAATAATAATAACAATAATAATAATATATGTGTGCGAACGCTTTTATTCAAGACGACCACGTGTTTCTAAATCATTTTGTAGGAATTTCCATGCAAATTGTTCACAGGCTTAAGAACTCCCTTCTTCCTTTAAATTCCCACCATAGACCCCCTCTCTCTCTCATCTACTCAAACGAAACAACTAATTCTTTCTCTCTCTCTCTCTCTAGCTCGTTGTAGCAGCTGAGCTTCAGAGAGTTCACAGCTCATAATTCTGATCTGCGGCTGAGTTGTTGACCATGGAGTTGCAGAATTCAGCGCAGGAAATGGAAGCGCCCACCACCATTACGATTAAGGGGATTTTGGGGCTGTTGATGGCCAACACCGATGCCAAGGAGAATGGGAAAAGAGTGATTTCTCTCGGAATTGGAGATCCCACTGCCTATTCCTGCTTCCACGCTAGTAATGCTGCTCAGGAAGGTGTCGTGGAGTGCCTTCGCTCCGCCAAATTCAACGGCTACGCTCCCACCGCCGGCCTTCCTCAAACAAGAGAGTATGTTTCCTCCTTAACTGCATAGTTTGTTATTCTCTTTGATAATTGTTCGTATACTCGAGAAATTGGCACCCCTCCCCATTTAGATTGCATTTGGAATGAAAATTAACTCGGATTTAGTGCGGCGGAGTTCGTCTAGTAGTGGTTTGGTATTGATTACAATCAAAACGTTTTTTTGGGCATTAATGCAACGTTATATAGGGAATGCACATCGGTAGAAATTTTCAAGTTCCTTTTGTGAAATTGCAATTTCGGTCTCTGAAACGATGATTTTGGTCCCAAATCTCACATCTAAAACCCCTCACCAACCTTCTATCTCAGCTGTGTTGTTGCATTTGTAATTTGATACATCGGGTCCACAAACAGGGCAATCGCAGAGTACTTATCTCGAGATCTCCCCTACAAGCTCCCAGCGGAAAGCGTCTACGTCACAGCCGGCTGCACGCAAGCTATCGAGATAGCATTATCGGTTCTGGCCCGACCCGGAGCTAACATCTTGCTTCCGAGACCATGCTTCCCAATCTACGGACTCTGTGCCTCATTCCGAAACATCGAAGTCCGCTACTTCGATCTTCATCCGGAGAAGGGATGGGAGGTCGATCTCCAAGCAGTCGAAGATTTGGCAGATCACAACACAGTTGCTATGGTGATCATAAACCCAGGGAATCCATGCGGAAACGTGTATTCATATCAGCACCTAAAGAAGGTACGATTTCATTATCACATAAGAATGATGAACGCTTGCTTGACTTAACTTAACTCTTATGTTATGAACTTGATTCAGGTTGCTGAGACAGCTAAGAGGCTGGGGATAGTAGTGATTGCCGACGAGGTTTACGGCCATCTGGCGTTCGGTGCGAACCCTTTCGTCCCGATGGGCAATTTCGGGTCGATAGCTCCGGTGGTGACGCTGGGATCTTTGTCTAAGAGATGGTTGGTCCCTGGTTGGCGACTTGGTTGGTTGGTGATTAATGATCCTGACGGCACTTTGATGAGCCCAAAGGTTTGTTCCTTGTCATTTTTAATCAACAGTAGTACTATATTTCAAGCTGCATTAATTAGCTTTCCAGTTTCCACCAACTCCCCATCACCGTAGATGTGCTTCTCTCTCACAGTCCATATCTTCATTTTGAGATGTACGCTTTTGTCTCCATATGTTTCTGTGCCACGCATTTGTTAGAGGTATCTTCATTCCCCACGCCAGAATATCAGATTTTGGTGTGGTATACACCAGTTGAATTTTCTTACCACGTATTTGTTGGTAGGGGTATCTCCAATCCAACCCCACACTAGTGCCCATCTATTTCTTTCCTTTCTAGTTAGATTAGTGATATGAAGAAAATTACACATTTTAGGATGATTAGGGTGAATCACGTCTACAATCAAATTTTATAATAAAAAATATATTTGTATATAAGTTTGAAAAACAAGAATATATTTTTTTTAGCAGAAAAAAGAGGCCAAGTCAGATATGAATTTCATGTTTTGAAGAATATAAGGGCTTAGTTTTCTTATCAATTGCCAGAATTATACAGATTTGTTGACAATTATTATTTCTGTCATACTTTCAGTTTGTAGAGCGCATTAAGAAATACTGTGACATATGCGGAGGCCCTGCTACATTCATACAGGTGCGTATTATCAGATATATTTATTATTACAGATGAAGCAAAGCAAAATAGAGTAGCATAATTTAACTGGTTAATGCATGTTTTATTTTTTCAGGCGGCAGTTCCAGAAATTGTTGAGCAAACACAGGAAGTTTTCTTCAGAAAAACAATTAATATACTGAAGCAGACTTCTGATATCTGTTGCCAGAAGATTGAAGACATCGATGTAATAACTTGTCCAACGAAGCCCAAAGGAGCAATGGCTTTCATGGTAACCCCCACATATCTGTGTGTGCATAAGATAAATAAGTAGATAACACTCGAAGCCATTCTTCTGAATACTGTTTTGAACTTGTAGGTGAAGCTGAATATTTCCCGGATGAAAGACATTAGTGATGATATTGACTTCTGTTTCAAGCTGGCCAAAGAGGAATCTGTTATAATTCTTCCAGGTACAACTACACTAGTAAACAAAAAAAAACATCTTATATTCGATATGTCAAATAGTTATATTCCCTTGCAACAATCCTTGTTATTTGCTAGATGTCAGCTCGCAGATGATCAAGGCTGAGTGATTGTTGGCTGAGTTCTGTTTTCTTATTCTGCAGGAATTGCTGTGGGCCTAAACAACTGGCTCCGAATCACATTTGCAGTCGAGCCATCTGCTCTTGAAGAGGCGATGGAGAGGCTCAAGTCGTTCTGCCAACGGCACTCCTACTAACGCAAGAATCGGATCAGGATCTGGATCGGAGTTTGTTGGAGTAGATCGAACATGAGCTAGCCAGGTTGTCGGGCCAGGCGTTCAATACCATTGCTCCCCTCGAGTAAATATATTGCATCGTCGCATTTTTAAATAATGTATTGCATTTCATTCGTTTATTTAAATAAGTCAGTTTGGGATCCTTATGTTGAAGGTTGTGATTAGATTCAATTTGTAATTTACTCCCAATGATTTGCAGTAAAATTTAATTTGCAACACTCCCATTACAATCGTGAAGGAAAGTAAATGATCAAACACAAGAATTCAAATCAAAGCAGCTTATTCGAATATCATAGAATTTCTACTTGTAAGGGATTGGAGTCCTCTGAGACTCAGGTCCAGCAACCATATCATCCCACATCAAATCCGAAAGCGCCATCGTCAATTCTCCGACATTACCTGAAAACAACACCAGTTAAAATTGTGAGAAAAAAGAGATTCATGGGCCCGGAAAAACATAGGAAGTTACCATCTCCAATAGGCTGGTCGTCCCACATGATGATTGGCCACACGGGAAGGGTGCTCCCCACAAACATCATCTCTTTAGCCCCTTTACCCTCTTTAACAGTCAGATTCCCAACTCTCACACCCTTCAACTTCCCTTGCTCGACCAACTTAGGCGCCAACTCAAGAAGCCTCAAAGCAGTGCAGCCACTCAAGATCTTGTCGAAAACCGGCAACACCAGCTCTCTCTCATGGGTGATGAAGGCCACGTTCACATTTGGACCCTCTGCAATGTAACCCTCGTCATCAATCCATATGGATGCATTCGCCCCCTTCTCCTCCGCCTCCATCTTCGCCAGCACATTTGGGAGGTAGTTCACATTCTTCATAGTAGCAAAGAGGGGGGATTTCATGGGGATTGTTGATGTGATCACCTTGACTCCATCTTTGCACTGGGAGAAGCCTTCATCTATGACCACTGCGTAGAATGCAGAGGAGGGGCAGGCAGCTGGGGAGAGCAAGAAGTTTCCTGGGCCTGCACTCAGCCAGTATCTGAGGGTCCCTTTCTTACACTGCGACACGGCTGCAAGCTGTATGAGGATGCTTCTCAGAGTGGACTGAGGGAAGGGAGACTGGATTCTTGCCTTGGCTGCTGATCTCAGAAAACGGGCTAGGTGGGCATCCAACTCGTATAGGTAACTGCAAAAGTGAGAATTCAAACACAAGAAAACTTTGGTGAATGCAAATGGAAATCATACCCGTCAAGAATAATGGCGGTGTCGAACACACCATGCCCTCGATGAACCATGTGATCGTCTATTGGGATCACCATCATCGCTGGGTCAAGAATTATCCCACCATACACGCTCGAATACATTGCAGGGTACGGCTTCCTCTTCCCCGCCCATTTTTCTTGCAGCTTCAACGCCAACTGAACGGGAAAAATATGAATAAAATATTGATACATATCATCGCTCTCTTATGAGAAATTACTAGAAACATCCAAAGCATTCACCTCAGACGACGATGAGAAAACATCAACTTTGAATTCTTCACCGTTGGCACCTGCAGAAGAAATGGGAGTGGCCATAGCAGCAGAAAAAAGAGAGATTGTGAGCAGAGATTTTGTGAGGAGAATGGGAAGAAGTAGTGCAGATTTATTTGCGGAAAAGTGCTGCCTTACGACAAAAGATGTACGTCTTAAAATATATATGCAATGAAAGGTATCTATCCATATACGAGCAGATGGAAACAACAACTTCAAATTAAATTAAATGAAGAGATTATAGCAGCGCAGTAGGATTCCTCTGGTCCATTCGAAAATTTCCAAAACGATAACTTGCTTTTCCTCAAATTTGCAGATTACTTTAATTTCTTTTTTATATATATAAAAGATATGGCATTAGGTGCGCAGATTCTCCCAGAAAAACGTGCCAAACAGAGGTGGAATTCGGCGTGGTTAGATGTCTTAATGCAGAGTTGTTAATTTACTACATATTACAACAACAAAAGACAGCCAATTAGACAAAACCTCTAAAGCTTCTTTTTTATTTATTTTTTTCTGATAAAATGTATTAATTTAAATCTTACTCGAATTACATGCTCTCATCGTATATTGAATCCATGATATATTGGATTAATGCTATAATTTAATTGTATCTTTATGTTTTAAGTGGGTAAGGAAGATGTGAATTTCAAATTCTCTCTTTATAAAACCGGCTCGTAAGGAAATGAATCTTCATCATTATATGTTTGTATAATACTATACTCCCCAGCCCACATCAAATATGGGATAATTTACACACCACCTCACGCTCAGGTGGAACTTCATAAAGATTAGGGGTGAGCAAGAAATTGAAATAACAAAAAACCGAACCAAATTTTTTTTTGTTATTTTGGTTCAGTTATTTTTTTTCCTGACCGTAATAACATAATTTATATATATAATATTAAAAAATATATAATTTATATATTAAAAATATATTTTTAATACATATATTAATATAAATATATATAATTTTTATTTTGCCTTTTAATTTTATTAATTTATTAAATTTATATAAGAATTCTATTATAACATAATTAACCGAATAAGAAATTCAGTTTGGTTATTTCATTAATTCAGTTTGGTTCGGATACTTCTAATTTAATTTTAATTATTTTAGTTTAATTATTTTACAAGCCAATACCGAATCGAATAACCGAATACTCACTCCTAATAGAGATCCTATCATCTAATGAAGTCGGGATATTTAACAGGAGTTAAAAGGAATGCTTCCCAAATCTATTTTAAATGTTATGATTAATTTTTTACTTTTACTTTTATATAATAATATTTGGTGATGTTTAAATAAATGAAAACTTCGATAATCCAATCATCCTACTCTAATTTAAAAATTATTAAAACGAAGCAGGACGGCAAAGTGGTTGATTTTCGCGGTGGTGCTGGGGAAATTGGTCACGGATTTATAATTTGGAATTTTCTGCAAAATCTCGTGAACCATGCCATGCTCTTTGGTCCAATTCCACGTCATCTCACTTTTTTATTAATAATGAATCACATTAGATTTTGTTATTTTATTATACTACTCCCTACCAAATATGATATGAGACATGGTCCAATTTTACGTATTGACCAAACCAAAATATAATATATTAAAATTTTTACAAATTTAATTGATCAAATTATATAAAAAGGTTTGAACTTATTCATTTGATGGTTCGGGTTATCAATTAATGATAGGCAAAACATTCAATATTTTCTGTAAATATACTTATATGTCAATGTGTTAGTCGCATCAATATAATTTTATTAGTGAATTAATATTAATTATTGTTATTATTTCTAATGTATTGTCATATTAGTTATTGTCACATTAACATATAATTACGGTGAACATTGAAGTGTTTTTGCTTGCAATAAAGTTTCACCCACATATTAATAAGCTCAAGTGTTAATATGACAATATATATGACATTGGTGTGAGTCAACTTTAATTATTATCATCAACTTTATTATATTATCACATCAACAATAGCCTATAGATACATTAACACATGGCCAGCGGTTGAGCATTGAAACATTTCTAATTGTAGTAATTTGTTTTGTAAGATCAAGTAATTTATATAAGGATGAAACATGCAAAATGCAGTTATTATCACCATTTACTAAACAAAAATTCCTATAATATTGTTCATGCATAAATAATCTTTCATTTATCAAAGACAAAAACTTGCGTTAGGCAGGCCTAAACAATTTAGGCGGGTTTTATCCTACCCAGATGGGTTGACCCATCCCAAATAGGGTTTATTAATCCCCAATTAGGGTATATTATATGAGTTTGGGTTTGGGTTAATGGATAAAACCCGCTTAAATCGTTTAGGGCTGCCTAACCCAAGACCTTCCCTTTATCAAAGAGTTGAATATTATTGGCTCACTGCCTTTTGTTGGGCTTTGACTAAAGAAGTCCAATAGGGCCAATTTAAAAAAAAAATTGTATATATATATTTAGAGGAGAGATCATGTAAAAAAAATCCCCCTGTAAAAAAAAAGAACGAATTATGTCTATTAGATCTAAAAAATTAATGGTTGATATTCAAACAAGCAACAACTAAAACGCAATCAAGCAATAAAATAATCAAATAACAACTAAAGTATAATCAAGCAACGTTGCAATCAAGCAACCTTGTGAATGCGATCGAGCATCTTTCTTACTTTCTCACATTAAGATC
>JAPKLW010000863.1:70392-88195 GCA_026898455.1 Plectranthus barbatus
TAAAATAAGTTAATATAACAAATCATAATAAATAATAATTAAATAAAAGCTTAAACAAAAATATAACATATATATATACTTGTGTGTATATAATAATAATAAGAATAATACTAATATTAATATTAGTATTATTATTATTATTATTATATACACACACAAGTATATATAAATGTTATATTTAAATTATTTTCCAGATATTACACTCACCCCACCTTGAAAAAAAATTTCGTCCCTGAAATTTGTTAGGGGTTTCCAAATAATTCAGGATATTTTTCTTTCATTTTATCCTCTAGTTCCCACGTAGCTTCTTCTTGTCCGTGATGATTCCACAGGACCTTCACGAGTGGAATAGATTTTGTCCTCAGCTTCTGGAACTTTTTGTCCAGTATTGCTATTGACTTTTCTTCATAACGCAAGTCTGGATTTAGCGTGACTTCTTCTTGACGTATCACATGACTTGGATCGTATACATACTTCCTCAATTGTGATACATGAAAAACGTTGTGTACGTTTCCCAGATTTGGCGGTAAAGCCAAGCGATAAGCGACTTGACCTATCCGCTCCAAAATTTCATAGGGACCTATAAATCGAGGCCGTAGTTTTCCTTTTACACCGAACCTGATAATGCCTTTCGACGGTGAGACCTTTAAGAATACTTTGTCTCCAACCTCGAACTGCAGTTCAGTCCTTCGGGTATCTGCGTATGACTTTTGTCTACTCTGAGCCTCTTTGATTCTTTCCCTTATCTGTCTGAAAATTTCAATCATTTCGCCAATAGCATCTGGCCCAAGTATTTTCCTTTCTCCTACTTCATCCCAGTAAAGTGGAGATCGACACTTTTTTCCCATATAAAGCTTCATACGGAGCCATGCCGATGGTCGCCTGATAACTATTGTTATAAGTGAACTCAATCAACGACAAAATTGGCTCCCAACCTCCTCCTTGGTCCAAAACGACCGTTCTCAGCATATCTTCGAGGGTTTGAATAGTCCTCTCTGATTGACCATCAGTCTGCGAGTGAAAAGCCGTACTGAAATTTAGACGGGTTCCCAGCTCCTTTTGCAGACTAGTCTAGAATCTGGACGTAAACCTTGCATCACGATCGGAGGTAATACTTACTGGCACTCCATGTAACCTGACTATTTCTTTGACATATTGTTGTGCCAGTTTGTCAGATCCGTGTGTTATTCGGATTGGCAAGAAATGAGCAATTTTTGTTAGACGATCCACGATTACCCAAATGACATCGTTACCCTTCTAGGATCGCGGTAAGCCTGTGACAAAGTCCATGGCTATATGCTCCCATTTCCATTCCGATATATCTAACGATTTCAATTTTCCATATGGCCGTTGATGTAACGCTTTTACCTATTGACATGCCAAGCATTTCTCGACATACATGGCCACATCATTCTTCATGTCGTCCCACCAAAAGTTTCTTTTCAGATCCTGGTACATTTTAGTGCTACCAGGGTGGGCTGTATACAGCGTGTCATGAGCCTCGCTCATGATTTCGTTCCTGAGCTCTGCACTTTTTGGCACAGGAATCCTGTCTCTGTGCATTAGTGCATTATCAGGTGCTTCACTGTAATCCTTGGCCTTTTCCATCCTAATTTTCTGACGAAGTCTTTCAAAATCGTCTTCCTTTCATTGTGCCTCGATAATCCTTCTCCTCAAATCTGGCACAGCACTTAAACCTGCAATTTCACACCTTTCTCTCATCGAAGGTGAGACAATTTCCAGGTGTAGTCTTTCAAAGTCCTTGATCAGCTGTTCCTCCTTTGTGATTAAAGATTCCAATTGTGCTGTACCTTTCCGGCTTAAGGCGTCAGCCACTGAGTTTGCCTTGCCGGGGTGATAATTGATTGTTAGATCGTAGTCATTGACTAGTTCCAACCATCATCTCTGTCTCATATTCAGGTTCTTCTGCTCGAAAAAATATTTCAAGCTCTTGTGATCCGTGAATATGGCACATTTCACACCATATAGAGGATGTCTCCAGATTTTGAGAGCGTGAACCACTACTGCTAGCTCCAGATCGTGCATTGGGTAGTTCAACTCATGCGGTCAAAGTTGTCTTGATGCATAGGCTATTACTTTGCCATCTTGTTGTAGGGTTTTTCCGTGAACCGAATCACCAAAACCAAACTGAACTGGATCGATCTATGGATATTGCCCATAATTAAATTCTCAAAACCCTAGCATGCTCCTATGAATTTAATACGAAGAATTGTGGATTTAGGGTTTACCGTAACTCCGTCGAGTCTGAACCGATCTTTTGCGTTTGAATTCCAAAAACCAATCCAACCACGCAATTCGATTTTATCTGCGGAATCAGAAATTCGAACCCTAATTTCTTAAATAAAATCGAAACAGAAAGAGAAGGAAGAAAGATAATCTGTTCTCCAGATCAGATCTTCAGGCTGTGTCCCGGTGCTGATCAGATCTACTACTGGTGAGGACTCCGTAGATCTGTAATCCGAGCAGGACCAGAATCGAAATTCTCCTCCTTTTTCTGAACCAAAATCGGCGCCTCCCTCTCTCTCTCTAGGGTTAGTGTGTTTCAACTGTGTTACAACTTATGAGAGAGAGCTGTCTATTTATAGACCAACCCTAATGGGCCATTTTGGGCTCAATTCAGCACACTTGTTGGGCCAGACCTGGGACCTAATGCAAATAATAAAGTGGGCCTATAAATTAATTAATTCCCATGTCCACAACCCAGGACACAATTAATTAATTAATATTAATTCTTTTTCACCACAAAATTAATACTGACCTACCCCTTTATTACCACGTTATGAGAACGAGTTGCATTAATTGAGAATCCCCATATTTAAGGTTACCGGATATCCATTAATTAATCGGAGCCTCTGACAAGCTCTAACTACACTTAATTAATATCTTATAATTCCTGAGTAGTACCACTCAAACCTTATCACTCGTGCCTGAACTTAATAAGCCTGCAGGATTGGCACGATGAATGTTATTGAGCTCCTCAGGGAATGTCCCCATCCTATTACTCGGATATGGTTACCTAAGTTCAGTCTCAGGCGGTACTACACGAACTGCTGTTACCCAAGATGCGGATATACGAGCACGTTACTCAGGCTCTCCACCATGGCAAGTCAAAGCAACAGTCAACCCGTGCAAACCCCTGAACCTTTGTTAGGGTTTGGACTCAATCAATATAACGAGATCTTTTATTCGGTGATGTCAGACAGACGAATATATCTCACTGCGGTCCATCAATACACCACCTCTACGTACCAGCATGTCAAGTAACCAAGAGAGACTACTTATTCCGACAATGCCGCAGCCATCCGGACAGACGTATCCTCATACGATGTCTCGGCTGTGATCAGGTTTATGTCTCACTAGGTCAAGTGATCATACTGTCTTTTGCGATCTACAACACGCCGTATGATCGTCCCTATCGGTGAGACAAGAGGATACCATTGTTCATACATGTACGATTGTTAACAGATAGGAGAAATAAACCGTTGTATACTCATTGTAATAAATGCTTTTAGTATACAAAACCCATCAATCTCCCACTTATACTCAAAGCATAACTAGGCTATCACAGAGTATACAATCCGTCTATCTAGTCTGCTGTCACTTTAACCACTGTCAGTGGTCGGCATCCACCTCAGACCCAGCTCACGAATATGTCTTTCGTAAACTTTCTGCGGCAAGCTCTTTGTAAACGGATCAGCAAGATTGTCAGCAGTGTCAATCTTCTTAATCAGCACATCGCCCCTCGATACGATTTCTCGTATGATATGGTACTTTCTTTTGAAGGGATTCGTGAACTGAATCACGAAGTCCGTTTGCCAAGGATCGTTAATTGGAATATCAAAATAAATTGCTATGCCTATGATCAATCCTAGCATGCTCCTATATTATTATGCATAAGAAGGTTATGCGGAATACCTGGATTGATGAACGATGAAGAACGCGTGCGCGGAGATGCCCTTTGATCTTTCCCACGCACCAAGATTTAATTTCCTAACAGATTGAGGAAATTAATCTAGAGAAAATAATAAATTATTTTCGAAAATAATGAGGAGAGAGAGAAGAAGAAATCCTCCTGATCTGATCTTCTGATCTGTTTCCCAACTCGATCTGAAAACCTGGTGAGGATTCTCTATCAGATCCCTTGCCCGGTTGAGAAGCAGAATTTCCTCCTCGTATCTCAGACTCTGTCGATCACCACAGCTCCCAATGCTCTGGTTTGCTGTGTGCAACTTGTGATCTTAAGAGTTGTAGGTGCTTTGAGGTCTGAGATACTGAGGCCTATTTATAGGAAATTCTAGGCTTCTGTTGGGCTTGAGTTATCATGGGCCAGACCAGGGACCAGAATGCAAATAGCAAATAAGGCCTATCAATTAATTAATTCTCATATTCAACCCAGAATATAATTAATTAATTAATATTGATTCATGCCACCAGAGAATCAATACTGTCCTACCTATTTGCTACCACGTTTTGAGGAACTGGTTGCATTGGACTCGGTTTATCCCCACATTTAAGGTTACAGACATTCGTTAATTAATTTAAGCTCTGACAAGCTATTTAATTAATTAACATCTTTAATTCCTGAATCAATCCACTCAAACTTTTTCACTTATGCTTGAACTTAATCAGCCTGCAGGACTTTAGCATAACGAACCTTTTGAGCTGTTCAGGGAATGTCACCATCCTATACTGGATGTGGTTACCTAGTTCAGATACCAGACAGTCATACACAGATTGATATCACCCAAGACTGCAGAAGTACAGGTTCAACTAGAACCCTCTCTACAACTCAAAGTGATATACAATATATGTATACTTCTGTACCCTCATATAGGTTTAAGATTCCATCGAGTCATAAGGATCTAGATTCTTTTAATGTCAGATAAAAGAATCGATCTCGACTTAGGTCCTCATCAATGTGTGCCCCACACCAGCATACCAAGACATCCAAGATAAGATGCTTATCCGCATATGCTGCAGCCTATACCGACAGTTTATCCTGGAACTGTCTCAGTTGTGATGACCATTTATATCTCGCTAGGTCAAACGATCCATACGATCTTCCGTGATCTTCTACACACCGTATGATCTCCCTATCGACGAGATAAGAGGATAATTGTGTTTGCGACACATGTTTGTTAATTCAGACAGGAGATGAACATACAACAATTATGATTCCCAGTATATTAACCAATAAACTTTGTACATAATATACCAATCATAATGCTTTCAGTATATAAATCCATCATCTCTCTATGTGTTTGCTTGCCCTGTGAGACCGCGGTTCCTTTGAGTTTGCCACTGCACCAGAGTTATCACAATAAATTGTGATGCTCCTCGGCAAACTCGGAATCACGCCCAACTCTAAAAGGTAGTTCCGGAGCCACACCCCCTCTTTTGAGGCGTCGGAGGCAGCGACATATTCCGCCTCCATGGTGGAGTCAGCAATGCATTTCTGCTTTGAGCTCCTCCAAGATACAGCTCCACCTCCCAGGGTAAACACATATCCTGAGGTCGATTTCTTCTCATCCTGGTCCCCTTGGAAATCCGAGTCTGAATAACCCACATGACACAAATCATCACTTTGATAAACTAGGCAGAAATTCCTAGTCCTTTTCAAATACTTGAGGATATGCTTTACAGCAGTCCAGTGCGCCTGTCCAGGGTTAGACTGATATCTTGCTACCATGCCAACGGCATAATAGATATCCGGCCTGGTACACAACATCGCATACATGAGACTACCCACAGCCGAATCATATGGTACAAGACTCATTTCGTCTTTCTCCCGCTGTGTCTGAGGACACTGCCCACTAGAAAGACGAACGGCATGTCTGAAAGGTTGCAAGCCTTTCTTGGCGAGTTGCATGCTGAACCGGGCTATCACAGTATCCACATAGGATGCCTGGGATAAGCTCAACATTCTTTTTTTACGATCTCGTAAGACCTTAATCCCAAGAATGTAGCCAGCTTCACCCAGATCCTTCATTTGGAACTGATCGGATAACCAAACCTTGATTTCAGACATTACTCCCTCGTTGTTTCCAAATAGGAGTATGTCATCAACGTATAGTGCAAGGAAGACCACGCTCCCACTGACACAAAGTCGATAAACACAACTTTCGTTTTCCAACTGTGCAAATCCATAGGATTTAATCACATCGTTGAAACATAAGTTCCACGACCTTGAAGCTTGCTTAAGTCCATACAAGGACTTCCTAAGCTTCCAGACAAGATGTTCTTCACCCTTGCTTATGTAACCCTCGGGTTGCTGCATATAGATGTCCCTACCTTCTTCAAGGTAGCCATTTAAAAAAGCGGTTTTGACATCCATCTGCCAGATCTCGAGGTCCATATGCGTAGCTATGGCAAGGAGTATCCGGATGGATTTGAGCAAGGCTACGGGTGAAAAGGTTTCGTCATAGTCAATGCCCTCTTTCTGACTATAATCCTTTGCCACCAGCCTGGCCTTCAAAGCCGTGATCTTTCCATCCGCCCCTTTCTTTCTTTTGTATACCCATTTGCACCCTATGGCCCTAAAGCCATCCGGCAAATCTGTTTTCTTGTATACATCCATAGCAGTTATAGATTCAATTTCAGAATCCATGGTGACACGCCATTTGGCAACATCCTTGTCCTGCACTGCCTCTTCGTAAGTCAGTGGGTCAGAGTCCTCATGTCCGTCTTCCGGGCTCAAGTCCGAAGACTCACCCACGAACATGTACCTTTCCGGTTGGAAAATAACTCTCCCACTACGATGAGGCATCGGTGCCGTGTCAGTAGTAGGTGCAGTGACTTGTGGTCCTGCACCTTGCACTGAAGAACGTGTCTGTGGTGTTGTACCTCTCACAGGAGCACCCACATCTACACGTTCCCCTTCCCTTGGAATTGCATTCTAGTTCTCAATTTCTTGAAGAACGATATCACTCCTTGACTTGTGATTACTCACATACTCGTCTTCCAAGAATCTAGCGTTGGTACTAACAACGACTCTTTGACTCTCAGGACAGTAAAAGTAACCACCTTTCGTTTGCCTGGGATACCCTATGAACAACATTACTTTTGACCTGCTTTCTAACTTATTAGGTTCCTTCGACAGTACGTGTGCCGGACAACCCCATACTCTAAACTTGCACAAACTAGGTTTGTGACCAAGGAAGAGCTCAGAAGGTGTCTTAGGATCTGATTTAGAAGGCACCACATTAAGCACGTAAGCTGCTGTTTCCAATGCGTAGCCCCAAAACAAAATTGGTAAGTTTGCATAACTCATCATTGATCTTACCATCTCTAGAAGAGTCCTATTTCTTCTTTCTGCTACACCGTTCTGCTGGGGAGTACCCGGTGCAGTCCACTGGGATGTAATCCCATTTTCTGACAAATATTGCAGGAACTCGTTACCGATGTATTTGCCACCGCGGTCAGATCGCAGCGACTTGATAGTTTTCCCGACCTTCTTTTCTACCTTAGCCTTGAACTCTTTGAATTTCTCAAAGCATTCAGACTTGTAGCGAAGCAGGTAAACGCATCCGTACCTTGAGTAATCGTCAATGAAAGTGACGAAGTACTCGTACCCTCCACGAGCCTGAGTGGACATCGGTTCACATAAGTCAGAATGGATCAATTCCAACACTTCCTCTGCTCGAGACTGACTAGCCTTGAAAGGCCTAGTTGACATCTTGCCCTCGATGCAGGATTCGCAGACTTGATAAGGTACAGCCCGGACTAGGTCCAATGTACCGTCATCTGCAAGTCTCTGAATCCGCTTCAAGCTGATGTGACCCAGTCTCAAGTGCCAGAGATATGTAAGATCCTCATCAGAAGAAGTAAGTTTTCTCTTCCTAGGATTATCAATTACGGATGAATTACATGCAATACTTGCGGAAGACTTATGATTACAGTTAACAACATAGAGAGAATTATTCAGCATTCCACGACAGATAACACCGTTATTACCAATGATAGAAACACCACTATAAAAAATAACTGAATATCCATCAACAAAAAGTTTGGAAACTGAAATAAGGTTCCGCCAAAAATCCGGCACAAACAAAACATCTCTCAACGTTAAAACAGAATCGTCAAAGTACAAGGTGAAATCTCCAATGGCAGCTGCACTCACTTGTGTTGCGTTCCCCATTGAGATGGTAACCTCGTCATTCTTCAGCACCCTCCTCGGTGTAAACCCCTGCAAAATGTAACAAACATGATCAGTAGCTCTAGTATCCACTACCCACGAATGAGTAGAAATCGATGCTAAACATGTTTCCATTACAAATGCAAATGACGTACCTTGTCCCTTGGCATTTGGACAATCCACCTTTCCGCTTCCAGCACAGTTGTTCTTCTTTGGAGTGACTTTGGCTCTCTTCCCCTTCCTAGACTTGCTATCGCTGCCTGTTTTCCTGAACTTGCTCTCAGCACCATCGTCTCCAACCTTAGAGGTTGTCGAACCAGTGCTAGAACCAGACTGAACAGGTTTCCGTGCTCGCATGGTAGACTGCTCCACTACAAGATCCTCAAGCAGCTCATGCAGAGCATACTCTCCCTTTGCAGCAGCAACTACCTTAAAGTCATTAAAGGATTCCGGAAGAGAATTCAAGATAATATCAATCTCGCCTTGCGCACTGATATTACCACCCCGCACAGTGAACTGTCTCATGAGATCAATCAAAGACATCATGTATGTAGTCACTGAACTATCCTCAACCATCTTCTTGCACACAAGATTGTGCACAAGCTTACAGTTAATAGTTCGTTCCACTTTGCTAAAAGCCGTCGAAAGTTCCTTCCAAAGCTCTCCAGCTCTTTCGAGGTGTTCATACTTATGCCTTAACTCTCTAAACAGGGAACCCGTGATGAGCCAGAAAGCAGACTCATCAGCATCCTCCAATCTGTCATAGAATTCAAGCTCAAGTTCGCACACACCTCTTTGAGAACGCAACAGTGGATCCATGTAAAGAACATGTGCTTGATTTTTCAGATAAAGGATGTGTTTGATGCAGAAACTCCATTCATGGAAGTTCGGACCAGTTAGAGGATTGAGAGCAAGTAAATGATCGACAGTAGACATAGACATATCTGAAACAATAAAGAATCTTAAATAAGAACATACATGTTGAACTTCGAAAACAAATGCATTGAAAACCTTTTAATAAATCAAATACAAATGTTTTCCACTAATTGCCCAAGAGTTCCCACCGCAAGCTACACTCGTAGACGTTTACGATGTCACCCTCAACCAGAACTGCGGGTTTTAAGCCCCAATCCATTTAATTTCACTACCATGTCAGGATGTTTTTGACACTAGAAATTAATAATTAGTGAAAACCTTAGACCAAGCCATCTCTCAAGAACAGGGATGCAATTCTTACATTATATTCTAAGATGCTTCTAAGCAATTAACCACAAATTTAACTCCGGCCAAAAGAGACAGTTTAGCATGGCACGTAACCATACCGCACAACCCTTAAAGCTTTTGTTATCTTTAATTCAAATCAATCCTAGAATACTTGTGAAAGAGGTCTACACAAGCTACACTCGTAGACATTTACGCAAAGCCCTCCCACAATTCACATGATTTAAATTGTTTGTCTAGAAATCCCAACAACCGTACCCATGCACCTCCGGGAACTAGCAAGCTACACTCGTAGACGTTTACTAGAACGAGAGATACACTTACAGCCTAGGACCGTTTTGTGGAGGTCTATTGATTTTAATTAAAAAATTTGCTTAGTATTTTTCTTTTAAAAGGTTTCTTTATGCGCACACATAATTTCTTTTTGTCATTATAATTTCCAAATTTTTGCATGTAATTAAACAAGCCCAAAAATTCCCAAAATATAATCCAACAAAAGAAATAAATCACATAAGCATGCTTGGAAAGCTGTAAATAATAAAAGCAGTAAAAACATGCTTAATTGCTCACATAAATAAAATCACATATCATACGAGGACAATTAAGGCAAACAAAAATTTCTCGTGGCCCCAAAAATAGAAAATAAAATCTATCTATTACAAATTTGAATTTTGAATTAATTTGGATAAATCCAAATCTTTTCAAATCTTCCAAATCTTCAAGAGGCCTTCAAATCTGGATACACCAAATCTTTTGGATTTTTAGGCCTTTGTGATCTAATGATTTGCCCTAACCCTAATGCAAACCCTTGGGTTTACACAGGATTGTACAAACCACAAAACACAAGCCACCGCGACGGGACAGCAGCAGCCGACGACGACCAAAGCTGCCGCCGCCGCCGTCGCCGGTCAAGGCCGCGCCCAACGCCGTCGTGCGCGCACCGTGCGCCTACCACCGTGCCGTGCCCGCGCGCGCCGTGCGTGCCGCGCGCCCGCGCCTCCCGTCGCCCGCCGTCGTTCTCCGTCGGCCCTGCGTCGGCTCCGTCTTCGTTCTTCGTCCTCGACCCGTCCAAATACAAATTTGAAAATTACAGAAAATCTATTCTATTACAATTTTCAAATCTACACTAATCACGAATTTTCTCGTGATTTTACAGAAACAATTCAGCCCTACACGGATAAACCACCGCGGGCTGAATCAACGGGTTGCCACGAGGAACAAAAACCAAACATCCACAAAACAATAAATTCATACATGCATATAGAATTTATTTATGAACAACAGAGCCATAAATCAGAAACCTGGCTCTGATACCAATTGTAAGGTTTTTCCGTGAACCGAATCACCAAAACCAAACTGAACCGGATCGATCTATGAATATTGCCCATAATTAAATTCTCAAAACCCTAGCATGCTCCTATGAATTTAATACGAAGAATTGTGGATTTAGGGTTTACCGTAACTCCGTCGAGTCTGAACCGATCTTTTGCGTTTGAATTCCAAAAACCAATCCAACCACGCAATTCGATTTTATTTGCAGAATCAGAAATTAGAACCCTAATTTCTTAAATAAAATCGAAACAGAAAGAGAATGAAGAAAGATAATCTGTTCTCCAGATTAGATCTTCAGGGCTGTGTCCCGGTGCTGATCAGATCTACTACTGGTGAGGACTCCGTAGATCTGTAATCTGAGCAGGACCATAATCGAAATTCTCCTCCTTTTTCTGAACCAAAATCGGCGCCTCCCTCTCTCTCTCTAGGGTTAGTGTGTTTCAACTGTGTTACAACTTATGAGAGAGAGCTGTCTATTTATAGACCAACCCTAATGGGCCATTTTGGGCTCAATTCAGCACACTTGTTGGGCCAGACCTGGGACCTAATGCAAATAATAAAGAGGGCCAATAAATTAATTAATTCCCATGTCCACAACCCAGGACACAATTAATTAATTAATATTAATTTTTTTTCACCACAGAATTAATACTGACCTAACCCTTTATGTAGGAACTGAGTCTACAATAGGCGACATGAATCGCCATTTATTAAAACTCCGGATTCGATTTATGGATATCAAAATAAATATCATGACAAACAGTAAATGCCCTATGCATGCTCCTATTTAATTTAATTCGTAGATCCAAAGGAATACCTGAAACTCCAAGGACTGATCTACAGATCTAGATCGATGAAGGCAATGAAGATGGTGCAGATCTGAATCTGAAATCGATCAAAACGACGGTGTTCCTACAGATCTGATCTTCTGATCTGTTCCCTTGCTCGATCCGGAAATCTGGTGAGGATACGCTACCGGATCTACAGCCGCCCACTCTCTCACAATCTCTAGGGTTTCTGATTTGAAAATCAAAACTTAAAACTTATGTGGGCTAGTGAGAGATCATCTATTTATATAGATGTGAGAATGGGCTATTAGGGTTTAATAAACCCTAATGGGCTCTGAGCAGTGTTGGGCCAGACCAGGGATCAAATGCAAATAATAAAGTGGGCCTCCTATTAATTAATTCCATGTTCAACCCAGAACATAATTAATTAATAAACATTAATTCATGCCACTAGAGAATTAATGCTGACCTACCCCTTTATTACCACGTTATTAGGAACGGGTTGCATTGACTTGGTTAATCCCCATATTTAAGGTTTCAGACATTCATTAATTAATTCAGCGTATGACAATTAGCTGCAATTAATTAATCTCTTATTATTCCTGAGTAGTACCACTCAACCCTTATCGCTTATGCTTGAATCAATGATTCAGCCTGCAGGACTTAGCATAACGAACCTCGTGAGCTTCCCAGGGAATGTCACCATCCTGAAACGGATATGGTTATCTAAATCCAGCCTGAGGAAACCCCACACAAGCTGCCATCACCCAAGATGCAGATACACGAGTACATGTAAGACTCTCCACCATAGCAAGTCAAAGTGATAGTCAACCCATGTGTGCCCCTCAGCTTTCAATAGACTTTAGATCCGACCAAGTTACCGAGATCTTTACTCATTCATATGTCAAGTAGAATGGTTCATCTCACTGTTGATCCTATCAATACATTGAGATGTACCGGTCACACAAAGCAGTCAAGATAAACCGCTTATGGACTTGTGTGCCGCAGCCTAAACCAACGCCAAACCAGAAACTGTCTCAGCTGTGATAACTGTTTATATCTCGCTAGGTCGAACGATCTATACGATCTTCTGTGATCTCTTACACACCGTATGATCTCCCTATCGACGAGATAACTGGATGTGTTTGTTCGCATTGTATGATTGTTAATTCAGACAGGAGTTGTTTATTGCTAGTCATTAATGATTACCAGTATATCAAACATAATGTTTCCTAATATACCAATCATAATGCTTTTATGTATACAATTCCAACACTTTATTACCACGTTATGAGAACGGGTTGCATTAATTGAGAATCCCCATATTTAAGGTTACCGGACATCCATTAATTAATCGGAGCCTCTGACAAGCTCTAACTACAATTAATTAATATCTTATAATTCCTGAGTAGTACCACTCAAACCTTATCACTCGTGCCTGAACTTAATAAGCCTGCAGGACTTTGACACGATGAATGTTATTGAGCTCCTCAGGGAATGTCCCCATCCTATTACTCGGATATGGTTACCTAAGTTCAGTCTCAGGCGGGTACTACACGAACTGCTATTACCCAAGATGCGGATATACGAGCACGTTACTCAGGCTCTCCACCATGGCAAGTCAAAGCAACAGTCAACCCGTGCAAACCCCTGAACCTTCGTTAGGGTTTGGACTCAATCAATATAACGAGATCTTTTATTCGCTGATGTTAGACAGACAAATATATCTCACTGCGGTCCATCAATACGCCACCTCTGCGTACCAGCATGTCAAGTAACCAAGACAGACTACTTATTCCGACAATGCCGTAGCCATCCGGACAGACGTATCCTCATACGCTGTCTCGGTTGTGATCAGGTTTATGTCTCACTAGGTCAAGTGATCATACTGTCTTCTGCGATCTATAACACACCGTATGATCGTCCTTATCGGTGAGACAAGAGGATACCACTGTTCATACATGTACGATTGTTAACAGATAGGAGAAATAAACCGTTGTATACTCATTGTAATAAATGCTTTCAGTATACAAAACCCATCACTTGCATCAATACGCAGCCAAGTCCATTTTTAGAGGCATCTGTGTATACCTTTTCTGCCTCTGGAACTGCCAAAACTGGTGCTGTTGTCAGACATTCTTTTAGCCTTTGGCAGCTGTCCTCACACTCTTTTGTCCATTTGAACTTAATTCCTTTCTGAAGTAGCCGTGTCATTGGTTTTGCTATCTTTGAGAAACCTTCTATGAACCTTCGGTGATAACCTGCTAATCCGAGAAAACTTTGAATTTCATTTGGTGTAGTGGGTGACTTCCACTCTATCACCGTCTGTATCTTAGCAGGGTCCACCTTGATTCCTTCAGCTGACACAATGTGACCAAGGAAAGTCACTTCTTTAAGCCAGAATTCACATTTGCTGAATTTGGCGTATAATTTTTCATTCCTGAGTGTCTGCAGAACGGTTCTTAAGTGTTGCTCGTGTTTTCCCTCGCCCTTGGAGTAAACAAGGATATCGTCGATGAATACTAAGACAAAATTGTCTAGATAAGGGTGAAACACCCTATTCATCAAATCCATGAACACCACTGGGGCATTTGTGAGTCCAAATGGCATCACCACGAACTCGTAGTGGCCATACCTTGTTCTGAAAGCTGTCTTCGATATATCATCCTTCCGAATTTTCAGCTGGTGATATCCTGATCGAAGATCTATCTTCGAGAACACGCTGGCACCTTTTAATTGATCGAACAAATCATCAATTCTAGGCAGGGGATATCTGTTCTTCAGAGTCAGCTTATTCAATTCCCTGTAGTCGATGCACATCCTCATCGATCCATCTTTCTTCTTCACGAACAAGACTGGGGCTTCCCAAGGTGATACACTTGGCCTTATGAATCCCAAGTCTAAAAGTTCTTATAGTTGTACCTTCAGCTCTTGAAGTTCCTTTGGTGCCATTCGATAAGGTGCCTTGGAAATCGGTGTTGCTCCTGGTTCCAGGTCGATCACGAATTCCACTTGCCTATCTGGTGGTAAGCCTGGCAATTCTTCTGAAAGACGTCTTCAAATTCCCTAACTACTGGTACATCATTAACTAAAATTTCTGGTTTTTCTTCTTTTTCCAAGTAAACCAGAAATGCCTGATTCTCAAGTCTTCGTATCATTTTTATGGCTTGGAGTACTTATATTACAGGTACTCTTTGGTTTCTCTTAAATCCATACAAACAGGTTTCTTCTCCAGTCGATTGGAAAAGAACAACCTTTCGTTCTCCACACAAAATCGTAGATTTGTGTTCTGACAACCAATCCATTCCGACTATCACGTCCACATCGTGTAGATCTTGGACGTTTAGTTCGGCTATAATTATTTTTTGATTACTTATTTGGATTTCCAAATCGCGACAAACTAGAGTAGTGGTAGTCATATCTTCTGAAGGCATAGCTACCCTCAATTCTTGTCTACCCTTTTCTACTTTAAGTTGCAATGCATCAATGCAAGTTGATGATATGAAGGAATGGGATGCTCCCGTATTGAATAATACTATGACAGGTACGCTATTAATAATGCCCATACCTGCCAAGTTTCCTTAGTCTCTATTACCATCAATTGCATAGGCCCTGACTCCACGGGGTGGTGGTTTGTTTGCTTGTTGTCCCTCATTGTTTTGACGAGGCGGTCATTGCCTTTCCTTCATGTTCCCTCTCATGTTCTTCCTTGTTCCTCCTTGCGGTTGGCGAGCTCCCTGAATTGCCTGAAGTTGCTGGTTGGCAGGCCTCGGGGCATTCTGTCTATTCCCCATTCTAGATTGGGCTGTAGGACATTGTCTAGCAAAATGTCCTGCGACTCCGCAGATAACATTGGTTACATGTTGTCAGGCACCTCCCATAGTGTCTTTTCCCATATTTATTACACTGCGGGGTCACCGTACTTCTATAATCATTCCTTGGAACAGCTGGCGCCTCAAACCTATGATAGGTTTGATCATTATTGCAGCGCGGCTGGAAACGATTGTCTCTTTGGTCCTGTCTCTTTTGGTTTCCGGGCCCTTGGTTGTTGGATCGTTGTGGCTCCTCCCATTTCCTTTTCTAGCTAGTTGACATCAAGTTCCGCTCCAGCATGACCCACTGTGGCAACTTTTTTTTCGTTCCCGCGACCTCAACAACGAGCGCCATTTTTAGTGACTCCTGATAATTCAAACCAGGAAAAATGGAGAGATGGGTTCTGATCTCTTCCCTCAATCCCTCTCTGAACTTTTCCGCTAACTTTTTCGGCGTATCCACTTGCCTAGTTGCATACTGGATTAGATCACAAAACTTTAGATCGTATTCTCCTACAGTCATACTCCCCTAATCGAGTAAGAAGAACTCGATCTCTTTGTCCTTCCTGTACTGTTTTGGCACGTATTTCTGATATAGTGCTTGTTTAAACCCTTCCCAAGTCAGCTGCTGAGTTTCCTCCGGCGTGACAGCTTTGGAATACGTTTCCCACCATCTATCAGCTCGACCTACCAGTTGGTATGTCATGCAGTGAAGTTTATCTGCTACTGAGCACTGCATGTGCCGAAATATCTCTTCAAGTGCGCGGACCTATTCCTCAGCCTCGGAAGGGTCTCTGGCTCCGTTGAAAGTTGGTGGGTGCTGTTTTCGGAAGGTTTTAACCAACATAAAAGACGTAGGAAGCTGAACTGGCTCGTGCCTGTGTGGTTGTTCTGTGGGCTCTCTGACCGATACATTATCCCCAACAGATTGCGCTTCAAAGTCCGGCACAACTTCTGGATGCGGAGTATCGACGAACGTTGGAGTGTCGTGATCAGCTGGTGGATTTGCTCTTCCCCGACCTCTTACTCGGCCACGTCCACGGCCTCGGCCTCTTTCTCTTCCGAAAATCTCAATGTTTGCAGACATACTGCAACACCGTTCTTCATTAATAATCAATCGGGTTATGATTAAAATAAAATAACACTTAACCTATGTTATACGTGTCTCAAGCAAATAACATCAAATAGTTATAATAGCACATATAACAGAAATAGAGCACAAGAACTCATCAAACCAGAATACTAATAATCAACATAATTAGTCAGTTAGGCTAAGAACAGTGACTGGTTCCACAAAAGCATCAAACTAGATGACGACCATCCGGTGATAGCGCCAATCAAAGTCCGATATGGGAGAGCACATAAGGGAAAAGTGTGCTTTGTCCCAATACGATAAGTGTCTTTGTCACTCGCCTACCTACAAAAGTCTAATATAAGTAGCACAGTCAGTAGTGTGTCCATAATATACAGAAATATGTGATAATCGTCCCGTCTGCTCACTGTCCCTCATAATCATCGTCAGCATCATCAGGATCTGCAGCTGGATATGGAATCTCCTGCTCCACCTCCTGCTCCCACGGATATGGTGCAATCGGTGTCTGTGGTGCTGGTACGTGCTCCGGCACAAGAGGCTCATCAGTATGATCAACAAAGGTGTATAGGTCGGGTGCCTGCACTGGGTGGGGAATAGCGTCAAGTAGCCCATCGAAGGGGTGTGGCGGCAGTAGCTCTGGATATGGTAGTGGTGGGAATGGTCCCAACGGCAGCTGGGGTGGTGGAACAGGTGCCCCTACTTGAAGTGGCAGTGGATCTAACACCGGTGGTGTCGGGATGTCAATCCATGGCCCAGGAGGTGGGCTACCCGTAGTAAGTACCTGCTGAATTAGCTCCTCCATAAATGATCGAAATAATCCAACCCACTCCCTAGTGTCTGTCCTCCTGTAGCAATGGAAGAAGGCAGTCTGTCGGACCCATAAAATCCATCGATCCGGTACAAAATCTACCACCCTATCTAATGCCTCGTATCCTCCCACACCGAGGGGCTCCACGGTCTCCCACTCAGCGAGATACATCATCAACGCAAAGGCTAGTCCCTCCTCAGTGAAACGAGGGTGAGAATGAAAGTGTATAACCCTAGCGTCATGATCCATCTGATGGGTTTTGTATACTGAAAGAATTTATTACAATGAGTATACAACAGTTTATTTCTCCTATCTGTTAACAATCGTACATGTATGAACAATGGTATCCTCTTGTCTCACTGATAGGGACGATCATACGGCGTGTTGTAGATCGCAGAAGACAGTATGATCACTTGACCTAGTGAGACATAAACATGATCACAGCCGAGACAGCGTATGAGGATACGTCTGTCCGGATGGCTGCGGCATTGTCGGAATAAGTAGTCTGTCTTGGTTACTTGACATGCTGTGTAACACCCCGTGTAAAAATTTGACCATGTAACGTTATTCGGAATCAATAAAGAGAATTTGATT
>JAPKLW010000863.1:108195-166090 GCA_026898455.1 Plectranthus barbatus
ATATATATATATATATATATGTATGTATATGTATACATAGCAAGAGAGAGAATTTCACACCCACATATTTATATTTACAGAAGAGAGGGAGAGAAATTACATACTCACTACAATATACATATACAATATATATGTGTGTATACATGATCGAAACAGGAAGCAGAGCAGCCACCGTCTCGCCGGAGCTGCTGTCGACCGCCGCCGGCGTATTGACCGACAGACGGAGCATCGACTGACGCTGGTCGCCTGCTCCTGCTCAACGCACACAGCGCGCAGTAGCAACACGGCTGGCCAGAGCTCGCGAGGCATGCGCGAGCTTTTCCGGCGAAACCAACCCCTTCCGACCTACGACTTCTATACTATCCAACCCTATATCAACCCAAGAACATGAAATGCACCATAACTCGCCGGAAAACTGAAATATCAGCTGAGAAAAAGGAGGCGACGGCTCACCTCGCTGATTCTTTCACGGCGGCGGCGTTTCGGTGAGTGGGTCGGCCGGGGATCGGTATCAAAACATTCCTGCTTTCACGAGGAACACGTATATATAAGCCAATCTAAGTTTCGTCCTCAATTTATCGAGTTATGAATATCTATGCGGAAATCCCGACTTACCGTCGCAGCGACTTCGGACGGCGTTATCTTCCTCGTCTCACGATGGAATTGGGTGATCTCGGTTGCTGTGTAAACTACATAGTACAGGCTTCGAGTGGGTGGTGGTGGTTCGTCGAAATTCTGCTGGAATGATGCCGGAATTTAGTGATGAACAATTGCAGTTGGAAGGTTTTGTGTGCAGAGATTGGTGCGGAAATTCCGACTTACTGTCGCATCTACTTCAGACGACGATTTCTCCCTCATTTCACGACGAAAATTCGTGTTCTCAACTGCTGTGTGATCTATGAATTACAGGCTATGTGAGGGTGGTGATGGCACGACGAGATGTTCGCCGGAGGGTGGCCGGAAAGTGGGGTGAACAGGTGTAGTTGGAGTGTGTTGCACAGGAGGGTTTAAAAAGTTGCTGCAGCTTGACTTCTTCTCCGTCTCTCTCTTTTTAGTCTTCCTATCTTAAATGTCCATAGGCTAGGCATGTGTATGGAATTAGATGAAATCTTTAGCCAAAATCTTCATGTTCCTTCTCTGAAATTTCTTTACTCTTCATTTCTCTCCATTTGCAAGCTATGCTATAGGTTATAGCATGTGATTGGATGAAATACTCGTATCCTTCCATATCTCTCAATTGAATATATTCTTCACATTAGCATTCCTCCATTTGATAGAAAAATTTTAATGATAACACTTGAATTTATTTTATAATTCAAGTAATTTAAATTATTTTCCAGATATTACAGTATTTTTCATAGTAAAGAGTGTTTTTAATTAACAAACTTAAAGATTAAAATATAATTTAGCAACACATAAATGTTAATATTAGAGTATCTTTTATAATTATCAATACTCTTTGTTAATTTCCATTTTAACATAATACATCAACATCAACATTATTCACATGCCGTGTCCGAGAAAAATCTAATTTTTTTTTTTTAGAATTTTCATAACTTTTTTCTCCCTTCAATGGTTCACATGCTGCTCTCTACAAATAAAAAGCTACACATTTTCAGAAATTTTCACGTGTGTTACACAACAATTTTCTACCTTTTTTTTTTTTTTTTTTATAAAATCCAAATTAGAATTGAACACCTTTATTTTTTTCATTCCATGAATAACTTTTTAATTTTATGCTCACATATTTATTAGTTACTGAAAAAAAAAATGCGTCCAATAGTGTATTTTATGTTGTAAGACACAAGCCAACATATAACCATATTTTACTAACTACTCCCTCCGTCCCGGCTGAATTGTCCCGGTGACTTTGGGCACAATAACCTAGGAGTGTGAGTGTAAAGTAAGTTGAGTGGAATTAATATTTTATTGTTTAGTGTGAAAAAGTTGCCTTTTTAAGTAATGGGACAATTGAGGTGGGACGGACGAAAAAAGGAAAGTGAGACAATTGAGGTGGGACGGAGGGAGTATAAAAATTTAAAAAAAATTATTAACCTACTCACTATGGATAAGTATTAACATATCTACAAAATAATGTACAATATTACATTGATGGTGAAGTCAATTTTAATAATTATTACTATAAATATAATATTGATATGCACATATCACTGCACATTAACAAATGCCCATAGTAAGTAGGTAAAATTTGTGATAAAAACTCTAGAACAGAACGATAGAAGGAATAACAAACCTGAAATCTTCTAATTATATCGAGGTTAATTCTCAAAGAAATTCGTTATATTAGAATTATAATAATTCTTATATTTTTTTTACAATAATTATGAATTATGATAGTTTAAAATACAATTTTACTATTTATTTTTAAAAATTATATAAAATTCGTCTGTAAAAGCTTTAAATATTAGATAAAAATGGGCACGGTCTAACCATAATCCTATTTGGTTACGCCATGATTATGCTTTGGCATAGTTAGCTCAAAATTAAAATGGTATATATATATATATATATATATGGAGCGGATCCGGTGAGAAAGGTCTTAACGTGAGAAAGTGAGAAAGATGCTTGATTGTGTTCATGAGGTTGCTTGATTGTATTCAGGTTGTTGCTTGATTGCAATGTTGCTTGGTTGTGTTTTAGTTGCTGCTTGATTATTTTATTGCTTGATTGTGTTTTAGTTGTTGCTTGTTTCAATATAAACCATTGATTTTTTCAGATCTAATGGATATGATTCATTCATTTTTCTTACATGCGGATTTTTTTTTACATGATCTCTCCTCTATATATATATATATATATATATATATATATGACTTTACTTATGAAGGATAAAAAAAAATTACATAAACTTGTCCATATCGTAAATACTTTTATAATATTGATAATTACTTTTTATTTTCCGAAAAAGAAATTATTTGTCACATTGTAACACAGTTACACAATTATATTTATTTGCCTACAAAAAATACGTATTTATCCATGTGAGGTTTTGAAACGAGTATAAATGGATAAGGTTAATAAAATAAAAACTATTTGAGATTCCTTAGTTCCTTCCCAATGAAGCAAAGCCAGATACGAAGCGACATTGGGCGAGAACTGAATGGACACGAGTCTCTTGGTGAGCCCGCCCCCATCCAATCGGAACCCAACTCCCTTTTTTAAAAACCCACTTTTTTCACACACCACTCCACCAATAACCATACAACTGTGGACTCCTCATTCAATTCCGATCGTCGTACCCTCGTACTAGGGTTTTCTGATCGCTGACAGAAAATGGCTTCCAACGGCGCAAGGGGTTTGAGGAAGCCTGTGTTCGTCAAGGTGGAGAGCTTGAAGCCGGGTACCAAAGGCCACACCATTGTCGTGAAGGTGGTCAACTCCACCACTGTGCTGCAGAAGGGCGCCGCGGCCTCCCCTCACCTCCGTAACACCCGCATTGCCGAGTGCCTCGTTGGAGACGACACCGCCTCCATTATCTTCACTGCTCGTAACGATCAAGGTATTTTACTTTTGTACGTACTGCCTCAGCGATTATACGCCTGCAATTTTGTACAATGTACGAGCAAAAACCGCCAAGGTGAATTTTTTTTTTCAGTTGATATGTACTAATTTTGAGGCTTGATTATGGAGATTTATTGTGGATTTTAGTTTATCTTTTCTTAGCGTGGAGTATTTTGTATTACTGTATTATGTTATATGTCTTCAGTCTTCACTTGCTTCATGCTTGAGAAAGTTGATGGTTTTTTGATTTATTTGGTAGAAGCTTGAGAATTTCTTGATCATTGGCTTAGTATTTTCTCTGCATCAGGTTAAACAGTCTCTGATTAAAATATTCTGAGAAAAAAATGTCACTGTAGCGGGAGATTTGTTTGTTTAATTGAAGTTTTTGTTTGTTTAAAAGGGTATGAGCAAGATTAGTGGTCATGACTAAGTACATGGTGTTTCTTTATTGCTTTCCCCTTTCAAGTTGCATTTGAAGCATAGGTCAACATTGAGTGGGTGAGATAGTTTTAACATTTCGAGTTTCTTCAAAGAATCTAATGTCATATGTAGCTGTGGAGAAGTTGTTCGATGTTAGATCATTCCGTAAGACGAAGCATAGTAAGGATGTCGATTATCTAGAACCTATTGTGTTTTCTTATAAATATTTATGTGGTCCTGGCATATTTTGAATCAACTTGTCTTCTTCATCATGGGTCCATATGCTATGTGTTCTCTTACAATGTTACATCTGTAAACGTTGGCTTCTTGTTGCTCGTTTCATTGTCCACTCTTTTCTGATCATGTATGATGACTGATTCTTGGCTTTTGTTAACCTTAGTCGATTTGATGAAGCCTGGGACCACCGTGATCCTTCGAAATGCAAAGATCGACATGTTCAAGGAAACTATGAGGGTTGCTGTGGACAAATGGGGCCGTATTGAGGTGGCTGAACCGGCAGCGTTTGTGGTGAAGGAAGACAACAATCTCTCCCTGATTGAGTACGAGCTGGTGAATGTTGTGGATCAGTGAGTGACAAAGGAAAATCATCTTTTGGCTTCTGGCTTGCAAATATGTGAACTTGAAAATCTAGGATTTTTGTAGCAATGGTTTCACCTGTATAACAAGGTATGTACAAAAGAAACCTTGTGGTGAACAAGCTTGTTATTGTGTTATCTTGTGTATGATTTACCTAAGAATCTCTTTTCATGAATGGAGATCTCATCTACTACAATTGCACTCGTTTTTTCATATCGAATCATTGGTGACTGGTGAGTTCATCCTTAATCACGAGCGAGATTGTTTGTAACATTCTGATGTCAAGTAAGCCTTTTGGGCTGTGCAAGAATTTCAATTTGGCATAATGTTCCTTTTTCTCATCGTTTCTTAATGGGAATAGAGTTGTAATAGAATATTTCTTGGCGTGTAAGGGTTGTTAAGTAATAATTTAGTTGTCATTATTTCTTATGATGAGTGTATTTTTTTTTTCTTATTCCGGTTGGAATAATTGACATTCGCCGCAGAAAATTAATTCCTAACCCATTATTTTAAAGGTTGAGACTTAATGCTAGGTTCAATTGGTGAGCTTGTATTCTCATACCTAAAATATCTAAAATTTTATCTATTTTGAGTGATATATCATACATCTATTCTTTGTAAAAGTGATGTATTGGAATATTTATTTGAATTTTTCAAAGGAATATAATATAATATTTACGTATTTTTCTCAGACAAAACATCAAATTTAGTCCCAACTATCAGTCTTTTTTCAATTATAGTACGAACTATACTTGTTCTTTATTTTATGTCCAAATTTTCCGAAATCATTCAAATCTAGTCTGTAAAAATTTTCCGGCGACGGAAAGGTGATTGGGCAACCGGAAATCCTAGTCATATTTAAAAATAAAATAATTTAAATCCACATCATCAAATATAATTCCACATCATATTTATATTAATATCATATTATTAATTTAAAAAATATATCAAAACCTAAAATATTTTTTCCCTAATCCCAATTCCTATCGTGCAGTTTACCCCCCTTCTTCCTTCCCGAATGTAACCCTTTCCCTTTAATCGAACATTCCCTTCAATCGACGGCAAGTATCGACGGCGGCGGCATTGGAGCAGAATTCTCTGGTATTTGAGCTCGTTATTGGCGGAGTGCGATATCTCCGAGAACCCTCTTTTCCGATTCATCATCGCGCCGCAGTTGCTGTTGATGTGTTCGAATGCGTCATGATTCATGGGAATAGCTCGCGGTGACGGGATGACTACGGGTGGCGGTGGGATTTGATACGTGTCAAGCGGCGGCGGAGGATGGCGCCACTGCGGCAGAGGGCAAGCGAGGAGGAGGGTTTGGAGCAGCGGCCCTTCTTTCATGACTGCTTGCAGAAATTTGCCCTTTTCTAGCAATGGCCGGTCTATCAGAACAGGCAGCTCCTGCTCAGCCTCCGCAGGAGGCGGCGGCAGGTGGTGCGGCGATGAAACAATGCTTTCGTCACAATCTGAGGAAGAAAAGGCATTGTTCCGGTGATCGTCTTCGATGTTCGAGAGGCCGGAATGCGGAGTGGATTGGAGCAGTAATTTCTCAAGCATCAATTTCTGGTATTTTTCAACAGCTTCGTCCTTGTCTCTAATGGCGGCGACGAGCAAATCTTTGAGCTGAGCGATTTCTTGGTCTCTAGCTTTGAGCTCCTCCTGCACGTGGAGGCGAGTGTCTTCGAGCTCCATGGTTAGCAGCAGCGATTGCCGCAGCTCGTCCATGCTCTGCTCATTCATTCTCCTTATTATTCTCTGTTTCTAATATTCTCTGCTTGAAGTATGTAATAGTCAGAATGAATGGAATCAAACCAAATGTGAAAGAGTTTGAGCTAGGTCTGTAATTTTGTTAAAATTTTCAATCAGATACACTCTAGACTTTGCAGTTTCGGATAGGCTTATCATCCATATCCTCATCTCTGCAGGGTTACAATCGGGAAGGAAGGGAAGGGGTAAAACGCACGATAGGAATTGGAATTAGGGAAAAAACATTTTAGGTTTTGATATATTTTTTAAATTAATAATATGATATTAATATAAATATGATGTGGAATTATATTTGATGATGCGGATTTAAATTATTTTATTTTTTAAATATGACTAAGATTTCTGGTTGCCCAGTCAGTTTTCCGTCGCCGGAAATTTTTTACAAACTAGATTTGAATGATTTCAGAAAGTTTGGACATAAAATAGAGAATAAGTATAATTTGTACTAGAATTGAAAAAAGGCGGATAGTTTGACTAGATTTGATGTTTTGGCCTATTTTTCTCCCTCCCAATTTTGGCGGTAATGTTTGGTGGGAAAAATGAACAAAATTTTAAGAAATTCACTCTACTCTCACTCATCAAATTCTCAGCTGCCAGCGCGTGGCCACAATCACTGAACCAGACCATGGCAACGTACCAATGAAATAGGTGGGCCCGGAATGCGGGATAACCTTACTGAACCGTATATATCACGCGCTATTGACACGAGTGGATGTGCCCTGGGGTATGACTATATAGTTTTTCCAGTGTGAATTGGAGCCCTTTTCTCAATGCTTTCCGCATTTACGTAGTCTATACACAGTCGACAAAAATCCCTAAACCAATTTTAATTTAGCAGCGGAGAGGAATAAACATTCGTAATTAATTTGGTGAATTTCATTTCACAAGCGGAAAATCTGACTATCAATTTGCGGAATATTGGCTTGAGCGTTTAAAATCTGATATTGCTAGGGTTACTTTGTTTTTTTGGGTATGTTTAATGTGCATGATCCATTCATCCAAGGTCAGTCTTTCGTCGGCCTCATTATCTGTGATTTTCGGATTCTCCCAAGTCCTTGTTGAAGAACGAATGAATTAATTGTTGAATTTCACGTGTGATGTTTGCGGCGGATTTTTGGGGCGAGTTGCAGTAATTATTCTGGAATTTGGTATTTGTTTTTTGCTTGTTGAATTGGTGTTGGAGGGTTTTTGCTATGCGATTATCGCGGTCGGACTCAGATGTTAAGATAAGTAAAGATCTAAAACAAAGGAATAAGTTTAAGGGGAAGAAGAAGCACAAGAAGTTAGAAGCAATTTATGAAAAATCTTATAGTAACAGCCACCGAGGGTTCGAAAAGGTTGAGTCAGTTGAATTTCCAAATGGAGGGAATGAGTTTGAGCTCCGTAGGAGCGGTAGGGCTCGTAAAGCGCCTGTGGTGCTTGACTCATCACCTCTTCCACCGAAAAAGAGGAGGAAGGTTGATATTGGTGTGATTGGTAGTTTTGAGAAAGCTAAGAGAGCAGATAGGGTGCAATGTGAAACGGCATCCTCTTGTTCAAGAGATATAGATGGCGAAAGTGATGATTGGAGGTCGAGGTTGAGATCAAGGAGAAAGAGTGGTGGTTTTTCTGGGATAGTGAAGGGTAAGAGAAAGCTGTTTCAGGGTCTTGATGGGTTTGGGGATGACAAGGAACTTCAGTTTTATGAGAAGAAACAACACTCGGTGGGTGAGAAATTGACTGTTGTTAAATCAAAGAGTCTAGGAAGAATTAAAGCATCAAATATGTTCGAAAATGACATCCAGGATGTTGATTTGGGAGGTGGGTTGGAGGACAGGAAACACAAGAATAGAGATGAAATTTTAGAAATGGTGGACGAGGAAGAAGAGTTTTCCTTGGAGAATAAGTTGGAGTATACAAGTGAATTTGGAGTAGATTGCAACATGACTTCACAGATAGCTGAGGAAGATGATATTGCAATTCAAAAAATAGAATTAGGAAAATGCCACAACAACGGGAACATGGAGACAATGGAAGAGCAAATTGAGCTTGAAAATCTGCCATGTGATCTTCTACCTGACAGAGGAAGTGTTGCTGAAGTTGATTGTGGCTCTGCCGACCAAGCAAAAGATGACGGACATCCTGAAAGGCCTCTTGAAGATGATATTACTGTTAAACCAAAAGAGGAATATAGTGCTTCAGCTTTTGCGGACAGTAAACCTAGAATAAAACTTGGAAGGCGTTGTGCTTTATGTGGGGGTGATACAGATGGCAAGCCTCCAAAAATACTTTTACTGGAAGGTGTCGGCAGTGATGATGAAGCATATAGTGGTTCTTCTGCTTCGGTGGAACCTAATTATGATGTTTGGGATGGATTTGGTGATCAATCTGGCTGGCTTGGACGTCTCCTTGGTCCTATTAATGATAAATTTGGTATAGCAGGGATTTGGGTTCATCAACAATGTGCTGTATGGAGTCCAGAGGTGTGTTAAAATATTTTAATGTTTATATCACTTCAATTCCCTACATTCGCAATAATAGATTAGATCTCTTATTTTGGCTGTTAGCTTTATCTCAAGCAATTATTGGTAGTCATGATTTTGTATTCCTATTGCTTTACAACTCATGGAGAATCCATATCTATGGAAAGATGGTTAAGATGGAAAGGAAGTTCTTTCTTTTTTTGACTAGGACAAAGATATGAGAAGCTGGATGGAGGCAGATTAGTTAAATTGAGGGGGATAAACATTTACATTTGATAGGTGACAATGCCAAATCAATGAAAATTCATTTGATCAAGAGGAAAATATGCTTGGTTCAATTGTTTTCTTTACATTGCCATCCCATGTCTTAATGATCCTCCATGCACAGAGTTGAGAGTTCAACATTGGAAGGGTTATTTTATAAATTCAATTATTGAAGCATCTCGTTACATGATTTTATTACTTCTGTGTTCTAGAGCCATTGTCTATCTGCTTGCCTGATTATTGTTTTTGCAGGTTTATTTTGCTGGACTTGGGTGCTTGAAAAATGTCAGGGCTGCACTTTACAGAGGAAGGGTACTTAAATGCAGCCGTTGTAGGAGACCTGGAGCCACCATTGGGTGCCGCGTTGATAGATGTCCCAAAACATACCACCTAGTGAGTGGCTTCTATATTTTGTCTTAACATCTAGTGCACCTTCGGGTTTCATTTTCATGCTGAATTGTAGTTCTGCATGCTATGCTGCATACTTTTTTTTTTTAATTGCAGTGTTAAATTATTTTGTTTGCTTTTGCAGCCATGTGCACGAGCCAAAAGTTGCATTTTTTATCATCGTAAGTTTCTCATAGCCTGCACTGATCATCGTCATCTATTTCAACCATATGGAATGCACAATGCACAGCTATTGAAGAAAATGAAGGCCAAAAGGTTGAAGTTGGAATTGCGGAAGATGGCCAATGAGTCATACCGTAAGGATATTGAAGCAGAAGAAAACTGGTTTGAGAACTGTGGGGAGGACGAAGAATTTTTGAAGCGTGAGAGTAAGAGGCTTCAAAGGGATTTGTGGAGAATAGCACCTACATATATTGGAGGTGCTAACTGTGATCAAAATAGTCAATTTGCGGGCTGGGAATCTGTTGCTGGGATGCAAGATGTGATTCAGTGCATGAAAGAGGTTGTTATTTTACCGCTTTTATACCCTGAGTTTTTCAATAATCTAGGACTTTCACCTCCTAGGGGAGTTCTGTTGCATGGATATCCTGGTACTGGCAAGACGTTAGTTGTGCGTGCACTACTTGGTTCTTGTGCTCGTGGCGAGAGAAGGATAGCATACTTTGCACGCAAAGGTGCTGATTGTCTTGGAAAATATGTTGGTGATGCCGAGCGCCAGCTAAGACTTCTGTTTCAAGTGGCTGAGAAATCTCAACCTTCTATAATTTTCTTTGATGAGATAGATGGTTTAGCACCTTGTCGTACTAAGCAACAAGATCAAACACATAATTCGGTTGTGTCCACATTGCTTGCTTTGATGGATGGTGTAAAATCTCGAGGTTCGGTCATCGTAATTGGAGCAACTAATCGTCCTGATGGCGTTGATCCAGCTTTAAGACGGCCTGGTAGATTTGACAGGGAGATTTATTTTCCACTGCCTTCTTTAATGGATAGAGAAGCAATCCTCTCATTGCACACTCAGAAGTGGCCCAAACAATTGGCTGGATCCTTATTGAAGTGGGTAGCACAGAAAACTGTGGGATTTGCTGGTGCTGATTTGCAAGCTCTTTGCACTCAAGCAGCTATATTTGGTCTAAGCAGAAACTTCCCATTGCAAAAAGTTCTATCAGCAGCTGGAACTAATAAGGCTGGAGGAAGATGTCCTTCTATTCCTACTTTTGCTGTGGAGGAGAGAGATTGGTTAAAGGCTCTCTCATGTGCACCACCGCCATGTTCTCGAAGAGAAAGCGGAATTGCCCTGAATGATGTGGTATCTTCTCCTCTTAAACCTCATCTACTTCCATGCCTTCTCCAGCCTCTAATGAAACTGCTGGTTTTCTTATGTCTGGATGAGCGTGTCTGGTTACCTTCCCACCTTAAAAAGGCTTGCAAATTGGTTGAAAATACAATTATTTCTTTTTTAGATAGCAGAGACGTGCAGAGTGATAATTGGTGGTTGCAAGTGGATGGTTTGCTTCAAGAAGTGGATGTTAGAAATGAGATCGAGAAGAAACTTTTGCTTGGGAACTTTCTTGTTGGAGAGAGTAGACCATGCAGTTCTAATGTGACAGATGAAGATACTGAAGTACATTCAGAAACTATTGCATCCAAAACTATCTGTATGGGTGCTCGAACTGCATTGTCGCAAAATATGTCTTGTGTAACATCTAGTAAACAAGGATTTCAATTGCTAATTTGTGGGAATCCTAGATCTGGCCAGAGGCATCTTGCTTCATGTCTTCTCCACTGTTTTGTTGGCAATGTTGATGTATGGAAACTTGACCTGGCTAGTATCTCCCATGAAGGTCATGGAGACATGGTTCATGGGCTAACTCGTAGACTTCGTACGTGAATAATTTTTCATTTCAACTCATTGAAACCAATTCTTTCTATTTCCAATTTGCTTAACTACATAAATGCTGCTATCTCCTTTTCTTCCTTTTGATTCTCATCAATCTTTTCCTTTATTTCCCTGTGTGCACTGTATGACAAATTCAATTGTTACATATGGCAGTGAGATCTACTGGGGCAAATGTTAGCATGCTTTATATGCCAATGATCGACTTATGGGCTGTTGAATCATTTGATAAAGCCTCTGAAGATAAATGCGAACCATCTGAGGTTGGCATGGAACATGGGCTATGCCCAAGTGCTTATGCAGAGTCTCAAACTGCTGTAAGGAAGGCCTCATACCTTTGGACCTCTTTCATCGAGCAGGTGGAGTCTATATGTGTGAATAGCTCCTTGATTATACTGGTAAGTGCATTCCCTTATTATATTTGTTAGGTTGAAGTAGTTTGATAATCACAGGATGGCTGCTACTAGCTTTTCATGTAATTTTTGCACCATACAACTGAGGACTACTCGGTATATTTCTTTCTGAACGAACTCCAACTAGTTTTTCCTTGGTGATATTCTGAACTAGGGATGTCAAAACAACTAATCTCTTGTGTCAATGGAGTTCAAAGCATCCAATCCTAGTTTCTTGTGCAATCTATTGCTAAGATCCTTGAGTGAAGCAATCAGTGATATGCTGAAACATTTCATATAGGAACTTATTGAATTTTCTTCTTATGCCATTGTTGTTATATTTAAGCGTCTGCAACAATAATCATCCTACTGCTGGAAAATCTATTTTCACGCGCTGCATCTTCTTAACCTATAATTACTTACTGTATTTTTTTTAAAAAAAAACAGGCCACAGCAGAATTACCAATTTCTTTGCTTCCTGATAGAATAAGGCACTTTTTTGGGAATGGGATATCAAATTGCAGTCTATCAAGTCCACTGGGGCATAAGGTGCTGAGCTTCTCTGTGCAGCTTGAGGAGAAATTTGATCATGATAAGGTGATTAGTTCTTCTGCTGTGAAGTTGTCAAAAGATTTGGCTCAGTACTTTATTCAGTCACTTCATGATCGGAATCATGTCCACAGCAGCTCGTCTGAGGTGAAAGCTTATCACACGGTTGATGGTGATGCTAATCAAGTTGGTCTTAGTAAATATTGCCATGCGAGTCCCTTCATTCCAGTTGGTGTGACAAATAAAACTCGGAAAGGGAAATCAAACTTGCAGATGGCAATATCAGCATTCGGTTTCCAAATTCTTTCTTTTCCTCATTTTGCTGAACTTTGCTGGTTTACATCCAAGTTGAAAGAAGGTCCTTGTGCTATGGCCAGTGGACCCTGGAAAGACTGGCCCTTTAATACTTGTATTGTTCGTCCTATCAACTCAGAAGAGGATGTTATTACTGCTTCTAGTTCTGGAAACATCAAAGGCAAAGAGTATGGTTCAGTTAGAGGACTAGTTGCTGTAGGTTTATCAGCATATAGAGGTGAATACAATTCACTGAGGGAAGTTTGCTCTACAGTTCGGAATGTTTTGGAAACTCTAGTACTACTAATTGATGTTAAAATCCAAACTGGGAAAGACCGAACCCAGTTCATTCGTCTTCTATCACAAGTGGCATATCTTGACGATATGGTTAGCAGTTGGGCTCACGCATTACAGAGGTATTGTCATATCTGCGCCATCTCTTGCATTTCTCCTTTGTTACTCATTTTATTAATTTATTCTCACTAAAACTTGAATTTCTTTCAGTTTAGAGGTGGAAGCCCAAATTCCGGATGCAAATGCCAATGTTTTTGTGGAACTAATTGATAATCCTGTCTCTAAGGACATTTCTTCTGAAGGTGATGGCTGTGAGATAGATGATATCAACGCAAATATGCACTGTTCAAAAGTGTTTGAAAAAGGCTCCCTGGAAGTTGGCCCTGCAGATGCTGGACATTCTAATCCAACTGATTTTGGCAATGAATGCATAGAAACAGGTGATAAAATTGCTGTTACACTGCAAGAGCCTTATAAGGAGGCCGTCTTAGATGATACTTGCTCTCTAAAACGCATCTTAGAGCCACCTGAAGTTAACTTACATCCTGCGAAAGCAGAAGCAGCTGGAGATCAACATAGAGAACTGGGACATGTTCCATCTATTAAACTTTCTAATGGGTTCGTGGAGAGTAGATCAAATTTAAATGCAGATGGCCCCTCCATTTCAGTTGAGAAGCCTAGCATCGAGCTTTCTTCTCCTTATGAAATCAGTGACCCTGCTAATTTTTCCTCAACAGATAATTGCATCTTGTCCAAAGATACATGTGAAAACTTGGGTGGAAGTGATGTCATTGTCGACTCTTCATCGGGGCCTAAAAGCCCTAGAAGTGGTCCAGCTGCCATATGCTTTTACCAGTGTTGCTCAGAGTGCTTTGTCACCCTTAGTAATTTACTGCAGAGGGTTATCAACACTGAGTGGAAAAGTGAAGGAAGTGAATCAACCGTGGATGATTATCACGATTTTCTCGCCTCTTTATCTGCAAATCTTCATCTATCACTAAGTAAATTGCGCCAAGGTGAAATTAATGGTGGCATGACCGAGAAAGGTGTTCTGCATAGAAATCACTGTAAATGCCAGAAATCTCATGTTGCAGACATGCCGGATCACCAAAACTCAGACAAATTCTTGATGGCTGATTGTGATTGTCATGCAACGAGTAGGGAAGGAAAGATTTCAAAGATATCTGATGGGACTGAGCTTGATTGTAGATTTATTTTCAAGGATGGAATCCTGGGTGGTTTAGACACAGGTACTGTTACTTGTTATCATTGTAAATATGAGAAATTATGCCTTTGTTTTCTTATAGAGTGGTTGGTAACCAGCAAGGAAGCTTTTGGTTGACATCACATGATATATTTTACTTGATAGAGCTTCAACCTTTGTTGCTTCCGCAAATTTTCATGCACTTGCGGAATACATATATATACATACATAAATATAGTTGTGGAACTACAGCACACACTCATCATGTAAACACTCAAATTTTGTTTCATTACTTCATACTTCAAATTATTGATTTGTTAGTTTCTGTTTTAACCTTCCTTCCCATATATCCTGTTATTTATCTGGAATTGATTGATTGCAGAAGATGATGTTTCCTTTTGTCTTGATGTTTTTGGCCAGATATTGTCTGTTTAGTCATATTTGCACCACTATTCTTAGTTTTTTGTTTTTGGTCTATATTTATCATCATTTTTCTTCTCTTCCAAAACTATAGTAATAATTTGGAAAAGGGTAGTGCATTTGACACCCAACTTGAGATTTCTTGATTTTCTAATAGTGCTTGTGATTGTGAATGATTTTATTACTTGGGGTATACTCAAAAGTCATATTATCATCTTTTTTTTTTTATGGATTTTAATATCCAAGATTTTTCCAATTGAGATTAACTTGATGGACGACATCATTTCATTGTCGCTACCGACCAAAACCAAAAGATAATGGTATTATTGAAAGAAGAAAAAAATTTGTCGAATTTGTAATGGGTCAACAATCGTAATCTACGTGACAATTAATCATTCCTTGAAATGTTTTATGGGCATTGAGCTGGGGTTAAAACTTAATAATTGCACACACATGGGTTGTTTGTTAATTGTTCCACATACACCAACCTATCCCAATCAACTTGTGTTATTGGTGAGAGTTGAGACAAAATTGGGATGATGTTTTTATTGAAACTCCATTTTCTCTATTTCTTGGTTTTTATGTCTTTTCTGAGCTTGCAACATTTACATGATTCACATTCCAAATGCAACATACAAGAGAAGAAGGTTCAATTTTTAAGCCTAATTCATCATAACTCTCACATAACACCCTTTATTATGTTAAACGTGACTGCTTTCAGCTATGGTATATAAGGAAATACTCCCTCCGTCCCATTGAAGTAGTCCCACTTTCCTTTTTTGTTTGTCCCATAGAATAGTCCCATTTTCCTAAAATGGCAACTTTTTTCACACTCACCAATAAAATATTAATTTCACTACACTCACAACCCTTAATTCCCGTGCCGAAAAGGAAATGGACTACTTCACCGGGACGGAGGGAGTATTATTTTATCCTACTCAGAGTGCAGTGATAAAAACATCTTACTTGTGCCATAGATTCGAGTTTACTCGAGAATATTCGTATGTCTGAATTAAAATAAATGGATTTCTGTTATAAAATGTATTTACTTGTTAATGTTATTTTTAACAAGAGCCAAATAAATCCCGAGAGAAGGCACAAATCCTAGACATGTTTATAGACCGCCTCTAACCCAGACTTTTTTTAATGAAAAAATGAACACAAAAATTGACGACTCAAATGCTAAAACGAAAATTGAAATTGAAACCATATCTTGTTTTCATAATTGAAAGTTGTAATAAACAAGAAAAATAGCGCTAAGATCACTTCACAATTTTTATGGGTTCAATAAATTGCTCCATTTTTTAGAGTCAAATCTCACAGATGGATCAATTTACATCTCGTAAAATAATCCAAGTGTCTATTTGCACGTTCTTGCTAATTTGCTATAAATCTATTTTCTTAAAAAATAAAAAATAATATTATTCTTTCAAAAACAATACTAGTTTCCCTTTATGCAATTCTTGATTTCTCTAGTTCAACTTTATACAATTATAACATATCTAAATATTTGTTCCATATTCCAAGCACACTAGCGAAAGCTTATTGCCAGTGAGCTGTGATCAAGAGCAGGGGTGGAGGCAGACTTCAAGTTCCGGGAACTCGACCATGTTTCGGGAGGCTCGACCATATCACGATTGGATCGAGTCTTATAAATATAAATAATAAAAAAAAATTCTGACCGCCGGGGGTTAACAGCCCTCCCCAGCCCAGGGCTGCTTTTTCCCCTGATCAAGAGATCTGAATGTATGGATTTAATAAATAATTTTTTTATAAAAAAAAACACACACACATCTAAATATTTAAATATGTTACTCAGATTACTAAACTCAGTCTCATTAATATTGAACAAAAATATCAATCTGATAAATCAAAGACGACGTAGATATATGATAACTGAAAAGGATGAGAATAGGATATACCTCTTATCACTTTCATCAACCAAACAAATCACATGCTACGCCGTATAAAATCCAATCTTTGAAGCCTTGTTTGGCTTCGCCCACTTTCTCACAATTCCATTCTTGCTTGATTAGGCAAATCCCACCTGAACTAATCATCTCATTTCGTAAATTAATTCCCCAAAGTTAAAAAAGGAAAACCTATTTATTTACTGCAAACCAAACATGGGATTGACTGATTGGATTGTCCCATATTATTATTATCCAAATACATTAATTTACACAAACATCGTATCTAGCAGCTGTCACAACACATATATATATATATATATATATATTTTATGTGATAAGCACATGGCCTTTGCTGGCATCTATTTATTTCTAAACTATTTATTATTATATTAATATTCCTTAGTTGTTCCAATTAAATGCTTCCACCGAATCTGCTTCCATTTCCTACCTTTATTTATTGAACATATAATTATTTTAATTATTATTATATGAATGAACTACATTGCTAAATATGAAAAAACAATAAAGATGCAATGGTTTGTATAACAAAGTTTTAACCAGTTGAATTGAATGCGAGTATAAGAAATGCAAATTAAATGTGGTTAAGATTAAGAGGGGGTGCTAGTCTTATCAAATATTGTATTAATCCTAAAAGATAAATTGCACTGTTCAATATGTTGAATCAAAATGTAAATGAAATATTTCATTTATTCATTGCGAACTATTTTCATTTCAATAGTTCTAACTTTACACCCACATTTGTGTGTTGCACAAATAAATATTTTTATCTTATTTTATGATATTAAAAAGTAACTATATGTTTTTAGTAATGATTAATATATTTAATTTTTATTTATCAGTGTTGTATATTTTTATAAACATAAATAAATTATATCTATATTATATATCCAACAACATAAGTACATAACTTTAATAAAAATTAAAAGAAATAGATAAAAAGTATGTATTATTAAAAATAATGAATAAAATAAATAGTTGAGGATTAAGAAAAAGTGACACAAATATACTTTTAATTGATGAAATTCTCATTATTGTTTGTTGTGTGTATACATAATATTATAATATGAAAAATTAATGAATAAAACCAAAAATAATATTAACGCATCTTAGTTTTTTAGAGTAAAATATGTTACATATAATTAATAGATGAAATAAGACATATTTTTTTATAAAAAAAAGAAAGAAAGAAAGAAAGAAAAGAAGAAAAGTGGGATGGATTTAGACCGGAGGAGACGATGGTGATAAGGCCAAAGGGGGTAAGGGTTGTTTTGTCCACAGATGTTTAATGATTGGAACACCTCACACATGATGCATGGATGCCTCTCTCTCACACACTAACACTATTTGACAGCTTTCTTTCTATCTAATTCTAGTCTAGTTTCTAAATCAGCAACCATTTTTCTTTTGTTTCTTTGACATTTTCATACTCACACATTATATATAAAAGTTGAGCACCCCCACAAAATTGAACATGGATCTCAATATTCCCAACCCCGATGTTGAGGTTGAGCTGCTGGAGGACTCCTGGTTCTTCCGCAATCTCCTGCACCTTCCCACTTCTAGAATGCTCCGAAGCTTCTCTGATCCCTGCTCCTACGACGACACCTATCAATCCATCTCCAAGCTCTCTTCTTCACCACCACCTCCCACACGAGATGGAACCAAGACGATAGGAATATCGAAGTCGTCGAGAAACACTCTAACTCGCGCCCCGTCTCTGCCCACTACCTTGGACACTCAAGGCTTTCATGATGATGAAGATGAAGAAGAGACGGAATTCTCCATGGGAAAATTGATCCGACAAGCTTCTCTCAACTATTCCCGCGCCCGCCCTCCTCGGACTAAGGTACTACTCTCTCTCTCCATTCCAATTTACAGATACCGCATATTGATTGTGTGATGAGTTCTTGAGATTTGACTCGAATTAAGACTTTGCAGAGCTCAAGCTTAAATCGGCAGAAATCGCGGGAGGTGGATAAGCTGATGACGCACAAGAGTTTGAAGGATAGAGAAGATCAGTTGCAGGGATTTAAGGATTTCGACGAGCAAGAAAAGACTAGTACTAGTTTGGAGAAACCAAGTGCGAGGCCGCATATGTCGGAGGCGCCGCCGGTCCCCCGGTGGGGCGGGAAGAAATCGACCGAGGACATGAAGGCGCAGATTAAATTCTGGGCCAGGGCGGTGGCGTCTAATGTGCGCCAGGAGTGTTAGATTGCCGAATGCAATAATAATTTTTAAAAAAAAAAGTGATCTAATTTTGACACAAAACAAAACTCGCCTACAATTTCAATAAGTTGGCTCCTCTTATTTCAACAAACTTGTTAATTTTACTTTCATGTAATCAAGCGACAAATTTATTTGATTTATATCAGAAATACAATAAATAATTCTGAATTCGCATTCACTCTGCATTACTAAAAATCACATGGCCACCCTATCAACAATTTCTAATTATATCATGTTATAGGGATTTTATTTATTATTTTTTTAATGCTATGGGGAGGTTTACCACTATTCAAAATCAGTATTATGGATAGTCCAATCTTTAGATATATATCATGATTGGGCTTGGAATTCTAATTCAGGCCCATGAGTTGAACTTTTTATAACTTGAATATAATTTAATGCTTGATAAAATTTGAAGTTTAATAAGTAAAATTGGTGCAAATAAACTGCTTGGATTACACTTGAATATCAATCCATCAATCTCAAAGTAGTATTGGAGAGTGTCTGGCTAAGAAAGATATTTTGAGCAAAAAAACCTTCTTTTTTTTTTTCTCCTATATTTCTTTTGATATTTTGAGGAGTGGACTTGCGTTGTGTTGTGTTGATATTTATTTATGATTTTGTTGTCTGAATATCTGTCACTACTATTGAGTGGTGGCTGCTGCCATTACCATACAACCCACCCTTGCACAGATGCAGACTCAACGGCAGCTCCTCCGTCTCTCCTCCGCCAGCTTTCTCTTTCCTCCCTCACTCCCACCAACACGGCTTCCACACCATCTCTACTTCCCCGGCAGACCTGCTACTCAATATTCTATCTGCTCCGCCCACAGAGCGTGGCTCGCCCAACTATCTGAAGAACTCACCACCGCCGCCGATCAGTCACCGGCGCAGGGTCCCATCGAACTCCCGCCCTCCATTTCATCGCTTCTCTCTTCTAACCCGGACACTCTCCAAACCGCCGCCAGTTTACTCATCACCGGCGCTTTCACTCTCTTTCTTTTCCAAACTCTCCGCCGCAGCGCCAAGCGTGCCAAAGAAAGGGTAACGTTATATTTGTTTCCTGCGCTTCTCTCTCTCTCTCTAACTCTCTTTCAATGCTTTTTTTATCACTTAATTTATTGTTTACTATCTAATGCCTTGAGTTTAGCTTGGTTTTTACCACCGGCCACCGCCGGCGATAGGAACACTTTTTATTTTATTTTATGATAATATATTAGTATAGTGGTATGTTGTTAGACTATTAGTTCATTTGAATATAAACTAGAAATTTGAGTGTAAATTTTTAAAAGATTGTGCTAATACAAAATATATGAATTGATGTTTAGCTCTACTAAAATAAAATAGTACATAAAGAGATTTAAAAAATCAAATAATGTCTGTTGATGCATGAAATTTAGTAAAAAGTCGGTAATCAGAGAAATTTCTGGATATGGGTTCGTTAGAAGAAGGTACTGTGTTCCCTTAGCTCTTCTTCCCCCCTTTTTATTACATTTGCTCTCTTCAGCTTTAAATATCAATAAAAGCCCCACTACCCGACTGTTACATTTAATTTAAATAGCGATTTAAAGATGAAATGACGATTCGCATCCAGCGTCCCTTCAAATTCTGGACTGCTGCTCTGGGGAACTCATCAGTCACGCCCGTCTTTCTTCTGATATTCGTCGAACGCAACCATGGCTGTCGAACACACCCAAGTCCGTCGAGCATACGACATTCTGAGCCGACGAGTGGGTTTCGAAACTCGGGCCTCAACAATGTCAAAATATTTTTCATCACAATATTATATTTGTTATTTGGTTGATATATAAAATAATTAACTTCCTTGATAGATTTAATTGAACTCTTTTTATTTTAAATGCAAATATAAGATAATCCATTTGTAAAATAAAGCTTTAATAATTTAATGTTAATTATTTTATTTAGGGCTTCAACAAATTTTCTTTTTTGAGGAAATAAATTAATCGTAAAATCTTTTGTTCAAAAAAATAATTAGAGAATAATATCTAAATGGTAGTTGAGCAAAGATCTTTTTATAATAAAAGGTACTCTTTTTATTTAGGAGTACTCAAAATTATCACTGTTCGAAGTAAAAGTAGACAAATTTATAATAATAAAATGATTTCAAGATTTATTTTATATTTATATTAAATATTATGAATATTTTTATTCATAATTATAATATTAAGATGGAGGTATTATATTTTTGGCACATGATCCTTGAAATTAAAGGGTCGGCCTTGATTTCTACAAATATCTCCTGAGCATTAATTTTCTGATGATATTTAGAAATATGCAGAAATTTAAACACTCATCTACTCTGTTTTTTCATTAATTCTTTCTCATGAATTCACCAACTATCTTTGATTGAGGTCTGGAAACAAAAAAAAAAAAAAGCTAATTTTATCCCATTTACTAAAACTAAATTCCACCAAGAATTGCATGTGAACTGAACTCAGCCTCATAATCCCATTAATGTTGTTTAATTTATTAAAAATTTGAGTTGCAGAGATTGAGGTCTAGATCGGCGGCAATGGAGAGTTTGATGAAAGCATCAATATCTCCGCTTAAAGGCAAGGCCAAGAAGACTCCGCCGTCGGCCGATCAAACCCTTGTTGGCGCGTTGATTGCTGCTGCATTCGGACTTGCTCTCTACAAATTCACCACCACCGTCGAATTCACTCTCAACCACCAGCCCCTCTCCTCCAACTACTCCGTATCCATCTCCTCTATACTCTCTCTCTACGTCCATTCAATTTCCTTACTCATTTTTTCTAATTTTTCAGGTCCGGCAGATCACCATTACCATTAGGTGATTAATTCATTTGATTCTGCAAACTGTGTTGTGATTTCATTTAATTTTTGAATTGCAATGCAATGGAGTCGTTTTGATGCAGGACTATAATCAACGGATTGTGTTACCTGGCTACGTTTGTGTTCGCCTTCAACTCTCTCGGCTTATTCCTCTATTCCGGCCAGCTTGCAATGAACTCCTTCGGCGTCAGTGCCAGTGATGACAACTCCAACTCCAACTCATCATCATCATCCTATACAAACTTGCTTGATGTGGATCAAACCAGCAAGAGTGAGGATCAAAGTTCAGACAAGTCATGATGCAGCCGCTCTTCTCTTCTCTCTCTCTCTCTCTATATATATATATATATATATTAATATTGTCTATATATGTATATATGAATTGTATTATCAAGCTCAAACGTACCACTACCAAACACATGATACAGATATACACCAAGCATTCATTAGATATACTCACAATAATTTTCTCCACATCTCTCACCAAAATTTTTCTCCTAATAATTTTGGTCAAACATGAGTGAATTCACAATAAATGAGTCATATCTCATAGGCATGTGAATTAAATGGGACGCTCAATCATTAATTACTTTCTATATATACTCATCTTGTTTCACTTTCAGACTGTGACATATCAATAAATATATATATGACATGTAATGTAATGTAAGTAACACTGAAATGTAGAAACGATAGATGAGTGAATATGCATAAAGCAGACATAATTAAAATGAGTGTGAAGTTGGATCACATGGTTTCTTGTTTTGTAGGACGCATCAGTTTATGGCTCAGCATTTGATGCTGCATAGAAATATGAGATGCGTTTTCTCATTCAATTCTAATTTAAACGCCCAAATTATTTTGGTTCTCATAAAACAACAAACAGAATGTACCCAAAAATGTCGCACTGCAAAAGTGGAACTTTTTGTTAACCCTCCCACTTACTCATCGCCATTTTGGCCCGGAATGCTATACAGTTCAAAGCCCGGCCTGTGTATATTTTTATACCTGTTAATATTTGAAAATATTTTTTTTTATAAAATATCTAATGAAAATACCCCTTTTTATAAACATATCCAAGAAATGCCCCAAAGTACAAATTCTGACATGTTTTTGTCTTTAAAAATGTAATCAAAACAATCATTTGGTGATGATGTCCATTTAATTATAAGAATTGAAGTTTTAATACTTGATTGAGTTTGAAAAAAGAAAAAAATATTAAATAATTATGTTCCCGACCGGTTTTTTGTGGTGCCGACCGGTCGGCACCGATGATGACCGGTTCGAACCGGCGGTGCCGACCAAAATATTTTTTGTTTTTTTGATGCCGACCGGTTCAGCTCGTTGCCGACCGGTCATCAAATTTTTATTTTTTTTTGAAAAGGTGATGATGACCGGTTCTTGTTGATGCCGACCGGTCGGCAAGCGGTGATGACCAGTCTGAATCGGTCGGCATCCCACCCCCCCCCCTTTTTTTAATTGCAATTTTTTTGTTTTATTGTATGAATAATGTATTTTTCAACAATAATTTATAGCATTTTCATTTGATAAAGTTGTGTTGGATGAATTGTTACTATCAATGTACAATGTTTTCAGGCATGCTGATAGCCTTTTTTTGACTAAATCAATGAACAATGAATTCAGTTGTTGAAAAATACAGTGAAATGCTCGTGAATACTGAATTCACTTGTTGAAAAATACAGTGAAATTGAAATTAATCGTACACAGAATTGATGTTACCTCACTGCACTACACTGCACTAATCAATTCAATCAAATTTTTTTTTGCAGACTTTGAAATCATTCATTGAATATAGACCTAACTCTTTACTTTATATACTCACATTTAGAAGCAAAATTTCATTCACCGCAGAAACAAAAAAAATTTTATCATCATTTTGCCATTCACCTTTTCTCTCTCCCCCTTTGAACCCATTTTCAAGCAATTCAAATGGCGAATTGGTGCAACATATTTTTGCACTATAATGGTCATTTTGATCATTCGTGGCACTATATTGGTGGCCAAGAAAGATTGATTTACCTATCAATGGCTAATATATCAATAGCTGCATTGAGAAGCACCATTCAGATGATTCTTGAAGCAGAAGGTATTGAAGGTGAGTACAATATCTATTATACATCTCAAACTCAAAGCGGAAGAAATGGAGCATCATTACTAACAGAAAATGCGGAGCTGCAATGACTCCTCAATTTTTACTCGGAGCCTGATATTTATATTATTATGAATCCCACAATCAACACTGGTGCTGGGACTTCTCAGCGGGAGCCATCCCCCTACATCCCCTTCGTATCCTCAGTCAGTCCTCCACCATATGCTCGTTACAGTCCAACTGAATCAGAACTTCAAAGATTTACATCTTCTATGCATTTTGATATTGGTTCTGAAGGTGGTAGCCGTGGTTCACGTATTCCTAACTTGAATGATGAGCTCCCTGAAGATCATAATGATGATGAGGAGGCCGACTTCATTCCTGAATACCACACAGGAACTGATGGTGGTGTGGTGGAAGAAGAAGCAGACGACGAGGCTGATCTAGATTCAGTTTCATCCGGATCTGATTCTGATAATGAAGGTGAAAATTTCTTGATGGATTGCACAGTTGTAGAATTTTCTACATAGATAAGATCAGCGGGAGGTATGAGTGCTTTTTATTTCAAATCTTATGCCCACTAACCCCCTATTAGAAGGTTGTCCAGTTCAAGGTGATATGAATAATTGACTAGTACCAATTATGCCAGTGGATACGACCGAGGCACCTGTTGTGAGAGATGTGGCATCCATACTTGATCAGGAATTGAGTTTGGGTGCCATGTTCTGGAAGAAAGATGATTTGCTAATTGTTGTTGGTTTGTGGCATATGGAGCATCGTCAAGAGTTTAAAATGATAAAGTCTTATAGCATCCGAGTCGATAACATTTGCAAACGAAGTGAGAATTGTTCGTTTCACATACGTGCGAGGTGCAGGGATGGTTGCTGGATTATCCGTCACTTTCAACCAAATCATAATTGTATGTTGAATCTTGCGGGAATTGGATCCAGAATTATCCGTTCAAAAGTAGTGGCTGCGTATGTTGAAGCAATAATGGCCGAACTGCAACGAACTTTTGGGATTCGGGCGAGTTATGATGTTGCATTGCGATCCAGAAATGCAGCCATTTCCCTGATGTATGGCAGCATAGCGGATTCTTATAAGCTCTTGCCTAGATATCTCGAGGTGCTTCGGCAGTACAATCCAGGCACAATCACAGATCTGGATATCGCACCAGATGGAACATTCCGACATTGCTTTGTTGCACTCGGTGTGTCCAGGTTAGCTTTCAACAACAATTTGTTAAGACAAGTCATTGTTATTGATGCCACACACTTGAAGGGCAGAAGCAAAGGCATCTTATTGGTTGCTGTGACGAAAGATGGAAATAAAAATGTTTTTCCACTGGCTATTGGTGTTGGGCCAATCGAAAATGATGAGACTTGGACCTAGTTTCTCTCTAGATTGAGAATGTGCTTTGCAGTCAGCGAACAATTGTTAATTGTTTCAGATCAGCACGTTAGCATCGGCAACACAGTCAATGCAGTATATCCGGGTACGGCGCACGGTCTCTGTTTTTATCACCTGTAAAATAAATTGACAACCCATGGTCAGACCATTGTGAAGCTGTACCATCGTGCTGCTTATGCTTATCGATTGTCGAGCTACAGGCAGGCAATGGATCAAATTCGATCATCAAAACCTGTTGCATACGATAAGCTCATTTCAGTAGGTCCTGAAAGGTGGTGCAGGTCGAAGTGCCCAGTCCGTCGTTACAGTTTCCTAACTTCGAATGCTGCTGAAGTTTTCAACGCAAGGTTGTTAGAGGCTCGTAGATTGCCCATATGTTCGATTATTGATACATATCGAGGTATACTGGAACAATGGTTTGATCAGAGGCGAGCAAAGGCATATGCAAGGGTTGATGAGTTAACAGAAGAGGCTGTGCAAAAGGCATCTCCACTGTCTGAGCTAGCTCATACACATCAGGTTGTGTCAATCTCCGAAAATGAATTTAAGGTTACTGATGGAGAAAGAACTTGTAAGGTTGATTTGACGGCATGTACTTGTGAATGTCGTGAGTTTCAACTGGACCTGATGCCATGCTCACATGCAATGGCTGCGATTCGGTATGATTTTCCACTATCATTTTCTTTACTTGAATACTGCAACTTGTCATTGTTTTTATTTTTTCACAGTTACAATGGGGTCAACTTGTACGATTATGTTCATAGCTACTACAAAACGAGTAACTGGCGCGAGATTTATGGTGGTACTGTGAATTCTCTTCCTCCTGAGGATGAGTGGGATGTTTTAGATGAAGCTGCATCTCTCCTGGTGAAACCTCCTATTATTACACGTCAAGCTGGTCGTCCCAGAAATAGTCGACGTCCCTCCGGAGCAGAACATACGCAAACATCTTCTAGCAGACAAAGAGCCCGTAAAAAATGCAGTATTTGTAAATCAGAATCGCATACGAAGCGTTCTTGTCCTGATAGAGTCGCAAACAATTAATTATTGTAAAATTGCTTCAATTATTGTAATATTGTAAGAGTGCTTGAAAAATGATGCTTCAAATATAATGTTTCAAATAGTCTAACAACGATCAAATAAAAATAAATCAAACATACGAGAAATCAAATAGTCTAACAACGATCAAATAAAAATAAGTCAGACATACGAGAAATCAAATAGTCTAAGGGCAATCAATCTTCTGAATAATGCAGGCCCATTAGGATGCTCCATCCACTGTGGACTCGGGTACCCGAACATCAACATCTCTAATGCTGCGCATGCATAAGTCGAATGATGCGCTGGCTGATTGCCCTTGAAATACATCACCCTAGTAAAAGCCATATCTCGTGATGCCACGTTCCGCAGTTTCAATTTATTTTTCTGCCAATAATCGCCTGCCTTCAAATAAGAAATCATGTTGCTGGTCATCTTTCTCAATTCTACAAAAACATCTTGCAAAATCCTAGCGCGGTCAGCAGAATCATAGGGGTCAATCATGGAGGCAGTCCAAGTCTGGATGTTCATATGCACAGTATACCAAACACCTCGAACATAACAGGGTACAATGAACTACAAAGCAAAGTAAATATATTAATAATTGATGCATAAATACAATATCCAAATAGATAATAGAAAACTAACTGTATCAGCCTCGAACCAATCTTTAGATGTCATGCAATCAGCACCATGGATGAACTGTAATAGAGCTGGTGATTCCTGAGGCATCGGGCCCTGCCTACTTCGCCGATAATCTCTTTTCATTAAGTCCTACAAAACATTAAACACGAAAAATATCAATATAAACGATGTTCAAAACTAGATAATTAGAATTACGGAAATACTTACGAAGAATTGAGGTCGCAGAATCCGAATCCTTTGTTCAAGCTGATAGAAACTCCTCTGCAGTGACTGGACGTAGCAATCGATGACCTACATAGATAATGGATGCTCCATATTCTCTATAAAAGAGAAATAAGATTGTGGCCACGATGTATTGTCGTTAAAGGATTTCCTGCTAATTCCTTCACCCATGCGTCTCCATGCATCATAGTTGTCCTCTAACACGGAACTGATTCCCATTGGCCGTCCATCATCGCCCTGAAAATGAAAAGAACATTACACATCATATACTTAAATTAAAGAAATGTTAATACGTTACATCAAATACATGCAATTCAATATCGAGTGCAAGCAAATAGGTGATCTGGCTTGAAGAAGGTTGATCAAAATCAGGTATGTGTTGGCGAGACTGGCGCTCTGTGTTGCTTCTCCTCTTAGCAGAACGACGACCGGCACTTCGTCTCCTCTCATCAGTCCGACGATCTGTGCCAATATGAAACTGCTCTGGGCCAACTAAATCAGTGTCTCTACGAACCTCTCGGTCTACTGATGTGCTAGGTCTAGCAGAAGAGCTAGGTCTCGCAGAGTGGTGGGAGCTAGGTCTAGCAGAGTGGTGGGAAGTACTGGGCCTCTGCTCGGGACTGTTCATCTGTATCCCTCGCCCAACTGACCTCTGTCTAGCATCAGTACGGTTACCACATCGCGCTGAGTTGAACAAATATGTGACTCCTCCAACTGAGAAGAAGTGTAGTAGAAAAGCTCTTGTTCATACGGAAATGGGATTAGGTTGGCGAAAACTTGAATCTACAATAAAACAAAACACAGTTACAAAAATTGTTAGTTTACAAATAAGTAATTTAGATGCATGCAATACCTGTTCACGAGCAAAGAAGCCTTGCCAATCAAGCGTAGCTGGCCTTGTAAACTTCCACTTCATAAATCGGGGAATTAGAGTTGGATTCTCTAAAATGGCACAACTACCACCCAAGTCCGGAATGGCCTCATAGGCCCAAACCTACAAAATATTTGTTTGAATTATAACTCATCAACTTTACATATTTACTAAATACATAAAAAAAATAAATTATACCTGCAGAATCCAAATAGGACCGCCCAAATGAAGAGTCCCTTTTGCTTCTACCCTCGTGTGAGCTTGCTCTAAATAGTATGATAAAGACTTATACGCATATGCTCCCCACGGAAATTGGTTCCAACTAGTCCAATTATCTACCAAAACGAAGACCCAACTCTCGATCTTATGTTTTTCAGAAAACCCTAACACAAAGCTCCACATGGATAATATATTGGTCACTCTCAAATACAATTCATGATTATTCCGGTGAACTAAACCAGCCTTAAATTTGTTTAATAACTGCTTAGCTATGATAGATTGACCACCACAGAACAAACTATACACCGACGAATCAGAAGGATCATGATCAGCACATGGATCAAAATGAGTGGGTCCAAATGTCAAACCGGTCACTAGTGCAAACTCACTCACCCCTAAAGAAATATTCTGCCCACCAATATGAAACCGTAAAGCTTTTGGGTCGTGGCTTGTAATTTGGTAACTTAACAGTTGCAGTAATGGCTGCGAGGCACTAGGTCCATTTTTTTTCCACATTAACAAATTTCCAAATGGGCCATTCATAAAACTAGTCACCAAATTATCACCACTAATTGAATACAACGTGTCATTAATTGTCTCTATTGTCGTAACCTTAGTGCATAAATTAATCTTACAAGTTACATTACGTAAAGCGGGTCTAATAAATTCAACCTGCACAAATATGGATCAAATCTTAAAATAATTTTCAATAATCACATAATATAAAAAATCGAAATAAATTCTAATAAAACTTAACAATAAATGACATAGTTACTTCAACCAATTTCGACATGAATTAATTATCATTTTCTATCTACTACAACACAACACCCTATACACATCCAATTTGAAGGCAATTTCAACATATTGAAGTACATTAATCGACAAATTCAAGTAATACAAAATAAATAATAGGCTCGATCAAAATTCGATAAATACAAATAATATTTCACAAATTCATAGCATAAAAACTCCATAAGCAAAAATTCAAGATGAAAAAAAAAACAATATCATGCTCCACAATTTTCAACTCATAAGCACTCAACCACAAAGAAAAAAAATAATTAAGCAAACCAACTTACCTGATCCGCCATTTGCTATGAATTAAGATGATAATGAAGAAGGAGAAAAAAAAAATGAAGGGTGAAGAGAGGTGCCGACGACGAGAAGGAGGTTTCAGCAAAAATGAAGAAGAGGAATGGGGAAGAGAGGTGCCGACTTGCACCAAAAATTGAGAAAGTAGGGTAAAATAATAAAGTTGGTCAAACTTTGGTTTTTGAATTTATTTGAAATCGTCACCGGTCGGGACCGTGCCTGACACGGTCGGCATCGTCGGCCGGTCCCGACCAATTTTTTATTTTTTTTTTATCCCATCAAATCATTTTTTGTTATTTTGTGGTAGTCATCGGTCGGCATTGAGTGAAAATTTAAAATTTTACAATTTTTTCAGAAAATTTTTCAACAATATTCGAAAACATGTCAGAAAAATGTCCTTTGGGGTATTTTTTTGAATGATTTCATAAGATGGGGCATTTCTTAGATGTAAGATAAGGAAATGAGGTATTTCAAATTTTTTCTCTTTTTATACAAGCTTATTCCGACCCTTAATTTTTGAATCGTGAAATCGCCGATTTTAAACTTTTTTTTTTTTTAATTTACATCGATTTCACTGGAACCGGCGATTCAACGCATCAGAAATTTGGCCGTGGAAGGTGAACCAACGGTCAAAAATGCCTTGATATTTGACATCATAACATTGGAACCGGCGGTTCGAATGAACCGGTTCGTGGCTATGATATTAACAGGGAAATTATAAGCTAACAAGCAATCTGTTCAGAACCGAAAACAACAAAAAAAAAAAAAAAAGGAGGGCACAACTCCCATTACAATATTAAAAAACTGAAAGAAAAAAAAAGATTTAAAAGCATAAAAACAAAATTTAACAAAAATGATTTACAAATGGAAATTATGGTACTAGTACTAGGTACTATACATTAAACTATGATAAATTAACAATTGGTGTTTTATTTTAATCTCATATAACTCGGCTCAGAACGCGACTCAAGCCGCGCCGACTCCGACCCAGTCACCATTAACCCGCCTCCGGCATCAGCTTAGCCGCCGCCGTACTCATCGGTTCCGACTTGCACCTAGTCAGCGCAAGTGGCTCACACGCCGCGCCACCATTCACCCGCTTCCGCTCTATCACTGCCGCCGGCAAGGAGCAAGACGACCGCGCCGGCTGGACATCGTTTCTCTTGCCGGGCGGCGCCGGGACTCTAGGTCTAGACTTCTCAACGGCGGCCCTCCGCTTGACTACAGGTTCGTGATCGGCCCCTACTCCGCCGCCGGCCGCGGCGACCTTAGTAGCAGCCCTGCGGGGCCGCTCCGGCAGCAGCCGTATGAAGTCCGTCGCGCAAACCCATGTCTCCTTGGAGACCTCCATTGAAAGCTTGGGCTCTCGCATCATTAACAGCAAGCATTCCGGCAATGCCGCTGCCGCTGTCGCTGTTTCTTTCTTTGCGGCCGGTTCTTGATTTTCCGGCGTCTCAGCTTCTAATTTATCGGATTGAACTGCGTTTCCCGCTTCTTGTACGATTGTAGCATCTTGGCTTTGTTCGATTTGAGTAGCGGCTTTATCGACGTCTGATTTTGACTCTGCTTCCACCTCTGCAAAATCTTGACCTCGCTCTGTGTTTTCTTGGTCTAAGAGAGCTTCGAAAGATGACATATTCGATTCGGTCTCCTCGTTTTCTTCTTCTTCTTCTTCTTGCTTGATTTCTTTCACCTTATCTTCATTGTTAATGACTGATTTCTCTCTGCAATCTTCAATATCACGCATCTCCCTCTTTTCCAAAACTTCTGCAACATAAACCTTATGCTCGACATCGACAAACTCTTCCGAACTTGTGGATTCATCAAAACTATCTTCTCCATCTTCTTCAATACCGCCGCCATGTCCATATTTAGCTGCATCTGAGCTAATCCGATTTGCGATTGCAGCCATTTTGAGCGGATCAGATCTGCACCTCATCAGAAGAAGAGCATTCTTTGGAGGTATGCAAATGCTGAATCTCGTAGCTTCTCCTTCGCCAATCCGCCCCTTCACCTCAATTCTATCGCCCTTAACCTCAATATCATCAAAAACGTGCCTTCTCGAATTCCCAGCCGACATCATCTCCTCTTCTCCGCCGCCGCCAACCACAACCTCAATCTCCGGCTCCCTCCCTCCCTCAGCCACCAGCCACCTTCCAAGCATTGTCCCGCAGCCATTTTCATCCGCGCACTCGATCTTCTTCTCCCTCTCCCTCTTCTTCTCTCTCCTCGCAAAACAGCAGCATCTGCAACGGAAAAAGCAGCACAGCTCCTGGCTAAACGCACGTAAAACAACCGGAATGTTCGGCAGGTGCACCCACCGCGGCGGGGGCGGGGGCTGCTGGTCGTTGCTTCTGAAGCTGGCTTCCCCAATCCGTCTGCGGCACTGCTTCACTTTCTTCTGCGACTGCACCCTCACCTGACCAATGCAGGTAACTTTGGGCGACGAGGGCTCGGGATTCTCGGCGGCGGCGGCGCCTCTCCTCCGGGTGAAGAAGGCTGAGCGGCGGAAGGTGACATTGGAGCGGAGGCGGCGGCGGAAGGAGGAGGAGGGGCGGAGGAGCGATCTGGTGAGTCTCATGGAGGAGAGAGAAAGGTGGCAGCAGCGAGCGGTGGTTGCGCTGCAGCTACCAGTGACTGTGATTGTATTGCAGAGATTGGAGAGTATTTAATGCCCGTTTATTTGGGTTTTTGTTTATCGCTTTATTTGAGATGCAGTTTTTTACTGCTCGAGGTTGCTTCCCATGCTCCTTTGATTTGATAGTAAACAGTAAAAAAAAACTATATACAAATATATGGGCCATAAATTATGACGCTATGATTGACTAACTGACCCATAATTTTTTTTATAATCTTTGATTAATTAATTGATCATAAATTCGAGATATATATAAATTTGATGGGTTTAAAAAATATCCACTAGTAGATGGGATTGGAGGCAGGAATGAGGGACAATTATATAAATGTGGCAATTCTTGTCTTGATATCACAAGGTATACAGGTCAAATGATGCCACGGCCAACGCAACAACCCACGCTACCAAAATATAATGTTTGCACACCAATTAATATTGCCATATCCATGCACAACTATTAATTTCCTTTTTAATCTATAGTTTTATGCACTAGAGAAATTGGTTGTGGGGTAATTTCATGTATATGATAAGAACTAATAGAAAAATACTTGCTCGAATATAGCATTATTTGTATTGATTTGAGAATGAGTTGTAGCCATGACCGAGTAGGTCTATTTATACAAGTGATCAGAAGTAAATATGGGATCTAAATGGATTTGTTCAATCTGATTGCATCTTTTCATAATACTCTCAATTCTCTTGAGCCCCTTCGTCTTTTATTATTTTGACCAATGTTGGGGCCAGGTCCTAGGCCTAGGCCCACTCGGCATTTAAATGACCCGAACGACTATAAGCCCAAAGAGCCGCGAGCCCACTTGGAATCAGAAAAGCACAAAAGCGCTTAAGGCATGGGATCGATGCCGACCCTTATTAGTCCTCGACATCGACCACGTTCAAGGATCGGTATCAAGGAAGATAAACTTCCAGCCCTGGAACCTGGCGGCGCACAACCGTTACAAACCCTAATTGAGGCCGAAATTTCCGTGGTTGTTCCGATATTACGGCGAGCACGAGCTCGCCGACGGCTAGGGTTTAACTAGCGCCCCTCCCCTGTCCTGTCTATAAATAGAGGTAGAGGATTCCTTTTTCTGCATCTCCTTTCCCGCTATTAAACTGTATCGACACTCTACCAAATTTAATACGAAATATCCTCTGTCACGTTATTTCGAGATCAAGTTCACCGGATATTATTTATGCTTTAATAATCATTACATTTTCTTCTATTTGATCACGTATTGAGTATTTATTTCGCATATTATCTGTTATCTTTGATTATTTTGTATTTCTCACTAATGGTTCCAAGAGCTCTAGCAATCTCTTTAATTCGAACCTCAACAACCTCTAACATAAACTTCTACTAAAATTTCGGTATGTAATACTCCCTCCGTCCCGGTCAAATTGTCCACATTTGACCGGGCACGAGAACCAATGCATGTGAGTGGTAGTGGGAGTTAGTGGGATGAATATTTTATTGATGAGTGTAGAAAATTTGCTATTTTAGGAAAGTGGACTAATATTGTGGGACAAACGAAAAAGGAAATGTGGACAATTTACTTGGGACGGAGGGAGTACTACATATTATACGGTTATGGTGCTCATAATAAAGTAATATATGAGCACGGCTTCGAGCAAAATATGTAATTTAGATTATAATTTCAATTAAAGATTGAGTGTTCCTTCATCCTTGCAAGTATGTTACTTGTTTAAAAAAAAAAATTGAATCTTGAAATTTTGAAATGATAATCATTGAATTAAAAAAGAAACTTAATTTAAATTTGAGAGAAAAATATCTGACTGACTGATGTCTCGGGAAATGGAAATTTCAATCCTCTTTCTCTTATTAGTGGCCCATCGCTCAGAGACGATATTTTTCATCTTCAATCAATTCAGCAAAATTCTCTGCTTTTATCTTCAATCTATTTTTTTAAACCAGTTTTGGAGTTTAATATATTTCATTAACTTTGTTTTACTTCATTAAACTTTTTCATGAAAATAGAAATTTGTTTTATTTTTATGTGATTATTCAGAACTAGTAGTTTCTGAGATTTTGGTTTTATAGTATTTCTTCGCATGAAAAACTGATGATTGAATTGAGAAATCAATTTGATTAAAGGGATAGCTATAAATATTATTTCAATATATCGGCTAATTTTGAATTTTACCTCACTTTTTTGTTAGAGAGTTATACCCAATATTATATTAATTACTTAGGGAAATTTATCCAAACTTTTTCATAATATGAGATTTTATTTTAATATTTACTTTTATGATTTGAAAATACCGTAGGTGATTGATGAGATTAAAAATATGTTATGACACACAATGATTAAAATTGATTAAATGATAATCAGAATTTGAGTTTTTATAATGTGCTACTCTATACATTTTTAATCTGGTTAATTACTTAGAATGTTTTTAACTAGTAAAAGTGAATATTAGGAAAATATGAAGATTTTGGAATTAATTTCCTTAATTTATCAAACATATATATTTTTAGGGAATTTTATCAAATATTGAGGTATAATTATCTAGGGGGGAAAATTGGCAAATCTTAAAAGTTGACTAATACGAGTAAAGTGCATAGGTTTCCATACTATAAAAGAAAGGAGACTACCTCTTATCTTCTTCTATTTCAAAGTTCAGACAGGTCATATTGTCCTTTATAGTTATATTGACTATTTCTTTTACTTTATTTATATAATAATGATTTGAATGAATAACCAACTAAATAATATTGTCGTACAAATTCATAAATATCTTATAAATCGAAATAATATGCGTATAAGTTTAGGTAATTATGGTGGATTTGAATACAATATAAAGTGTGGACTGAAAAAGCAGGTCATTTGGTCGTGAATAATAATGGATGTGATTTCACTGACCTAAGATATTCATGGTCCACTTTTGTAACAAAGAATTTCAATATTACAAATATCATTTTTCTTAGAAGGTATGGTATGGTTCTTGTATGGGCATGTTTGGAAATATCGTGGAGAAAGAGGGGCTTTTTGGATAATAGTATCACATGGAAACATTAAGAATCAAAGTGTGCACGTGATAAGCGCAGGGTACCATGCGTTTGTATCAGAGACAGAGTTGGGTTTATGAAATTTTAAAATCCACTAAAAAAATACCTATAATATAAAATAATACAAAATGTTATGTATCTATGAATAGTATTCACAAGAGTTTCGTCAACAATAACAAGAATGAGGGAAGCCATTAAAATATAGTAAAATAAAATCCGAAGCCAAACAAGATAATATATGCTGGAATTGTGTTATGTTAGAAAGAAAGGTAGAGCCAAGGCAGCTGCAGGCTCTGTGTAGGGATTATGGAATGCACAGAGATACTTGCAATTTTTTGGTGTTGGAAACCCAATCAAGCACTGCCACACCCTGTATTCCTATTTAGAATACTGATGAATGGGTGTGTATCACAAGTTTTTGCCCACTTTATTTTTTATTTTTATTTTATTTTATTCTCACGTGCAACTGCTATCAAATTTATACTCAAAAAACCAATTGCCATAGTCGAGTCATATACATTTTATTAACCACTCAATTCATTTGTAAGGATAATGGATTGCTGCTACTCCAGTTCTAGAACAACTTTCCCGGTAATGATCCTCTTATCCTTGGCCTCGTGGGCTTCTCTCACCTCTGCGAATGGGTACGTCTTTTCCACAGGCACTTTCAGCTTCCCACTCCCAGATAGCCGCCCAATTTCTTCCAGACCTTCGGGGTCCGCCCTCATGTAAGCCCACTGATAGTCTGCAAACCACACATGAATCATGATACATGGTTATGGTTACATTACATATATACATGTCATGATATTCTTAAACCTTCTTCCACTGCTCATGTAAATGCAATTAGCCAAAATCACCTATTCCATGAGAAATACGGCACTGAAGTTGCTTCTTCACTAGCACTGTTGTAGCCATAGCAAGTCCAATTGCAAGTCCATACCTATCAGCAAAAGATGCTGCCTCTCCCTATCCAAGACAGTCAAACCATATTCATAATTTCATTACGATATTAAAAACTAGGCGCCATTCCTTCCATGATAGATGATTAGTAGTACCTCATTATTATACCTGCAATGTCATGTAATGCCCTCCTTTCTTCAAAAGGTTGATACCCATGCTTTCTGTCTCAGGTACACCAATTGTGTCCAGTACAGCATCAAAATGACCCTTGATTGATCTTTCATAGTCCTAGAATTTGAAGCATATGATAAACCAATTATCGAACATCAGTCAAGATGTAGTATACACTAGGCAGCAATTTAGATATATGTTTTATGATATGTATAGAGATGAACTGCATCACCTCTGTGGTATAGTCAACAGCTTGCTCAGCACCAGCTGCCAAAATACGCTCTACGCTTTCCCCTCCGCAAGTTGTGGAAACATGACATCCTGCAGCTACTGCAAGCTGAACTGCAGAAAAGCCCACTGCTCCTCCTCCACCCACCACTAACACCCTTTGTCTGTAACAGTGTAACTATGATAGTAAATACAAGATGAGTATGCATTATGTTACTGCTGGTCTACTATATATTCTTCAGTTGTTGATTTGCCTACAAACAATTGTTGCACAAGATCATGCCAAACATCTCAAGACTGTATTTGAAACTATGAATGCAAAGTTCGAAGTTGCCTATTACCTGTACCAAATACAAAGTACATCCTTACAACTTACAAGTGCATAGTAGTTGTGCTTAAACAAACTAATATAATGATTCCAATACTGAATATCATTCAAGAGACAGTGATAGTTCAAACCTAATTCCAGTGAAACTAGCTAAATATGAGAATTTTTCCGAGCCTTCACTTACATTAATTCACTGCCTTGTGCTCAGATGTTAAATTGAGGAACAACATAAAACGGTGCAATTAATAACTTCACAAAGCTGAACTGCAAGCTGCTATTAAGGCAGTATTTGATATCACTGACTTCAAGAATATGACATAATGGATGAACTATGAAGCAACCAAAAGATAGCAAATTGAATGAAATGTGGAAGTATTCATGACCTTTTCCTACTAGATTTTTAGTTTACTACACCCTTCATGCTAAAAAGCACACGAGTGTGCGCTACTGAATTAGTGATTAAGAATCCAGAAAGAGATTAAATACACTAACATACCCCTGCTTTATTCTTGCTATGCTTCTCAGTGCACGCCAAGCAGTCAGTGCAGCGAAAGGGATAGCACTAGCTTCCTGTCAATAGAAGAAAAATAGTCATTTTCAGGCATGGCCTAGGTCATGGAAAATGTGAGTCTCAGGGCTATGGAGCAACTTGGAATTGGAAAGGACAATTCAGCATTGACTAGAAAAGGTAAATGCAATACTGGCCTCGTGGAGCAGCATATATATAGAGGATTTTTCTACAGATGATAGTATTACTAATATACATTACGAACTCATTCGTTACAGAATCTACAGAGAGAGAGAGAGAGAGAGAGAGAGAGAGAGAGAGAGAATTTTCAGTTGATAGTTCCAAAGCTGCATGCAATATGCCTACCACATGTGAAATTGTTTCTGGCTTTGGGATAAGTTCATCTTCAGCAAGAATTGCATATTCAGTATAAGTACCCCTCACAGCTGTAGGATGAAGTGCGCCAAACACTTCCTGCCCAACACTGAGTGAGCGTACAGAACTGCCAACAGCTGCAACTTCACCACTAACATCACGGCCTAATATCAAAGGAAGAAGCGGTTTATACAATGAACGGCCATAGCCCGCGCGGATCTGGAAAAAAAAGGAAAAAGGTTAAGATGCTGAGCTACAACTTATGGTTCTGGGAAAATAGATTTCTGAATCACAATATGCGATCTAATTTTTAGATATTGTTGAATAAATGTTTTTTCTAACTTAACTGAAGCATAAAAATTATGAAAAAGGGAAAATGCAACTACTGGAACACATAGATATTGTAGTCCCTTAATTCCCAGTTGCTCAGCCATTATGTGTTAAGTCCACTGACGTTTTTCTGCATACTGCACTGCTATTATAACTTCAGAGACCACAGCAACGCTAATCCTCTCATCTCAAGAGTTACTTTATTTGAAAACATCCTCATCTAAAGGCTATATTGGGCAGAAACTCCAATTGCCTCAATAAATATTATGGATAACTCTGAGCTATAGATCACATTTTCAGCGGCAGAATTTTTTTTTAACCACACTAAAGCTGATATTTAACTACTAGCCCTCTCCATCCAAACTCTGATATTTTTGAGCAATTAAAAATACAACATTTTTTGAGGCAACAATCTGTACTTCTACTAAATTTACTTCACCGACACTAGATCAAGTTTACAAACATGGTAAGGTTTTGTAATGTGTAATTACAAAAATTTCTATGCATCTCTATAGGATTGAACAAGAATGCATACATCTGAGTATCTGACAACCATATGTATTAAAAAATCAGAATGCAACTTGCTTTATGATCATTTTGATACTCACTCTTAAAATTCTACACTTTCACAACTACACATATACTTAGAAGCTACGGTCCATTGGGAAATTAGCTTAGTAAAGTAATAGGAAGCACTCAAGCCAGAAGGCCCTAACTGGCTAACTCTACCACAGGTTGGAGGATTGATCCCTAATTAACTACCAATCCTTAGTCTCTTCGAAAAAATCCCACGGATGGAAATCACATGCCTAAGACCTCCGTGCCAATAAACATTAGCTGCTTCAGCATTTAGTTCGCGATATTTTTTACCGAAGCTAGCACTTATAACCTACAGCTCACCCTTTCTGATGAATTAGAGCACATTTGTTCTCAACAGCGAAAAACAAACACAAATCAGAATTCCACAAAATTTGCATGCAAATAAAAAAGGAGTCGAGAACTAACTCTACAGTCGAGCGGATTGACGGAGACGGCGCGAGCACGAACGAGGACCTCATTTGGCTTGAGATCGGGTATCTTAACATCTTCCCGGAGCTCCAGCACCTCCGGACCGCCGAAACGCGGCAGTAGAACCGATCTACAGCTCATCACTAACGTCCGCCGGAACTCATTAAACCCTAAATTTGGCGTTCCGCCGGACAGCGCAATATCGCTGCTCCGCCTCACTAGCCACCGCATGATTTATAATCCAAATTGAACAGAATTGTAGTGATTACAAATTACGAGTAGACGCAGTCGAGCGAGAATGCTAATTAAAGTTCGTTGTTGAATTTCTGATAGCCAATGTAGGAGTTTCCATAAATTTTTGAGAGAGAGGAAATGATGCCTTGTGTTCGGTCGGCCGAAGGGTTTCGCAATTTATAGCATCGTAGACGCCATTCTAACCGCAAAAACGATCGAGATTGTGGCTTCTTATACTTCACCCATCCTCCATATTTCTATTTAAAGAAATGAGAAAAAAGAAAGAATAATTTAGAGCAGTAAATTAACTTCCATGTCACTAATCTCTAACATAATCAAATTAAAATTTCACCGCTTTCAAACGTATCTGACTTTCTCTAATTTAAGGGTTTTTTAACTAAAAATATATAATTATTTCCAAAGAGTCTGGAACCCATCATCTCAATATCATAATTCATAAGCCCGTCGACGATTATTAATGAAATAGTGTTCAATTCACAATTACCCCTAAATTTCGTGACTGCCAGATTTTTGTAGGGCAACCACAAGAATGGATGCAGTTGGTTAAGGCAAGTTGCAAGCTCAAGCTCCAACAAAGACGACCATCTACTTATCTCATTCACATTTCAACATCAACTCCAATGAACTTGAAAGATAAATACTAGTACTAGCCCTAAAATGGAGTAAGAAAGCATCTGTCTAATGTTACACTAGTTATAATATAAGATGAAATCCTTGCCGCAGGCAGTCTACCCTTGCGGCAAGGTTGGATGCGGAACAACACCGGCGGCCATATTCACTGCAGCAGTATTTGAAGAATCAGCAGCGGTTGCATTTCCAGAATCAGCAGCCGTTGATGGCACCAATTTGGGTTCATTATCTGTAGAAGCACCAGTATTTGGGAAAGCGGCTGCGTTTCCAGAATCAACAGCATTTGACGGCACCAATATGGATTCATTCACTGTAGCAGTATTTGGAGAACCAGTACTAGGGAGAGCGGTTGCATTTCCAGAATCTTCTGCAGCCTGTAATGGCATTAGTTTGGATTCATTGGCTGAAGCAGTATTTGGAGAACTGGCACTTGGGAGAGCGGTTGCATTTCCAGAATCAGCAGCCTGTAATGGCATTAGTTTGGATTCATTAGCTGAAGCAGTATTTGGAGAACCGGCATTTGGGAGAGCGGTTGCATTTCCAGAATCAGCAGCCTTTGATGGCATTAAATTGGATTCATTCGCTGTAGCAGTATTTGGAGAACCAGTATCTGGGAGAGCGTTTGCATTTCCAGAATCAGCAGCCTTTGGTGGAAGTAATTTGGATTCACTCGCTGTAGCAGTATTTGGAAAACCGGTATTTGGGAGAGCGGTTGCATTTCCAGAATCAGCAGCCTTCGATGGAAGTAATTTGGATTCACTCGCTGTAGCAGTATTTGGAAAACCGGTATTTGGGAGAGCGGTTGCATTTCCTGAATCAGCAGCCTTTAATGGCAGTAATTTCGATTCATTCACTGTAGCAGTATTTGGAAAACCAGTATTTGGGAGAGCAGTTGCATTCCCTGAATCAGCAGCCTTTGATGGCACTAACTTGGATTCATTCACTGTAGCAGTATTTGGAAAACCAATATTTGGGAGAGCGGTTGCATTTCCAGAATCAGCAGCCTTTGATGGAAGTAATTTGGATTCAATCACTGTAGAAGTATTTGAAGAACCAGTATATCCGACAGCATTTGCATTTCCAGGATCAGCAGCCTTTGATGGCACTAACTTGGATTCACTGGCAGGAGGAATGGTAGTAGGAGTTGCAGAGTTTGCCAGGGATGAAGAGTCCACGCGCTCCTCGTGCTTGGGCTGCTGCTTTTGTATTGTAGTGGCAGCAGCAGCAGCATCAGCTTTCAGAATTTTCCCACCTTGGGCCTCAATAGCAATCTTCTGTTGATTCACATTCATTGGCATGGCGTGAAGTTGCTGTAGCCTGTGATCTGTTTCAGGCCGACGGCAAATCTTTCTGAGGGGAACTATTTCCTTCAGTAGATGATCCAAGACAAGTCAATAGTCGATATAAAAAGTGTCAACCAAAATATGTGAATTGAGGTAATTTAAATGCACTGGTAAGACATTGTACCTCAGATTGGTCATGATCATACCGCACAAGAAACCTGCAACGACAGCCTCTTACATCGTGCCTCCGCCTTTGTGCGTCAAGAACATGAGCATCAAAATATAGTGCCTGTTCTTTGCCTTCCTGAAAACGACAAAGACATGAAATCAGTCTCACAAATACTTCTCTTATGTATCTACTCAAGTTCTGCCCTGTCTCAATTATATCATTGCCACAGCGAACAAGATGCACCTGAAAACAGAGTATCAAATCTCCAGGAAGAACTGCTACACACTCTGATGATTCGCATGGGAGTGACCGTTGCCTAATGTGCCTGCGGATATTGACCCATTCATCCTCTTCGGGTCCAAAACCAGCAAAACGGACCATAGCATCCTGAGATGACCAACTTAATAATTAATATATATATATATATATATATATATATATATATATAAACAGAGTTGGATGGACTATGGTATCCATCAAAGTAGTGGAATCAGATGAAATAGCATTCAAAATTCCAATGCTGATGAGCTCCAACTAGAAAGAAAGAGAGAAACAAGAGACCGAAAATACAAAAAGTACTTATGCATCAAGGTACCAGCTGATATATTATGCACTTGGCAGAAAGAATAGCCCTATATCCAGTAAGAACTAAAGAAAATAGAGCAACCAAAACAGCAAAACCTCCTCTCTGTGAACCCAAAGGGTTTAAAAAAGGGTGAAAAGCTTTGGCAATTACCGAATCTCCACTCTCTAATGTTCTGTGTGATAAGAAAGATGCAACATCATACCTGCATATGGAAAATACATACAACATAATTCTCTACACCAGCAGTAACAAGTTTAACTTTTTTGCAAAATGAATATATAAAAAAACAATTGATAATGCATAAAAAACCCAACCATGCACCATCTCTGGCAGATTTAGCTTCAAACTCCATTAAAGAATTATCTGAAACATTCCTGCTGGCATTTTGTGCTGAAAAGAAGACACTTCCATCATAAAATGCTTAACAATGGTGATAAAATGGAAACAGAGAAGAGAAACAAGTGGTGCTGGGAGAGATAATACTAGTTTCAAATGCAAATAAGAATTAAGTATCCATAACCAACCATTAATAGATCACCGATATCCACAAACTTTAAGCCATCTCTAGAGACAAGAAAGACTTTTTTTCTAGTCAAGTATCCAATAATTTTGTTCAATATGAACTATATGAATGCAAATAAGAATTAAGTATCCAAAACCCAACCATATATATATCACCGAAACATCCTAATGTGGATTTACAGATCAGACACTTGCAGCAATATCCACAAACTTTAAACCATCTCTATAGACAAGAACGACCTTTTTCTAGCCAAGTATCCAATAACTTTGTTCAATATGACCTATCTGTATCTGGGTTTCAGAAACAAACAATACTATAAAGCGAAGTGTGGAATAAGGGAGCTGATCAGATAAGAAAAAATCCCCAATGAGAAAAAATAATGAATCATATCCATTAGATTTAAATAAATCAATGGTTGATATAAAATCAAGCAACAGGTGAAGCACAATCAAACAACATAGTAATCAATCAACAACTAAAACACAATCAAGCAATTGTTTGATTGTGTTTTAGTTGTTGCTTAATTGCATATCAACCATTGATTTATTTAGATCTAATAGATATGATTCATTTTTTTCTCACGGGGAGATTTTTTTTACATGATCTCATCTATATATATATATATATATATATATATATATATATATATATATATATGAATCATCAATTGTTGAAAGCACCTAACAAAATGAATACTAACTAATGGGAGAAAAAAAGGAAGGGGGAGTTAACATCAACTCATTTTCAAGGGTGGCAAATTAATTAAAGGTTATAAATTATCAATTTGCTTATAATTTAACGAGTAAAGACATGGAAGATATATATCCTCTCAGAATGGCCAGGAAAGGTGAGGATACTATCATGTCAAAATGCTGAGGAAAGAAAAAGAACAGCAGCTCAGAACTTTGGTAGATTACCTGACGGAGTAGGAAGAGGTTGAGAAACCTGAGGCATGTTTCTCACCATATCTGGACAGGAACACGATATGAATTAGAAAAATGTACGAGGAGATAGGTGAGCAAATACTCCATATGTTTCAGGAGAAATTTTAAAATGTAACAAGATATGAATTGGATAGTACTAGGGGGAGCAGGCGACGGCTGAGAGACCTGAGGCTGAGGAGCCTGAGGCATGTTTCTTACTACAGATTGGTCATCTCTGGGCACAGAAGGAATGTTCACTTGCCCAGGAACAGAAGTCCTAGCTGCTTTTGCTCTCAGAGCATATCTCCTATTCTGGAACCAATTCCAGACCTGTTGCATATAGTTACAATTACTGAAAGTTCATCAGATATTTAGAAGAATGTAGACAAGGGGAACGCAATTACTTGTTTTCCTGAAACTTCCACCTTTCCAGCTCTATCAGCAGAGTTACTATCAAAAAAAATTGGTCAATGTTAAGATACTAATGCAGTCAAATAAATCAATTAACTAAACTCTCAACAAGTATCTGCTCACCTAAACCGTTGAGCAAGAGCCTCAAGTATTTCACGTGAAGGCACCGTATAATTGTGTGCTTGCAAAATAGCCTCCATTTCTCCAACCTTTTAGCAGAAAAACGATAAGGCCACATTTTTTTTTAAATCGGGGTACACAATTAAATTGGGGGGAGGGGGGGGGATCCTATCCTCAAATCTATGACCAATTGGTCATTGGCGAAGTGCTCAACCACTCTGCTCCAAGGCCAGGACATTAAATGGAAGCAACTAGCTTTTGGCTACCTAAAACCAATGCAATAATCCATGCTAGAAACCTTCAAGCAACATTCAAACTATCTATATTTCATTGCTGTTCGAAATCAGAATCACTCAATGTCACATAAATTTTTCTTTTACTTCAAACTGCACCTAATTACCAAAACATTATGTGTGCTTTCTCGTCAGATTCATCACAATAAAACTGTAGTACGCATTGACCAAGGCAGAAAACAAGTATACTGGTACATTAAAAGACTCAAATTAAGTACTGGTTTCAAGGGGGAAAAAACTAATCACAACTACCAGATATTGTCGCATTGAGAGAACAATCCCATAAATTGCTCAAATATACAATCAAAATTCAAAAATTCACGACTCAATCCCGATAATTCCAATGCTATAATTTCAACTAGAATCGATTCACTCGGAAGCGGCCCGACTTAACCGAGTGTAACCTATAACATGAAGCATAAAGCGAATTTGGGAACGCCGCATTGTGCAAAACCTTGTGATAAACTAAGAGGTGATGTCATGCCAAGAAATCCAAATATATGAGCTCACTAGCTAATAAAACACACAGAAATTCAAAATTAACAACACAAACGCTCGATACATGTGCTCATATAGTTATTAGCGGAGAAATATAACCCCCGCCAAAAACGTATACTATTACACAGAAAGGGTTTGGCGAGTAACCTCGACCGCATTAAACCGGAAAGAAGGGCCGCCGTTGCTGGGCGGCCGACCCATCGGATCCCTCCGCCAATTAATTCAAATTATTTCTCAGTGAACTAAAGAAATTAGAGGTCGTTCAGACGAATGCAAAATTTAATATATGTAAAAGTTCCATGGCTCGACACAACTGAATAAATATTAAAATGGGGAAATTATCAAATTTGTTTTTAATTACTTACTTTAATTTAAAATTAATATATTCGAATTAAATGAAATACATCAAATTGATTTAGTTGTTTTTTGGTTCCAAAATTTGGCAAAAATTTGTGCGAGATGGTCTTGCAATTATGTTTTCGTGAGATATTCCGATTAGGAATGATTCGGTAAGGTATATTGAATTTATTTATCATACTTTATGCCTTATCCAATCTTAAGACACGAGAAAATTTTACTGAATCGAATATTTTAGTATACCGAATTTTCAGTATGATTCGGTATAAGAAAATTTATATTCAATTAATTTGGTATATTGAATTTTCGGATAATTTCTGTATAACATAATTTATATATCATTATTTCAGTATATTGTGTTTCGATATACTTTGATTTTAGTCATTATTTGTAGTAATATTTTTTAAGAAATATATTTACATCAATAATATTGTTTAGTGTGGAGGGAATATATGATTTTATTTTAAATTTATTGTTTTAAAATAAAATTAAAACATATATTAATATGTTTTTTATAAGGTTTGCGTTGGTGTACCATAAATATTATGTATCATATAATTATTTGGTATGGTATGATACCATATAAAGATATCAAAAAATTTAGTATCTTTTCGATATGATATGTCTAGTATTTTAGGATATTTCTCCATCAATAATTCAAATTGGGATTGTAGAAGGTGATGACTGTATCATGGAGCTTTAGAGGAGGAAATACATATTTGTGTGTAGTGCTCTTTGTGGAGTTCGATAACTATCTCACGCATGTGATGAAATATTAAAGGTGTGCTTCCCCTTAAGGCGTGATGAGAAATAAGAAGGCAACACGTGTCGTTATAGGATTGGTTGAGAGTGATATATCTGTTGGGATATAACCGTTGTCTTTCTCGACAGTTTTTTAGCTCAATTTTTCAGTCGTTCAATTTCTGATTTTTCTGTGATTTTAGAGAGCATATTTCTTGTAATCCTCTCTCACATTTTGATAATAAAATCTCACAACCTCTCCGTGAATATAGTTGTAATTGGTGAACCACGTAAACTCGGTGTCGTTACATTTGTGTTTTTCATTCTTGTGTTTGTCGATTGCATTTATTTGTTAACTCATTGTTATCTAACCTAACAAGTGGCGCCGTCTGTGGGAAGCACGAAGGAGATTATTGCAATCGCTTGTGAAGCCTTGATCAACCTATTTGGAGATACCGATTTGAGATTCTAGATTATCGGTAAGCTTTTGTTTGTTGTGCTTACTCTCTGATCAAGGGATTACTCTTTTAATGTGACACCTCCTTGCGCATTTGGGAGTTCTGAATATTCTTGGGTTCAAATTCGTTATCGGTTGTATTTTGTGTGTTTAGAGTTGGAGGTTGGAGTAGTTGTATTAATACTTGGGTGGTTTGATGCCAAGTAAAGTTGTGTGAGAGGTATTCGGCTTGATTTTGGGGAGTAATGGCTGCAGGAAGGTTAGAGATAGATAAATTCACAGGCAAGAATGATTTCGGCCTATGGAAAGTCAAAATGCTAGCTATTTTGACACAGCGGAGCCTAGATGAGGTTGTTTTTGTGGAAAAGGCTGCATCTAAGGATGAAATTGAAGATAACACAAAGAACTCTTAAATAAGGTTAACACATTATTGTTCTTGAGCCTTGATGACAAGGTATTAAGAGAAGTCTCAAAGGAAGAGACCCCTTATGTTGTTGGGAAAATGTTGGGAGATTTGTATCTCACCAAATCATTGGTCAATCGATTATTTTTGAAATAGAGGTTGTACTCCTATAGGTTTACAGATGAAAGAAGTGTGGTGGATCAACTGGATGAGTTCAATAAGTCCATAGATGACCTTGAAAATACTAGGGTAAAGATAGAAGGTAAAGATAAAGCCACACATCTCCTAAATGTCCAACCAAAATCTTACTCCAATATTAGAAATGCTATGATATATGGTAGAGCAACTACCATAACTATGGAAGAAGTGCAGGCAACCATAAAGCATAAAGAAATGGAAAAGCTATCAGAAGGATATACAATTGATAGCTTTGGTATTGGACTGCTGATCAAAAAAGGGCAACCTAATTCAAAGTTTACCAATAAGAACTTTGGAGCATCCAGGCTTAACACGTTCAATAAACAAGTAGGTGGCTTCAGGAGATAGTTCAAACCAACTAGTTCTCATAATAGATCAAGAGGGTACACTCCTCAATCACATAACAAACAACAAATAGCTCAAACTGAACAGAGAATCTACCATTATTGTAAGAAGGCTGGCCATCTCATAAGGGATAGTGTGACACTGAAACAGAAAGGCCAACATACAATTGGCCCAAGTATTGTCAAGGCAGTTGATTGATACTCAGATGAACCTTAATGTCACTGAGTTGTCAAGAGAGGATGGGTGGATATTGGACTCAGAATGCTCATTTCACATGTGCCCCATGTTAATTGGTTTACTGATATTAAGCTACAAGATAGTGGGATAGTTATTTTGGGGAATAACAATATATGCATAATTGAAGGAGTTGGATCTATCAGGATTCAAAACCACCAAGGTGAATTCAAGTTACTCATAGATGTGAGATACATACCCCAGATTCGGAGAAATCTTATCTCTTTGGGAACTCTTGAAGCTAAGGAATACAAGTTCCTAGGTAATGAAGGCACCATTTCAGTGTACAAATAAGATGAGGAGATTCTTAAAGGGAAACGAGTCAACAACATATACTACCTATATGCCAAAATTGTAGTGGGCAGTGTTGACTCAACTAAAGAAATAGATGCAGTCAAGTGGCATGCTCGATTGTGACACATAAGCCTTGAAGGCATGGAAAAATTGAAGAAACAAGGCATTCTGAATTTTAAGAGTGATGATTCAGTCAATGAATGTGAGGAATGTGCATTATCCAAGGGGAAGAAACTACCATTCCAACCAGGTAATTAAAGAAGCTCATAGTTGCTGGAGTATGTCCATGCAGACTTGTGGGGTCCTTCTAAAGTAGAAACTATGGGCGGAGGAAAGTATTTTCTTTCCATAATTGATGACTGCTCCAAGAAGGTTTGGGTATGCGTTTTGAAAAGTAAGGACCATACAACATAAAGGTTTCAAGAATGATGCCTAATGGTTGAGAATGAGAAGGGGCTGAAGGTTAAGTGTCTTAAAACAAATAATGGTTTGGAATTTGTATCACATAAGTTTGAATCCTTTTATAGAGCTAAAGGAATTAAAAGACACAAAATAGTGTCATACAACATGCAACAAAATGGCATTGTTGAGAGAATTAATAGGTTTCTCTTTGAGAGAGTAAGATGTCTTCTTCGTGGAGCTGGGCTCCCTGAGAAATTCGGGTGAGAGGCAATGTCTACTACCTACTACCTAATCAATAAATGCCCTGTTACCTCCTTGAACTTTAAGACTCCGGATGAGATTTGGAATGGGAAATCACCAGACTACAGTCACCTGAAGACATTTGGATGTCTAGTCTTCTCACACATAAGGCAATACAAATTGGAGCCAAAGGCTCTCAAGTGTATCATGTTGGGATATCCCCAAGGGACAAAAGGCTACAAATTATGGTGTGTGGAGCCAAACAACCACATGATTATCATAAGTAGGGATGTGATTTTCCATGAGAATAAAATGTCATTCCAGGAGGGAAATGAAAGCAAGTTTATATATGTTGAATAAACACAAAAGGAAACGAGAACCAACAAAGTTAAATTCCCTCAATAAAAAGTGAAAGAAGAATGTGAGCACCCTCCTCAACAGGAATCAGATCTGTAGCAGTCAGATTCTATAGCAGACTATTGGCTGCCTAAGGACACAGTTAGGGGGGATATACACCCTCCTAAACGTTTTAGTGAGGCTGATGTTATATTTCTAAGCTTGAATATACTAGAGAAGCTTGATGCAAATGAGCTCAGAACCTATAAGGAAGCACATGACAACAATGAGAAATAGAAGTGGCAGCAAGCCATGGAAGATGAAATCAAATCTTTGAAAGAGAACAACACTTGGTCTTTGGTAGATAAGCCTACAAATAAGAAAAGCATAGGTTGTAGATGGTTGTTTAAAATGAAGTTCGAAAATGTTGTCACCCCACAGTTGAGGTATAAAGCAAGGTTGGTTGCTACAGGATACACTCAAATGGAGGGAGCTGGTTTCGTAGAGGTGTTTTCCCCAGTTGTGAAACACACCTCTATCAGGCTGCTTTTCGCAATTGTGGTACAGTTGGATCTCGAGTTACACCTACTGGATGTAAAAACAACATTCTTACATGGTGAATTGGAGGAAATCCTTTACATTTACCAACCTCCTATATTTGAGGGAACCGGGAGTGAGAGTAAGGTGTGTTAGATGCACAAGTCTATATATGGGCTTAAACAAAGCCCTAAGCAGTGGAATAAGAAGTTCGATTCCCACATGTTGAATATAGGACTTGAAAGATCTCAGTATGACAGATGTATATATCTTAAGAAGGCTGTAGACTTGACTTTGATCTACTTACTCTTATATGTTGATGATATGCTTCTAACTGGAAAGTATATAACTCATATCCAAAAGGTGAAACAAGATTTGAAGTTGGCATTTGATTGAAAGACTTGGGGAGGCCTGTAGAATCCTAGGAATGGATATTCAAAGAGACAGAAGAGTTGGTACCCTAAAGCTCACTCAAGAGAGGTATCTAGTTACAATCCTTGAAATATTTGGAATGATTAATAGCATACCCATTGCTATTCCACTGTGTGAGGACATGAGTCCTAGTAGTGATGAAGAGAAAAGATACATGAACAATATACCTTATGCAAGTCTAGTTGGCAGTGTTATGTACTTGATGATATGTACTCGACCTGATGTGGCTTTCTCTATCAGCTTGGCAAGCAGGTTCATGGCTAATCCAGGGAAGTCGCATTGGAATGCACTGCTAGGTATCTTGAGCTATCTAAAAGGAGCCTCCATATGTGGTTTAGTATTCACGAAGATAGAAAACTTGGGGGATCCTCTTATGGGATATGTGGGTTCAAGCTATGCTGCAAGCATATATACAAGGAAGTCTCAATTTGGATTTTTATCTAGCATGTTTGGAGCAACCGTAAGCTGGAAGTCAAAGTTGCAGTCTGTTGTAGCCCTCTCAACAATTGAAGTTGAGTTAATGGTTGTGACAAAAGCAGTCAAAGAAGCCTTGTGGTTAAGGAAAATCATGAATGAGTTAGAGGTATCTCAAGATTCAGTGCAACTTTTGTGTGACGGCCAGCGAGCTCTTCATTTAACCAAGCACTAGGTATTCCATGATAAGTCCAAACATATTGAGGTGAGATATCATTTTGTTAGGGACATAATATAGAAGAGCCGGATCAAAATGGTGAAAGTATCAATAATGGATAATGTCGCGGATGCATTAACCAAAGTAATTCCATCTAATAAGTTTAGGTATTGTCTTGAGCTTATAAGCTTGTGCTTATTGTAATAATCAGCATTCTTGTTCTGTAATGAAACTCAGTGAGAGGAATGGAGTGAATTGATTCTTATGCAGTTAGGAGGGAGAATGTAGAAGGTGATGATTGCATGACATGGAGCTTTAGAGGAGGAGGTACATATTTGTGTGCAGTGCTCTTGGTGGGGTTCGATACCTATCTCACGTATGTGATGAAATATTAAAGGCGTGCTTCCACTTATGAAGGTGTGATAAGTTTTGTGAAGAAATAAGAAGGCAACACATGTTGTTAAAGGAACGATTGAGAGTGATATATCCGTTGGGATATAATCGTCGTCTTTCTCAACTGTTTTTTAGCTCAGTTTTCAGTTTCTGATTTTTCTGTGATTTTAGAGTGCAGATTTCTTGTAATCCTCTCTCACATTTTGATGATAAAATTCCTCACAACCTCTCCGTGGATGTAGCCGTAATTGGTAAATCACGTACCACCCGGTGTCGTTGCATTTGTGTTTTTCATTCTTGTGTTTGTCGATTGCATTTATTTATTGACTTGTTGTTATCAAACCCAACAGAGATCAATTTTAAACTAAACACAATTTTAATAAAATGTACATTTCGATCTAAATGGTGATTTATATTTTCGATTGGGATACACTTGTTGATTCCAATTAAAATATACATTTTTAAAAAAATGCATTCAATGTAAAATGGATTATAATCCTAAAAAGAAATTATAATTATGAGACATACACTCCCAAAAATCTGATTGAGATTCAAATACTTGATATGATATATATGAATAAGTAAACTAAACTCTAATGTATGTTTGAAGTTGTGTCACTGATATTATACTTGATTATACATTAAAGTTTTTTCTCATGTTGTGTTGTTCATGGCTTGCTTGCCTTGTCAATTTGAAGGATGTGGAGTGTTTCTGATGACTCACAATTATTCATCAATCATCTTGGTTTCTGTAAATTAGATCATAATCTACTTAGTTTGACCCAGATATATAATTAGTTATCCTATCCATGAGATTACTATATATTAACATGTTTCACATGCACTCACATATAAATACCTTTATTTCTATATTTTTAAAATTTTTAATATTAATTTAAACACACACCCGACATATCCCATGAAAGCTCGAACATATGACGTTTCTTACCCTATATGTCCCTATGACAGTTCAAACCTATGATGTCTATTGTACAAAACAAAACAACCTTTGACTGAATTAGATTCTGAATGGTTTATATTAAAATGGTTTGACAAGTATGATGACCATTGTTGGAGGATTAAGGTGCACGTGTGAAATAATCTATGTCGAATGGTTATAATACTGATAAATAATGTTATTTAGCGAAATTAATATTGTTGCAACTAATTCGTATTAAATTATTATTGATTAGTAAATGTATACAAGTAGACTTTTAAAATTTACAGATAAATATTGTAATGTACATACATTTTTTAGAAGTTGCCTAATTAATTTTGATGAGCACTTTACGCAAGGTGGTATGGAAAGTCATTTGAATTCAGAATCCATTGGTCCAAATGATGTTTCATTCTCACTCTAGTAATTTTTGAATCCCAATCATTGAAATGACAAGCAAAATTCTACAAATTATGTAGTTCCTTTCTTTTTTTTCCTTCCTCAGCTTCACCAATAATTTAGTTTAGTTTGTGCCTACATGCTACCATACCATACCATGTTCATAAATACTCGAGCATATCTCTCATGTTTAGCCGAATGGATCGGAATACCACATTTATTTGTCCTATTAACTCATCTCATCCAGCTCCAGCATTTACAATGAAGGAACTTTCATGATGTGAATATTATACATTTTGTTAGTGCAAGGAATAACTAATCAAACCTTTTACAATATAGGAATCAATTTCACAAAGAATTTAAAAATATATAGTTGCTAATTGGTAACTTTAGCAAATTGAGTTGAAAGTGATTACATCTTTAACAATGAAGTAACAGTAACTCTCTGCACTGTGAAAACAACAATCATTTGACCAAGTAGTAAATAGTATATGCGACACCTTCAGATAAAAACATAAATATGAATTTATTGATAATACATTGACAACCACAATTGACATCTTTCTTTCAGAAAGTCAAATCACAATGAGAGACTTAAATTTGCTCTTAGATTGCTTGACCAATGCTATTGCAGTCCTCGACAAAGACAAAATACTTACAAATTAGTCATTTGAAAAACTATAAATTAATAAAATCTACTCCCTTATCTCTATAATATTATATGATAAAAACTTGACTCTAAATGTATGTTGCACACTCCTAACTTGTATTTGGTATTCTTGTCGAGAAGCAGGTCGCCATCCTTTTCCCCAGCAATTTTTTATGATCTAATAATTATCTGTATAGCCAACGAGCAACACTGCATGATTCGGCTCTAGAATTGGGAGTGACGAGCAATATTGTAAGATATATTTTCACATTTTGCCACTTAATATTCCCTGCAATTTTACGAAATTCATCAAACAATAACTTACAATATATATATATATATATATATATATATATATATATGTGTGTGTGTGTGTGTGTGTGTGTGTGAAATAAAATATTTGTAACACTAGCCCCACTGTATTTTTGAAAATCAGAAAAACTACTGCAAATAAAAGCATAAACCTATTTAACTGCAACGACACATTGCAGCTCCTCCTCATTGTTAAAAGTAACTACACCGTACGTATCAATCTTTCCCCTTCTTCACTGTGAGCCCCCTACGAAAAAATAAACAATATCATCAATATTATCATTAATCAACTAGAGAAGAAGAAAAAGGAAAATATTTACCTTTCCTTTTTGAGCTAGTCCATCCCATCTATTATATTTTGCATCCCACAACATTCTATATCTAGCTAGTACATGTCTACATTTATCAGTCTCGCAACCAAGATATCCTTACTCCTTATCTAAATAAAGACCACCATTTTCTATACTATAAAGAAATGCATCTGTCACAAAATCACATCTACAATTGCTCCAAAGCCCAATACAGTCACCTAATTCTTGAGCTGAGAGTGTTAAAATTAGTTCGCCCCTCTTAATCATATTGATTCTTTCTACAACATGTGTCTAACAACACAATTATTTTAAACAAAGAACAATTTTTATTTTTTTTTTAATAATTTGCTCTATTTAACTTGTGTGTGTGTGACTGAGTATTGAAAGCGCGTGTGTATTAAATATGTAGTATATATAGATATTACTTAATTAGTCAATTAATTTTTATATAATATCTTTTCTAATGTGTTATTGATATCTAACTAAACTCATATAATCTAATAATGAATAAACTATATAGTTTAGTGCAATTTATATTTACACCCGTATGTTTCATGATTTTGAATCAAATATCTTTATTATTTTGATTTATTCTACCAAATATAATTAACAAAATTATATATTTAGTAATCATTCAAAATTATATTTTAATTTATTTATTAATGTATTTGTTATGTTCCTGCGGTTTTAATTGGTAAAGATTTTTTTAATCTTTATCATCCATTTATTTTTTTCATTTATTATATTGTGATGATAAAAATTAAGTGGGAGATTCTTAGGTTAAATGTCGTACAAACCCAGAACGTTGTTTGAAACACCAAGTCCAATATCTTCAACACTGGTTCATTCTCAGTCAAAGAGTTACACTAATCCTCTATACGACAACAAGAATACTGATTCAGTTATTTGTAGAGGTGATGCTCTGGAAAGGGTCACTATGCAAATGAATGTCCCACGATGTTGAGAAAAAACAGATGAATTACACAACAACATTGATTGATGAATCAGACTGTGAAGGTGTTGAAGATAAAGTCATTCTCACTGGTCAAATTTTGGAAGATGATTCAGATGGTGAATATGAAAAGGAAGAGTCTGATATGGAGAAGTAGACTAACTTGTGTAAAGGCTTGACATCGGTTGTGCAGAATGTCAAGATTGAAGAAGAAGATGGTGTGCTAGTTATCAGAACAAATGATATGATCATACGAAAAGATACTACTAACTTGTATTAAATAATTGTACTTGATGAGTTTGAGCTAATGCGTACTTAGTTTTGTGATATAGGTTATACTCGAGAAGCTGAAAAGATAATGACAACATTTGAGCTATTGGAGACTGGAAGTGATACGCACAAAGAAGGATGCAAAGATATCTACCTTGACGAAAAAACTTGAGAAGACAGAAGTCATACTTGATCGATGGAACAATAGCACTGCCAAGATGGATGAGGTGTTAACTCTTGGACAAAATGACTAAAAAGGTTTGGGTTTTTAAAATGTTAAAACTAATTCTTCTAGCATCTTTGGTTGTCAAGCCACTGTCTTTGTGAAAGAAGGCTCAAATGTTGTTTAACTTTGTTAAAGAAAACACTTTTGTTGATCTTAAAAGGAAGAGTCAAAAGAGGAAATATGTTTGTAATTATTGCTTTTTGCAAGACACATTAAATCATTATGTCATAAGTTTCGCAGGGATGTTGCAGAAGGAAAGAATGTGTTTGAAAGTTTGCCTTTCTCCACAGACAACATTTAGAAGAAAAAACGAAAGGACAGGAGTTCTGATACAACTTGCAATGTTGTGTACACTTCAATGAAAGACAATGTACCAGAAATTTGGTACTTCGACTGTTGATGCTCTCGCCACATGACTGGTGATAAAGAATTTTTAGTTGACTATGTTCCTTTTACAGGAGGAAATGTCACATATAGAGGGGGAGCAAAAAGTTTGATTGTTGGAAAAAGTGTTTTGAATGTTGAAAACTTTCAAAAGTTGAGTGGTGTCTTACATTTGAAGGCTTAAAAACAAATCTTATCAGTATCAGTAAGCTCTGTGATGATGGGATGTTTGTGAAATTTGACGAAGACACATATAAGTGTTCAAAAGTGAAGATGAATGTGTGATGTTCGGTTCTAGGACCTTTGTCAACTGCTATTAGAAACAAATGTTGAAAGACTATGATATAACATCTGACTCTTTAGTCCCTTCTTTTGATGACATGAGTGCAACAGAGATTCTCAAAAATCTTGTTGAACACTCACACACTAAACATATTGATGTTTGCTTTTACTTGGTCCAAGATTTGGGTGATAAAAAATTTATTTGTCTTAAATACATTCTAGATGATAACAAAATGACTAATATTTTCACTAAGGCTCTTGATATTCAGAGATTTTCCTTTCTTAGAAAATCCATTGGTTTATGTGCTATGTAATATTCACGTTTGCTGCTATAATGTTGAGTAAATTGCACTTTTTACTTGACATTTCATTTACGTTGTTTTAAGTGTTGTTTTACAGTCTAAGCTCTAAGCAGTGAACCATAAGCATATTTTGGTAATAAAGTGAAAGATGTCCACGTTGAATTATAAGACAGTAAAACACAAGAGTGAGGATTCAAGCTATAAATTCATTTTTTTAGATTTGTACGAATAACATTGACTAGTAGAGGCACAACGTTCGTCGTGATGTTGCACTCAATGAAGAAAATGTTATGGTAATACAAATTGTTTTATCTTCTTTATTGTCTTGCTAAGTGAGTTCACTACTTGCGATGAAAGCACGACAATGAGCATCCTAACAAAAAAATCTGAAATTTGCATAAGGGTCACTAGAATGATTATGAGAATGGTGCAACATAGCGAACTACATTTTTTCTCTTTAACAACTTTCGTGAAAAATTATTAACAAAAAAACCTTTGTGAAAATATCTTCATTTACTTTAGTTTCTGTATTTGTTTCAAATATAATTTTCAATTTCTCATTTTTCGAACTTAAATGTTTGGCCTTCTCTACGTGGATTAGTTTGTTGAGGTTGTTGATGATTTTGTTGGTAGGCATGTTTTTATTTGCTGTTTTTTTTTTCAACTGCATTTGAATTTATGAACATTTCACATGTTTCTCTGAGTTTATTGTGCAGCCCGGTGTTGATTCGGGCACTAACATTCAAACTGTCTCTGCATATTTTTTATGATGTTGTGCACATTGATCACATGAATGTTGTATTGTGCAAAGGATGTTGTAATACCCCGTGTATTAATTTGATTTTGTACAAGTTATTCGGAATTAATAAAGTAAGAATGTCTCGATTTAGATACGATTGGCAAATTTATATTGAGCTTAGTAATTATATTTGGAGAAATTATTAAGATTTAATTGGGATTGTAATAAGGTGGAGTGAGGATTTTCATGAAGTTATGATATTGAAATTTGTAAGGAAAATACAATTGAGGTTGAATTATCATGTATTTTGGAGGCATCTTTGTGAGAATTGAGATAATGTGATTGGAGGAATTAATTTGGAAGTTTATGCATGAAGATTTGGAATTATTCATGTATTAAATCAAGAAATAAGGAGGAATAATATATATATATATATATATATATATATATATATACATTATGTATATTAATATGTAATAAGGGGAAATATATACATATATATCAGAAATATATCATTTTCACACCATATATTATATTCTAGAGAGAGAAAAGAGCAGCCCCCCCCCCCCTTTTCTCAAAACCCTTCCCGTCAGACCACCTTGCCGGCGCGATTTCGGCCACCTCAGACCACCAATCGACGAGCCACCACCGCCATTTTGAAGCTCGTTCTTGAAGCTTTGTTTTGAGTACTCGTGGGCGCCGTGAAGTGGAGAAACGGCGAAGATATCGAAGAGAGAAGGTGAGGGGGTAATCAACCTCTAATTTGTTGAGTCTTGATTTGAATCTTGTTTAATTGGAGTTTAATCGTGAAATGGACGTCATTTTCGTGTTCCTCATCGTGTAGAGAGGATTCGGACGGTGAGAAGTGAGTAAAACCACGCCGGAAATTGTCTCCGCCGCCGTGAATAGCGTTTTCCGGTGAGCTTCTTCCTAACTCCTATTTTTGTGTTGAATTTTGGTGTTTGGGTGTTATATTCATGTTCTAGAGTGTTAAGGGAGCCGATTAGTATCATTGCATGTAAGATCGGACGGAGGAATTGCACGAAAATGCAAGTTTCAGGGCTGAAACCGGCGAGTTCGTCGGAGAAGATGACTCGTCCCGAACGGGATGGGTCGGTCCCGCTCGGGACAAGTCTCGAACGGGCAAGGGGTGAGAGCAGGGGCTTCATCCCATTCGGGATGGCTTGATCCCGTTCGGGATGGCCCTCGGCCAAGTCAAAATTTATTTGTTGTTCATCCCGTTCGGGACGGACGAATTCCGTTCGAAATGGGATTCGACCTTAAGGGTTAAAACATGATTTTTAAGCTAATTTTCATCCCATTTTGAGTCAATTTAATCCCTAAGTTTAATATATGGATTGAGAAGCATGTTAAGCGTGATGACATGATTTAAGATGCGTTGGTTATGAAATACGAGTCGATATGGGATTGAACATGGATGTTGAGTTATAAAGGATGTTGAATTGGAATTGAATGATAAAGACTAGGGAATTATGTTGAGAAGTCTTGGTTATGAGTTGGTTTTGAATTCGATTAAGCTTGTCGTGGTCCTAGAATCGTTCGTCCTAACTTGGTGACCCTTGATTATTTGTAGGAGGTTGAGAATTGGAGAAGTAAGCTCAAGATAGCAAGAAACATCTATAACCAAAGCCAAATATCAGGTGGGAAACTATTTCAGTAAAAACCAAAATGCGTGTTTTCTTTTCAAAATGCGTACAAACTGTTTTATTTTAACTGAAATTGCTATGCATGTTTTGTGCTATTATATATGTCCCCTGTCGATGGGAATCGACAGGGAAAATAACTAATGAGTTTGGAACCAGGTTCTCATAACTGCGCTAGAACTCACT
>JAPKLW010000863.1:166100-276709 GCA_026898455.1 Plectranthus barbatus
ACTAATGAGTTTGGAACCAGGTTCTCATAACTGCGCTAGAACTCACTTAGTGAACAGGGTATTAGCCCCTTTGATAATGAAATGGGTGAACCGACCCCATATGTTGTTGTTGTTGGAATGAGGCGGAGTGTCCTCCAGTTGGATCCTGTGAATATTATTATTAAAACGATCGGGTCTCAAAATGGGTTTCTGAGACTAGTGCACTTAGATGACAGTAGGTTGAGTGTGTTTACATTCCTGACTGATCATCGTAACTTGGAAGTCGGCCAACTTCCAGTTACAACACTGAAACAGATATGATAACATATAAATAGCACGTGCAAAATAAAATGTTTTAGATAGCATGGTTCTTTTCAACAAAACCCCATGTCTATCTGTGTGAGTTGCATAGCATGTTTCCTATATAAATGTAAGTTTTTGGGCATATTTCTCATTGGGTACGTCAGTACTCAGCCCCTCGCGTTATTTCTAAAACGTGCAGGTTAAGCAGCAAGGATGGAAGTTCTGGGGTGTAAGCTGGTGAAACGAAGTGGCTTTTGAAAAGATCCTGTGACATGTATCTTCATATACATGTCACCATCACGCTACACACACTGCTGCACCACTCTCTGAAAATCCCTTCCCTTTTGGATATTTTCAATCTTTGAACTCTGTTACTAAATTGACTCGAAGTACAATTTCTTATTGTTTACTTATCTTTTCATTTAAATTTAAGTCTTCCGCTTTATAATTTGAGAAATGTGTTTGTTAAAACCTGAAACATCAATGTAACGTGGCCCCAAATTGGGAAGGTCAGTTGGGGGCGTTACAGATGTACGCAGTGACAAACTGATTTGCCATCAGTTCTACATTTGCTCAATAAGGGAAAGTAGTAATTTTCGTTATCAACCGTTGAATAAGTAATCAAGTGCTGAATAAATGTCGATCTAAGGGAAAGTTGTTTATATCTCCTTACTTTTTGTATTTTATTGTATAAATATGTATATATATACACTTGTACTTATTTTTTATTTTTTGGGATGATAAAGATTAAGGGGGAGATTGAAAATTTATCTCCCCTTAATCTTAATCATCACGATATAAAAAATAAAGAAAAATAAATGGATGATAAAGATTAAAAAAATACCAATTAAAACTATAAGGACATAATAGTAATAATATAATTATACTATAAATTTAATAAAAGTAAAAAAATAAAATATATATTTATATAAATTTAGTAAAAGTAATAAAATACAAAATTCACACAAATAGTTCAATTTGCAAGATTAGCCCATAAAACATTGTAAATATTATTTTTTTAAAACAATAAATGAATAAATTGATGCAAATGTGATATAAGAAAATGTGACTGAAAAATGATTTTGTTGAAATGATTATTATTGTTCATGAATACTAATACTAAACTGAAATAAATATAAAATAAAAATAAATTAATGTTAATGTGATGTGATATTTTTTAGTGGAAAAGTTGCATATTTATGATTATAGTAACTTATTTGCTTTGATATATCAGTAGATAAATAATATTTATCATGTTTATTTAATTTGATAAAATATAATTAATATGTTTATAAGAGAATCATACATAAAATATTTAATTTATGTAAAAATATATTGCACATATTTTTTAATTCATTAAATACAATAAATGATAAGTAAATGCAAAAAAAAAAAATTATCACGAAATAGTTGCTCCTGCTTTTTCTAAACTTCTTTATTTTAATATACTAAGTAGATTATACATGGAATTATAACTAATAATTTAAGTAAATAACATTTTAAGTTTTATACTGTTAGTAAATTAATTTATATATTTATTATACTTGTCCTTCAAATTCATATTCTTCGAACTCTTTGAATTTCGATTCTTACTTTCGTCGAATTCCAATTATAAGAACACTAATAATTAAGATATAGTTTAGACCTTACCTTGGGATTACATTTCGAATATAATACTATGACTTGTTCTTTTTGTAGGTCCTAACCCGACATCGAAGGCTTAGGACGAATTATAGGAAGTAAAGCTTCAATATAACTACGAGGTCGATGATTTCGATACCAATGCATTACTTTTGTTTTAAAAATGTTTTTATTTTATAAATTTTATATCCATGTCAAGCATGTTTCCAAATATCTTTAATATGCTATGGTTGTATGAACTCTAGGGAAATGTCAATATAACATTTCAGTACAAATATGTTTCTTTCAAGCACAAATATATGTTATGTTGTGATCACATTGAGTTCAATCCATTAAGTTCTTAAAAAATATAATATAGGGCGCAAGATGTCATATGATACATAAAATATTTTAGCATGCAAAATACTTTATGACGGGACATTATTTTTGAAAGCAAAAAGGAAACGCGCATCGAATGTCCATATGATACATCTTATGTTTTTCCAAAGTTGACTTATTCTTATTTACTTGCTTAGTCAGCTTAAAATTATTTACTCTTTTGCTAATGTTGAATTGGTCAACAACTTATTGTTAGTTCTATGCTTTCGCTAATACTTGATTGATTATGAGACTTGAAATCCATGTATTTTAAAATGGTCAACTAAGACATTATGTTCGAATATATGAATATTGTTGCTTATGTTTATCTAATTTCTTGTTGGGTTCTTGGCTAGTCAATATGTTGGTTTTTTTTCCTCCAAAATTATTGAAAACGTGTACATGTTAAAAAAAATCTAATAAATTAATTATATTTTTACAATTATTAGTTTATGATTGTAGTATCTCAATCTATATAATATGACGAAAAATATGTGTATGTTGAAATAAAATGATATTTTTGCAATTATTATTTCATTGCAAAAAAACGTGTGCATGTTCTTTTGAAAATTGATTCAATTTTTAATTAAAAACTCATTTTCATATATTTATATTCATAAATTTTTAAATTTTACATAAGTGGAATTATTTAGCAAATCAATTTTAGGTTTTAAGAATGACAAAAGTTATTGAAACAAAAAATAAAACCAAAATGCTTGGAATGTAAATATTAAGATTCTCATTTTATTTTTTAATTTTAAATTTATTTTATTTTGAGGATTAATGCATTCAAATTTATAATATCTATTTATTTTAAATTGAATTATTGGTATATTATTTTGAAGAATATTTGTTGGGTATAAATCTAAGTAAAGTAAAAAAGCATTACCACAAAGTTGTTGATCATTCGTCACTGCTCCTAACTCCCATCAATCCACACATCGAAGAAGGTCTTGATCTGATCGTAAGATAGAGAAATATTTATTGGACAATCTTGATTTTGTGATGTCTGTGCAACATAACAATAAGTCACATTGACCGAACAAATTGAAGATGATGATTAGGAGGCAAGAACCATTTCTTTGTAATTAATTCTAAAACAAATTCAAAATAAGACAAAGAATAAAAAAAGGCACACATGGAAGCTGAAAGTAAAAGAAAGATTTTACAGATTTCATTGCAGAATTTCTTGAAAACTAAACTCTAACTATTTAATATGATGCAAGAATCAAATGTGCACCCACATTGCAAACAAGAGTTCCTTTAAATTATAAATAAGTTAAAAGACAGTTGAAAATTTCATGATGTGAATATTATCCATTTTGTTAGTGCAATGAATAACTAATCAAATATTTTGCAAGATATGAAGCAATTTCACAAAAAAATTAAAAATATATAGTTGCTAATTGTTAATTTTAGGAAATTGTGTTCAAAGTGATTACGTCTTAACAATGAAGTAAGCAGTAACTCTCTGCACTATAAAAACAACAGTCCTTTGACCAAGTAATAAACAATATTTGTGGCACCTTCATATAAAAACATAAACATGAATTTATTAATAATAGATTGACAACCACAGTTGATATCTTTCTTTCAGAAAGTCAAATCATAAAGAGAGACTTACACTTGCTCTTAAATTGCTTGACCAATGGTATTGCAGTGCTGCCCCTGTTCGACAAAGATAAAATACTCATAAATTAGTCATTCGAAATACCAGACATCAATAAAATGTACTCCCTTGCATTTATAATATTATAGGATAAAAACTTGACTCTAAATATATGTTGCACACCCCTGACTAGTATTTGGTATTCTTCTCAAGGAGCAGGTACCCATTTTCTCCCCATCTTTTTTCCAAGCAATTTTTTTATGATATAATAATCATGTATATAGTCAACGTTCAACACTGCATGATTCAACTCTAGAATGGGGTGTGACGGGCAATATTGCGTGATATATTTCGCCAGTGAATATTCCCTGTAATTTTACGAAATTCATCAAACAATAACTTACAAACATATATATATATATATATATATATGTATATATGAAATAAAATATTTGTAACACTAACCCCTCTGTATTTTTAGAAATCAGAGAAACTACTGCATATAAAAATAGAAATCGATTGAACTGCAACAGCACGTTGCAACTCCTCCTCAATATTAAAAGGAATTACACCGTACGTATCAATCTTTCCCCTTCTCCACTATGACCCTGAAAACTTGATGGCGTCGTCTCTTTTATGAAAACTTGAAACTAAGAATAAACTCATAAAGAGAACCACGAAAACAAATATATGAGAAAGAAAATATGAAATGAAAGCAAGAAAAGAAAAAGAGGTCGAGCAACTCACGTAAACCCACCTATATTTTATATTCTTGACTTGGTGATTGGATAAACCTTATGCAAACTTTATTATTTTGTTGAATTGTGTGTAATGAACAACATTTTCTTTAGTTGAAAAGATTGTCATGATTTTTTTTATATGAATTATGCACAAATCGATCACAAGTTTTATTGTATATTAATAAAGATGAATTGAGATAATTTAATTTCAACCTAAAGATATATTATCTCATGTTCGTAATTAATTCTTTTATTTTATGATTACATTAATAATAGATATTCAAGTTTTAAAAAATGTGGTTGATAAAAAAAATTCACATTTAATTCTCAAACATGTTTTAAAAATGACTTCAAATATTCAAACATTTAAAAAATGTAGTTGATAAAAAATGTAAAAGTTTAATGTTGAGAACAATGCCAAAAGACTTTTAGGTGAGCCTAAGTTCAAGTGGAATAACTACAATTGATGCAAGTCTTGACACGTGTCTAGCTAATGCACTTAAAAAGAAATCGAGGGCTTCTTTGAATTTTGAATATTGAGTGAAAGCGAAGAACCAATTCAAATATTTCTATAAATTTTATTTTTTTCTTTAATTATTTATCAAGTGAGTTATATTATAAAAATTGAATTTTCACTTGGGCCCTTTACATGTTTTTTTTTTCAAATATCATAAAATTAACTATAAAAATTAAAATATTATAGAAAATAAAATATTAACGTGAAATAAAACTGAAAATAAGTATTATCAATTCAAAATCTGAATTTTTTTAATTATTCATTCATAAACCAAAAGATAAATTTTCAACTAATGAATCAAAGGATCTCAAAAATCTTAAATTCAAAATTAGAAGATTATAAAATTTTCAATTCATCAAATACAATATTGTTGCACAAGTTGTATACAATAAAATGAACATTTGTGTGTTAGTCTTCATAATTTTGACTATCTAGTAATAAAGTTATTACTTTATCAATCAAAATTAAAGTTGTCGTTAATTCATAAAAAGAAAAGGAAATATTTTCTAGCTAGTTAAAGATATGAAATGTTAAAAAAAAAAATTATCGGCGTCGATGGTGGTGATGGGGGGTTTGAAATTGGATTGATTTTCACAAGAAAAATCTCATGTCAATGCTCAATAATAACATGAACAAAAAACTGATTAAACCACAAATCTTTTGTCATGATTATTTTGTTTTGAATTATGCATAAATTGATGACAAGTTTTATTGTATATTAATAAAGATGCAAATTCTTTTAATTTATGAATACATCAATAATAGATATTCAAGTTTTAAAAAATGTGTTTGATAAAAAAATTCAAAAATTTAATCTTCAAACACGTTTTAAAAAAAATATTTTCAGACATTCATACATTTAAAAAATATGATTGATAAAAAAATTAAATCGCTTAATGTTGAGAAGAATGATAAAACACTCAATTTTTATTTTCTGTCTATTAATATGTTTCTTCCTTTCTACTCCTGCTTCTACCAAAGTTTCACCTTTGTTGCTAGCCTCCAACAAGATTTTTTGTCTTAATTTAATAATCTTTAAAATTGTAAGTCATGAATTTGTAATCCTCCAAGTATTATTTTATATTTTCACGTATTACAAATTGTAAATCAGCAATCAATTAAATTTTATTAATTGATTTTAAGGATAAAATCTTATCTTTACTTTTTATTATTATTATTATTATTTTATTACAAACTAGAAATCTTATATTTCGTGAGTACAAGATACATGTGTGTTCTAGTTTATAGGGAGAGAGTAGATACTGGTAGTTTAGAGACAAATGTTCAAATATTATTTATTCGTAATATGAAATAAGGAATACGCAAAACAATAAACAACTATAATAAATAATTTATAAAATAATCAAATTTTATTTATATTTTCACGCATTATAAATTATAAATATTTACCTCTCCAACGCACAATTAGTATTTGAACACAACACCCCCTCCAAAAAAAAAAAAAAGACAAAATCATTTATAACTCACTTTTTCTTTCTATGACCCTCAATATTTTAATGAAGTAACTTGTATTTCTCTTGGCATATTTGTCTATGCAACCTCAACTTAAAAACCATAACAAAACAAATTAAATGTCTCATCCATATTTTTAAATTTTTTTTTTAAACTTTATCTAGTGAATGATGAACCATAAAAAGGAGAGATAGATGAAGTCCAAGACAAAATCTACAATTTAGGATTATTCAGTTTGAACCTTTGGTTCTCACCTTCAATTGCTTCATTTCCATCATTGATTGATAATGGAAAAGAAAAGAATTTGTGTGTGTTGGTGGATGATTCAAAAATAAATTTATATATTTTATACTTCCTCCGTCCCGCCAGATTAGTTCATTTATTATTTTCGTATGTCCTATTAGATTAGTCTCATTTCCTAAAATGGAAAAAAAAATATCACATTAATAACATATTAATTCAACTACACTCACAAATATTAATTATTGTGCCCGGTCAAAATGAAACTAATTATGCGGGACGGAGGGAGTATAACATTTCATAATATCTATTTTCTTGAGTTCTCGTGTTTTACTTTTCAAGTTGCAATCGTTTTTCTTGTGTGCATGTTCGAATCATCTATCAAGAGTTCCAAAGAAGAGTGTATTTCGGGTGAACCGTGACAATAGCATAGGACTATGGTACAATTGTTTGTTCGGTGGTGTCGCCCCTAAAGGGGGTAGTTAGGGCATCATCATCACCTTCCCCAGAGGATTTTCTCTTATATATCTACAATTTACTTTATTTATATATTGTACTCCTAATTATAAATTTCTAAATACGCCACTGGTGCCTAGGCCTCATACACGCTTTAAATTGTGCTCTAAGTTCATGCGGAGGTGTCATTTTGCTTTTCAGGCTTTATACTGATTCATATTAATCCTTAAATTTCATCAGCTACATTTTGGGCCATCCTCGTGGATTTGAACTTAAATTTACTTTGGGGTTAAATCAAATTTAAAACCCAACAATATATATAATTAAATTAGAATAACGGAATATTCCATTTTGTTGCATCACAACTTCGGGCATAGCTAAAACTCTAATTTACATACATAATATATATAATCAATAGTTAATTAAAGTATGCAATTTCATATTGTCGACACATACTCATTGAATCTTGAACTAATTGGTTGTGAATTCAAAAGATGGACAAATTTAGAGTGTGTATATTTTAGTGGGAAATTGATGGCGAGTATAATATGATTGAGGATCCATCAGTTTGATTATGGAATTAGGGTTAGGCTATATTTTGTCAATGCCCTTCTTCTTTTGCTATCTTATGAATTTGCATTAGTAATTATATTCACAATTTTAGTTTGTTAAAAAATTATAGTCTCTCTCGCTGACTCGGTTATTAAGTGTCACGTGATGCTGATGTGACATTGAGTCACTCTCACATGTCGCCATATACTAGACATTTTTATTTTTAAATAATATTTTATTTTTATATATTAATATGTTCAATAATATTTTATTTTTAATTAAGATATTACGATTTAAAATTATCATATACATATATATATATATATATATGTTCATTTACTCATCATCAATTTCTCATAAGAAGCGTCATTGACATAGTAAATAACAAGATTTACATCCACACGTTGCACGAACATAATCTTCATATTTATAGTATGTTAGGATATCAATTTAGCATGAAATCCGCAGGTTGACCTCAATAATATGAGCTAAATCGGCTAATGAAGGAAAAGAACCAATCAGACTCGAAGGAGATCTGAAGAGTCTCTGCACTCCTCAGAAAAAGGAGAACGAAGATTGGCGACAAATTCATAAGCTTACGCGAAATCTTTCACTCTCTGTCGAATTCAAAATCCGATCGTACACTGATCGAGGTTTTGCAAAAGCTTCCAAGTTCATCTCGAAAACTTTTGAGTTCTCTTCTAAGATTATTTTTGGGATTCTTTATATCCTACAAAGAATCTAGCAATCACCTTGATCTGCAAGGTTGATTATTACGGGCTCCTGCCGCAAGTGAAGAAAGGTTTCGGGAAGAACTATAAAACTCCCAGTGTGACGTCCAATGAGAAGGGAGGTGTGTCCTCACTCTAAAGAGTGTCAAGTAGAAGATTGACAACCGAGGTGCTTGAAGGTGCACGGTGTTCAGACGGAGGTGTTGTTCACAGTTAGAGATCAAACATGACCTTGTAATCAATATTAGTGGACTTCCAGTCAAGTGAACGTTGAAGAGTGAACGTAGAATAGTTGTTTGAACCACTATAAACTTGGTGTTCATTTATTGTTTTATTTCCTTTACTTATTACTTACTTTGAAACACAACACATCAAGTGTTGTTGTATAACTTGAAGTGAATCTAAGAAATATTCGAGCTTAAACACATTTTATAAACACTTGTTGAGTCATGACCTCAGTAAGATAAGTGCAAGACCTATTTAATATTCCGCTGCAACTATAAATATTCTGACCAGAGACCAACACTCACTATTAAATCATGAAATATACACTCGAAGCTTAGTGTATCATTCTCTTTTCCTATCGCTGGTAGTTCGTTTAATCAAACTAATCTAACATTAATCATTGAGTACAATTTTATCTTTATTGGGTGTAAATATTTCATGATTATATTAGGTGTGTGTGGTACGGTTGTTGCGAAGTGCAAAAAACATTGAGAGGATGCTTTTATAGTGGAAAATTGTGTGTGTTTAGTATGCTTTAATAAATTTATATAATTAAGAACTGAACTATTGTTTTCAAAATAAAATAATTATTATTGAAAATTGTAATTGATTTTAAAGTTCTCGGATTTTTTAAAAAGATATCGCCATAAATTATTGAAGTTACAAATAATTATGGTTATATTGTGGAGCAAAGTTTGTGCAAATTATTATTATTATTGACAATTGAAAAGTTTGCACATTAGAATTTGTAATAAATTATTAGAATTTATAAATTAATTAATTCATCATGTCTAAATAAAAGCAATCGGTTATGGCAGGTAATTGGAAATAACTAAGATTTTATATATATAATTAAAATTAGAATTCTAGATATCAATCATATTCTATTTTATATTAAAAAAGACATTAATTTTAATGAAGAGTCTCTGAAGGTAAGTTAAATTGACATAGGGCTGCAGCCTTAATTTTAATTAACTACTTGCATTGCTCTCCCCCCTTTTCTTCTTTTCTTTTTTTAATTGCATTTTCCAGACCTCCGATTTCGTCTACTTGTCCTTAAAAATCTTGGTTTTCTTGAATGCATTTGTCACACGCTGACAAAATAATTCGAATTCCGAAATAATTGTCCATCAGTATCCATGGCAACATCATCCCCGGCCAAAAGCAACAGCGGCGCCACCGACGTCGCCGCTTCCCCCTCCATTCCGCCCTCCTCCAAGAGCCTTCGGGGCCTTAACAAACCAAAGTGCATCAAGTGCGGCAACGTTGCGCGCTCTAGGTATGCCGTTCTCCAAGCGCCTTCTTCCTTCACTCAATGTAGGGTTTTATTCATTTTTAGCGGGTTTTGTTTTTTCAGACTCCTATTCTGTTGTAGCCGCGCTCCTAGAAGTTGTACTTCGGTTGTGTTTCTTCGGTTGTCCATGATTACTGGTTTAACTTCGTCTTTGGCCATATTCAAGCACACCCTAGTTCATGTTAATATTAATAAAATGTTTGCCATTTTGTAATTACGAATAGCTTCTGAAATAGTTGCCTCCGACCCCCCATTAAGCATATTTCACAAATAGCATGATAACCGAGGCAATTTCACTAGATTATGTAATCTTTAAGAAAATTATTTTGTGAAAAAGGGATATAAGTATAATTATTTTCAGTTCTGTCATATTTTGGCCTCAGAATCATGCTGAGCTTTACTCGTAACTAGAATCTCTTACAGGTTATAGGCATTCAAAACATTTGTGCACCCAATGCTAAGTAGTGCAGATGCAAGGGACTAATATTAAGTGTGGTTCCATAAAAAACTATCATCTCTTTCCTGCTGCCTAAGTTTGTCTTCAGAATTAGACGATAAGTTCATTTCTCTTTTCGGTGATTAGGAACACTCACAATTATGACTTGATGATGCCCTATAGGTGATCCTCTTTTTTTTTTTTTTTTTTTTGTATTATACATCAATGGCCCACAAATCATACATAAGAGAAATCCATTGTGATGGGCTTAACCCTGATTTGAAATTTGAACTTGTGATCTTTGGCCACAAACTCACCACTAGATAGCTTAATGTTATTTTTGTAGTGACAAATCTTTTGGCTGTTAAAAATTGACCAATTATTAGGCTTCCCCTTGTAAGTATTTTCTGTTAAGAACTCGTGTTCAGTGTTAACTTTTGATGCATATTCGCCTTTTATTTTTTCTTTGTAATACATCATAACCTAGAGAAATCATGCACTTGTTTACGTTGTTAAAATTAGGGGTGTAATCGACTCAAGTCTATTAGTAGCATGCTCAAGCTCAAGCTTGTTTGTTAGAGTCAAACCTTAACTTGACTTTTCTCAAGCGCATTCATCTTAACTCAATAATTTTTAAATATGAAATAGTAATTTAGTAAATTAAATTGCCTATTTTGTTGATAAAAAATGAATAATTTTGTTATTTAGGATAAATGTGTAGGTAATCAAATAACATGTAGCTACATAAGCCTTGTGAGCCTATAGAATCTATTATTAAGCTCAATGTAAATCTTGATAGCTACTCGAGAAGCTCAACTTGTTTAATCTTGAGTTTTTCTTGAAGTTGATAAGCTGGCTCAACTCATTTACGGCTAACTGAATGCATTGGTGTGTGTACAAGTTGTTTCATTTTGTTTGTTACTTTGATAGTTATTTCAAATAAAAAGATATTCACCTTTTTCCTTTTATTTCATTTTCTGATGATGCTGTTCCAGATTCGTTAAGATTTAGTTGATTGAAATTTGAACCTCTTTCTTAGTTTTATGGTAGGGATTTGGTGGATGTAATCAAGGTCATATGTATCATTAATTATACAATTTCTGCAAATGAAAGCAACCATGTTTTGCAAATTATTACTTTTTCCCAAAGAGTAAACAAACATAGCATTACAATAAAAACTGAGTAGCGCCCTCTCTCATTTTCACCTGTTTTCAAGAAACCTGACTGGCTGGCTCTCTCTTTTTAGTTTTAATTTCTTAGGTAAATTTTATCCTTTAAAACAAATATTGGACAGATGTGGTTCTGGCTGGTTCACATGAAAGAAAAGAACATATTTTAGTTTGCCACTTTTGCTAATAATGTGTTCAATTTTTCATTCATCTGTCAAATATTTAACTGATTTTGTTTGTCCTATATTATATTCTTGATGCTTGGCAAATATAAAGTTCGTGCTAAATATTTGTATCTTTCTCAGTTCTTGATTTTAAATTTGCAGGTGTCCCTACCAGTCATGCAAGAACTGCTGTGCAAAAGCACAAAATCCTTGTCATATACATGGTATGGTAATCCAGTCTCTTGTGCTCGTGAACACAAATCTTTTAATAGGATTACCTTTTGCAAGCTTACCGCAACATTAAAAATTTAAAACAGTGGAAACTCTCATTCCAAGTCTAAAAGAGCACTAATTCGAAAAGAAGAAGATTCATGATTAAATTGTTAAGTATATAAGCTGGAGCCGTAATTTATCTCAAAACCATAATCAGTGGTTAAAGGATTAACCCCCACTCACGCAGTTTCATTTTGATCTGATGTTGGACTACTCATAACATATACACAATTTTTATCCAATATTTACAAATTATGTACATGCTCGAGTTGATAAATTTTTATTCTGTTTGCAGTTTTGAAAGGCAACTCATCCTTTCCTGACAAACCACCCTCTAACAACTCTCCACTCTTCGATCAGCAATCTTCTGAAGTATCTCATCCTGGGTAAGTTACATGGTTATTCAGGTACAAATTATGGTACAAGTTTACTTCTCTGTGTTTTATCATTCATGTTTAAACAAACTTCTTCCTTTTCTGTTACTTCTATTATCTAACATCCTTGCAATCGGCAGAAATTAATCTATTCATCTGATGACTGATGCTGGACTGTTTTTGCAATTATAATGACTAATGTAGTCAACCCTTTATTTGCATTGATATTCTGGGTTATATGTAACACTAAATATAATGAATGCTCGCTATCATTTTGCTTGATATTAGCTTTATAAGAAAGATCCGACAAGATTAGTTCATTGTCTATTGATAAACTATCGTGCATCATCCACTTCTTACTGTTTAGTTGCTGGAATGCTTTGATCATGTGGGTAAAGGTTTGAAATTGCTTTGTTTACCCTAATTGATTTAGTCTTCGATCTCTACGCTGCAATCAAAATCAATATTATCATTCAAATAGTAATTCCATCATCGAGTGTCGTGTATACTTATATTGGCCACTTACAGGAATTTTCAGAGACTTCGCCAACTTTCTAACAACTTTGCACAGTTCAGTAATTTACAGACACCATTTCGGTCAAGGAAGCCACTGACAAAAAAGGTAAAGCTACCATTTCTATTAATCTATTAGACGGCTTATAATGTTTCCTTATATATGTACATGGCCAGGATGCTCAAGTTATCAACGAATGGAGGTTCCTGAAGTTGAAAGAATTCAGAGATGGAAATGTTGAAGCAGAAAGTGAAGCTTTTGACCGGTACCTTCAAAATGTTGGCTTACTGGAAGAGGTATTCATGGTGAATTCGGAGTTTGATAACGAGATTGAAGACGAGCAGTCTGCTGGAGTGAAGTCAAGCTCTGATGGTGACAACACTGAGGGGATGGTTCATGGCTTGAAGCTGAAGCTCAGATCAAATACAGCAACAGCCGACAGCTTCAGAAAAAGGATCCAATGCATTGTAGGGGAGGGATTGAAGAAAGTAAGAAAGATGGAATTAGTCGACGAGGCTGAAGACTTCAGTGATACAGAAGGTGGACATGGGAGGAGCAAAAAGGTGAAGTCCTTGCACAGCGACAAGGCCATAGCATTGAGTGACCTTAATGATAAGTTAAATAGAGCGAGAAATGAGGATGATCTGAAAGCTTGTTGGGAGATGGCGTCTCAGATTTTCGAATGGAATTCGAAAAAGAGCCAAACAGAAGCTGCCGAGTGCAGGATAAAGGATATCAAAGATGAATCATCTACAAGAAGAAAATCCTATATTTTCCCTCCAAAGTGGGTCAATCCAGTCACAGTTGATGAAGAAGCTCTTTCTCGTATCGATGCTCAATTTTCTTCCCTGCTGGAGATAGAAGATTTGTAAGATTGATTTGCTTCTTTTCATGTTGGTTAAATATATTGTTGTCTCAAGAAATTGTATGGCAATGAATGGATAGTGGCGTATAGATTTATCCTAGTAATGGTTGCATTTTAGTTCATGGACTATAATTTCAAGTTTGATCCTTCACTAATAACTAGGTCAAATTATTTAACCCTTGAAAATTCTCACCTCCATTGGACTCTCGTTGAGTTCAATGAAGTCGAGAATTTATCATTAGTGAAATAATTTGGAATGTAGTTAATAAAGTTCGTGAGTATTGAAAATTGTGAATGTATGTTGTTTATTAGGTTAGATCATTAGGGAAAAAAAATCACGAGGAGTGCAAACATTTGCATTTTAAGAAAACAATTTTTGTGGGTTTTTTAATTTGATTGAAGCTCTGAGATTTGCAGAAGTTGAAAGTAATTCCCTAGAATTTATTGCTGGTGATTATCGAAGGTGGAGACTTGCGATTTTTTGGATTCTTGCTGGGGCTTTTAGCTCATTGAACCTCAGATTCATTGGGCCTCACTGTCTTGTCTTCTTTGGGCCTCGAGTTTAGTGGGCTTCGTCATACTATGAATTGGATAGATTTATTGAATTGGGCCTCGAGTTTAGTGGGCTTCGTCGTACTTTGATTTGGATTGATTTATTGAATATAAGCAAGACGTTTTTATTAGTTAAGTCTCTAATTAAGAATTACTTCTACTTATTTATATTGTTTGTACTCCAAATATTTAGGGTTGACACGATGCAAATTCAAATAATAATAATAATAATAATAATAATAATAATAATAGGTTAGTGTTGAGTTGTAATAGAAATGTGTTGACCCATTAATGATACGAAATTTTTATGCCGTGTTTATGTTGGATCGTATTATCCGATAAATATATTCTGTTCGTATTACCTACCAAAATATTATTAAATAATATTATTATTACTACTCCCTTACTATTTATCAACCCAACTTAACACATCTGGTGTTTGTGTTATCGGATCATCTTCGTAATAAATCAATATCCTGTCAATATATCGGGTTCTTTAGATGTCAACATCGTATTCTTATTTAGAGCTTAACGAATCATATCAAATATATACTTCGTATTCGTTTCGGGCCTTAATAAATCGTATCGATACAATTAGGATCCATTCTACGAATTGTAAATCCAAAAATGGATCCATAATAGCTCCTCATTCTCCGCCGCGAACTCCACCTCCCACAATCATTAATTTCTTTTGCTCCCGTGATTCCGATGACTCCATCACCTAAAACATGACCATCTTTAATTTATTGCTTCAACACTAAAATCACATTTTCATTTTTACAGTAAATAGTAACACAATAATTTAAGTATTTTACTCATGAGTGATCATGATTATAAATTTAAATAATATTATAAATTCCCTTTTCCCATTTTTGAGTTTTCACCCTGTATCACGTTAAGATTGGCCAACGGTTCATTACTCAACTAGTTAATTGTGTTATATTAAAAATAGAAACATAGAATTAAGATTAATAAATAATTTACTTTAATAGCAATTGTAACCATTTTATAATATTAAAAGTATTTTCTTCTTTTCTAAACTAGTTTTATTAGTTAGGGAAAATTTAAGGGGCACAAAATATAGAATATTCTGTTAAAGGTTGGAATTTGAGCAGCTCTCAACCACGAAGAAATGGCCCCACCTTAACCACATTCCGGCGTCTACAATTACAAAACTTGCCCTTTTTTATAATAATTCCTAAAATAATAAATATAATATCCACTTTTTTAAAAAGAAAATCCAAGCATTAAATTGAATTACCCCAATTTGAAAAGACGAAATCTACCTACTATAACATTATAATAACAAAATAGTCATTTATTAACTGTTCTTATTATTTGTTTTTATTTATTTAATAGGTCATAATAATTATTTTTATTTATTTAATAGATTATATATAAAAAAAACATTTATTAGAGTAAACCTGGGTATTAGTTGAATATTGCTTAATTAATTGCATAATCACTAAAATTGCAAAATAGAGTTTAAATGTCATATATCATTAACTTATAAGATTAAGATAAATAATAATATTTGTGGCACGTATAAATCGTGTTAAAAAAATTATTAGTAATATAATATTAGATTGATAATGAGAATAATATTTTTCAATATGTTTGAAAAACCAATAACATTTTATTATTATTTACAACTCAAATCTAAAAAATATTATACATGCATTAGATTGACATCAAATATAATTGATTAGATAAATCAAATATTTATGTAATTTTTTAATTTAAATATATAATTATAACATGTTTGAAAATTTGAAAGACATAAAATTCAAATTTAAAATATATAAAATATGGTCGTGCAACGCACAAGTATATTTCTAATATACAAATATAGTTAAACTTCCATGTTTTCAAATATAAAATAAGCTATACACTTTTTTTAATTAAATAGTCAATTTTTTTAAACTATATAAATATATGATCAATTTTTTGGTAATACAAAAATAACTAGATTCACCAATATTTTATGTCGTTAAATAAATATTTAATTCAATTAACACAAGTTTATTTGCAATAAACACGTATTTTTAAAGTTTTTACAATTATAATATATTTATGAAAATAATAATTTTTATGTCTAATTTTGTGCACCATGATATACCATCTTTCTCTCCTTTTTATTCAAAATTTAATCAAGTAAGTTTAAATTGAGATTTGAACTTAAAATTGAATGTATTAAACATGATTTGCTCTTTAACAATTTCAATTCTACCGTATCTGTTTGTCAAATTGTCACAAAGAAATATTTAGTTTGTTTTTTTTATGTATTTTTTTTATTATTTTTAAATTTTGGTGAATTGAGGAATTATGGCCAATTAAAAGGAAATGTATATATAGGGGAAGAAAATGTTAATAGTGGAGAAAAATAAAAAAGACAAAAATAAGATATAAAATAAAAATAAGACAAATGCAAATAACCCTCAAAAGAAATATGGTATACATTTTTAAATGATATTATTTGAGATATTAGGATTTCGTATTTCTCATTTTTTTTTTCACAAACAATTCTAAAGGATTTTGACAAAAAAAAAAAAAAAAATCCCCAAACTATATCATTTATAAATATACGTGCCATTTTATTTATTGACATCAAATCTGGACAAATTTAATCAGCTCTATTACTGGAAAATAATGTGATACTAAGTTTTCACAATTTAGACTATTTAATCAAGAGGTTAATAATTCATATTTATATATTTGTCCCTTTTGAAAATAAGGATGTGAATTACAGGTAAGAATATTAATGGACTAACCAAAAAAGCTTTTGAAATTTAAATATATAAACAATATCATGATCATGTAATAAATATCGATGCAATATGGTAATATCACATCACATGTAATAAATCTTATACAGACTAAATAAACCTATTTACAAAATAGGAGAATTGTCGATCCAGGACCCAAAAGATAGTTAAATTGTCAATCCAGGACCCGAAAGATGATTTGTCAATCCAGGACCCGAAAGATCAAAAAATTCTCAATTCAGGACCTGATATTGAGGTCCTGGATTGAGAATTGTATGATCTTTCGGGTCCTGGATTGACAATTTTTGTGATCTTTTGAGTCCTGAATTGACAATTAATCTTTCGGGTCCTGAATTGACGATTAAACTATCTTTCGGGTCCTGAATCGATAAAACTCCAAAAATAGGAGATAAAATATAATATAAAAAAACACGGCAAGTGATTCATCAATATATTTTTCTTAAAAAAAAATATTGAATCAGCCTAATCATGATTTTACTAGTATATTTTCAGGTTTATTTAACATTGTATGAATACTATTCCATCCATCCCACTTCAATTGTTACTATTTTCTTTTTTCATTTCCTCTCATTTAATTGTCATATTACCTAAAATGGGAAGTTAATATACACTTATTAATAAAATACTAATTTCTTTTATTGATTTCACATTTATTATTGTGCCTAACCCTTGGGAGCAATTCTAAAGGACCAGAGGGAGTATAATTTTATGAACGTTATTCTATTATGCTATTGCTAGGGATGTCAATAAAGCCCGAAACCGATGGGTTGGTCCGAAATCGGTGGACTAAAATGCGGGTTAGGGTAAAAAATTTTCAACCCGAAATTATTTTTAACCGAACGGGTTGAACCCGACGGGTTGGCGGCCCGAACGGACTGAGCCCGGTGGGTTGCGGGTCGGCCCGTAGGTCCGGCAATATTTAATAATATATTTAATAATTTATTATTTATTATTTCTAATATTATTTATATCTTATTATACCCATTAATTATATACCTAATTTCCTAGACCTAATTTTCCGTCACACAAAATCTCATCAATCTATCCCAATGACGTAGTCTTTTACCCTCAAATCAAAAAATCTCTCATTTCTTCCTCTTTCACTGTCTTCCACTCGTCACTCTCCTAATTAGCGTACCTACTTATTTCTTCCTTTCAAGAACCTTTAGCCACTCGTTGTTATGTTCACCCAAGTGAAATGTATATTTAATTTTTTAATCATTATTTTATTATTTTATACATTGAGAAATGTACTTCTATTGCTTAAATTAGTTGGTATATAAGGATTGATATTTTTTTTCTTTTAAAACTATGATTATCCACTTATCACTATTTTTTTGCAAAGATATTGTTATTTGATGTCTTTTATTTATGTTAATTCATCATTTTCTTTTTTTTTATTTTGTTTTAGGGGTTGTTAAAATATTTTAAGAAAATCTTTACAAAAATAAACTCGTAAATATTGCCAACCCGATGGGTCAGACCGAAAATCGGTGGGTTAGGTTCAAGAGTTTTTAGCCCGATAAAAATTCAGCCCGATTCAACCTGGACCGAATAGTCCGCAGCCCGATAGGGTTAGCCCGAAACCCGACGGGTTAGCCCGATTGACATCCCTAGCTATTGCTAACAAGTTAATACAGATGTTGACAAACTGTCGAGATAATAAAATACATTATTTAAATTGAAAATAATTATTCTTGTAAATTATTGAATCGATGATCATTGATCGTATACATTATTTATAAATTAATCAAGTTATATGTTAAATTAATTATTATAATATAAACAATTAAAATCTCCACGCATCGTGTGAGTGCAATACTAGTACTATTTAATTTTGCTTTCGTATGCATCATAACATGTGATGTTAATAATAGAGCTAATCTTGCAGGTTAACAGCTAATGGTGGTGCAAAAACAATTACAAAGCTAATAAATACATAAATAAATATAATAAGTAATAATTAAATAGTAAAAGAAAAATACCACTTACACGAAATGTATTGTTAATACGAAAACACCCCTGATAGACTTACCAGAGAAAGGGTACAAATGGAAACTCAAGGAATAATAGTGGGGATAAAAAGATAATAACGTTAGCCATGTAGTTTTCAAATATAAATATAGATAAAAATATTACATCACTACAAGAATTGGGAGAGAGAACATTAATAGCCTAATAGGTGATTTTCTCCATTAAAATTCTCTTTCTCTCTCTAAAAATTGCAAGGATTTTTCCCTGTTCATCTTCATTCAGATCTCTCTGACCTTTGTATTTTCACCATTATCATTTGGTTAGTTTTTCCAGATAATTTAATCAGCTATTATAGAACATTTTTTTTCGAAAAAATAAATTAAAATTTCTGGATATGCCTTTATCAGAGTTATGATGTTTATGTGGTATGATTGTTGGGCACAAAAAAAAAATAAAAAAATTCACATGCAGTTACAACATTTGCATTTCAAGGAAGCAATTTTTGTGGGTTTTTAATTTGATTGAAGCTCTGATGATCATTGATCATTCTTGGTACATGTCTCATGGTTAGGGTTTTTGCCTGATTTTCCCTGTTAATTTTGCAGGAGTTACAAGTAATTCCTTAGAATTTATTGCTGGTGATTATCAAAGGTGGAAACTTGCGAAAGCTCGAAAATTTTCATGCTAAAAAGGTTGGGAATTTCATTTTTGTTTTATATTTGACCAGTAAGATGATTGCTCGGGGCTTTGTGCTACTCAATTTGCATTTTTGGTCAATTATAGTGCAGCGGATTCGTTATTTGGGTTAATGGGTTTTGTTATTTGTGTATCTTGTTGATGGGAAATTATGTATTTACTTGAATTCAACGCCAGTTCAATTCGTTGATGATAAAAACTGGATTTAAAAAAAAAAAAAAACTCAATCATGACTTCGTGATGGGAAGTAAAAGATTCTGTTAATTTTTGTTCTTTATGCGACCAAAATTACTTGGTTAAGAAGATGACATTTTTGTGTGAAAAAGAATATCTGATTAGTGTGGCTTTGTGCTTGTTTCAGGTTCTCTCAGAATCTAATATGCTTTCCGAACTTCAGTTGCATTAATGTGTTCTTGTAGTTATAAAATCAGTTTTATCTTATGAAGATATAGTTAGATCTTTCCATCAATAATGGAAGTTTTTCGTTGTGTCCAATTTTAGATTACTTGTTTGGATGCCGCGTGTAGTCGTGTACTAATTTGGAGGACATCAGTTTCTATGTTCCATTCCTAGAGATAGAGATTATTGTCTATTTAATCAGGTTATTTGATCCTTAAATTTTTGAGGTAAAGAGCATACCGACAAGAAATGTCACCAAATCATTATAGAAAGTTCGCCTTCCTTTTTTTTTTAGTTTGATCTTTTTTCTAGTTCCAGCTGTTTGTTTCATTGTATGCATTTGGTTTTTTCTAATTGATATGAAATTAATTGCTGTGCTTTTCTTTTTTGTTGCATTTATGAATATATAAATTCGAGCTATCCGTTAATGATGGAAATATTATTTGGTGGGCCCCGATTTCTGTTTACATGTTTTGGATGCCGCGTGTACACTTTCCGCTGACATTTGTTTCCATGTTCCATTTCTGGACGTAGAGATTTTATTTTTTGGTTACTTCATCAATGCTATCAGGTTTTTTCATCCTTTAATGTTTTGGGGTAAAGAGTCACGTAGATAGGAAGTGTCATTATTGAAAGTTCTTTTGTTTAAGCATTTCCTTTTTCTAGTGTCAACTATTTGTTTCATTGTTTGCCTTCGCATTTTTTCTGTTTGACGTGAAATTTATTGTTGTACTTTTCCTTCTTCTGCATTAGTAAATTATGATGAAATATAGCAAAATTTTTAATCTTTGTCTGTTCTAGTTGTCTTGGGGGTATGGGGTTATTTAGTTTTTACGTTCATCTTCCAACATGTGAATACTTGCATTGTGTTGTTTTGGGAATGCCCAAGCAGTGGACATTCCTATATAAAAGAGAGGTCTTAAGACTCATCACTTCCTCTCTCCCTAACACAAAAAAATTAAATTACCTGCATTATGATTTGCATGTCAGTTTAAGACTTAGTTTTGGTGTTTCTTTGATTTTATTCAAACATTGATTGCTTTTGTGTTTTTTAAAATGAGATTTGCATATTTAGTATGTAGTTGTATAATCTCATGCTGAATAATGAGAGTTATGATATTAATTTTTTATTCCTATATTGCTATTTTGGACTTAATGTATTAATTGAAATTTCATTCCTATCCCATGTGGTTTATGTATGAGTAATGACCAGAGTAGAAAGAAAAACCGGCACTTATAGTTCGAGTTTTGTGTTACATGTAGTCGCACAAGCTCCTTGCATTAGTGGAGGGATGATTCTGTGTGAAGCTTGATGTGATGTGAGAGATGATGTTAAAAAAACTCTAGCTAGTCTCGCCTTTTATGTGGTGAGATTTTGGATACTTTTTTTACAAAGCCAAATCCCAGATGAAATCGAGTTCTAATAAGCGACTTATTACAAGTTGGGAAAATTTTGTGCACATTTGACGCTTTACAATTTTCATTTTGTGTGCAATGAATGAAATAAGCATTATTGATTTAAGAGTAAGGCATATATAACTTCATCATAAGAATTTTCACTTTGCAAGACATGATGTAGGTGACTTGATTACCATTGGTTATAGTCATATTAATATAATATATCTGTGATATTAGTTCAGCATACTCTGGACATGTATTCTTCAGAAAAAAAAAAAGGAATTAGGCTTTTTTTAGTTCATATTTAGCAGTATAGTAGGTAACTAGTAGCATGTTGAAGTTGTGAAACTCATTTGTTTGAGCAATTCTTCTCCTTTTCAGATCAGAATTAAGAGTTTTGTCAATATCTTTGTGTAAAACATGGACTATCCTGATACACATGCTATCTTAACTACCCCTCCTCAACTTATCAATCCATTAGTGTTTGCATTTGTGTATTTGTTCCTTTGCTCGTCCAAGGTGTTTATTTTATGCCGGCACCGTTGTATAAATGCGTACATTCGTAATTGCATGAAGATAGACTGCTTAAGGATTATCATGCAGTTGGATACATATTTTTAAATGGGCATCTGGCATTAGACTATGGAAAGCTCTTTGGGAGTTGAGAGTTTATTCTATCAAATGGAGAAACTATAGTCATAGACTATTAGTGTTTGAATGGGAAATAAATCTGAATTTTATTTAAGCTTTCACCTGCTGGAAATGCTTCGGCTTATGCATCAATATGAAAGTACTAAAGGAAAGAGTATTGCCTTAAATTGTAATTATTTAACCAGTCAACCACTTGCCACCACCTACATAAGTGGATTAACAATTATGTCATGGAAGTAAGGGATTGATGTCCGATTCAAGATACCCCTAGATTCTCTTTATTTTTCGTAACTTGTGTGTTCTCCTATATCTTACTTTCAGTTGGTGAAACTTACCTATTCACTCTATGAAGAAAACTTGTTTTATTGGGGTTCATTTAGATGGTGTTTCTCCTCATATCAACTGTTTTTGAGGTGCAAATCCTGTTTTAGTGATCTATATGGATCGATACGCCTTCATGTATATTGGCCTATTCATGGAAATGCTTCGGCTTATGCATCAATATGAAAGTACTAAAGGAAAGAGTATTGCCTTAAATTGTAATTATTTAACCAGTCAACCACTTGCCACCACCTACACAAGTGGATTAACAATTATGTCATGGAAGTAAGGGATTGATGTCCGATTCAAGATACCCCTAGATTCTCTTTATTTTTCGTAACTTGTGTGTTCTCCTATATCTTACTTTCAGTTGGTGAAACTTACCTATTCTCTCTATGAAGAAAACTTGTTTTATTGGGGTTCATTTAGATGGTGTTTCTCCTCATATCAACTGTTTTTGAGGTGCAAATCCTGTTTTAGTGATCTATATGGATCGATACGCCTTCATGTATATTGGCCTATTCATGGGTCTCCTTTCATTTTATATAATATAATCTAATTTCACTCCATTTTTTTGCTTGTTTCTGTGCATGAACATCTGATGCAGGAAGCTCATCGAACATGGGACACCGAAATACTCAGTTCAATGGTCTTATGAATGATATGGAAACCGATCAACAAGGCCACAATCATTTACATCCTGAACCTTGCATGTTTTATGGAAGTTTGGCGAACTTTCCTCATCCTAGTTTTCACTCAATGGTCCCTGCACCAGGAAACCAGGGTAATTTCAATTTCCACCATATGCCAGAACGCCATGACAGTGCTTTATTCTATGGAATACCACAGTTAAATGGTGCCCAGCTTCAGCATCCAGCCCCAAACCTCGATTTGGCTATCTCTGCACCTTCTGGCCATTATAATCCATATCTGGCTGCCCCATCTGGTATTAGAGATTTCCCTGTCCAAGTGAATCACGGTACACATGATCAGTTGTCACTTTCAAGCACTCACAGGGTTGTTGGTATTCCTACAGACAGCTACACCAGGGCCATACCCTATATGGACAGTATTCGAGCATCATTTAAGAGAAAAAATGCGGAAGGGGCTTCTGGGAGTTACCAATATCATAATGCTTCAGCAGGTTCTAGTTCTTCTGTTGCCCCTGCGACTGCCAGTACTGGAGAATCTGATGGTACCTTATTAAATACGGCTTCTTTTCTTCCACCTGAATATGGTGGTAATGACCCAACATTACTTGTTGAAAATGGCTCTCAAAGAAGTGGGAGAAATAGGCTCCGCATGGTTGGTCACGAGCCTGGTGTGGCACATAACACTGGTCATTTGATCCCCGGAAATTTTGCCGCTCCACCTGTTCAGTTGCCTGGAAATCCTTGGTTGGACATGCACTTTGGTCCAAACAACTGTGATATTGGCACTTTTGCATGGACGCAGGCTCCCATGCCCTACCCGCATGGTAATTTTGTCGTTATTATTTATAGACTTCTTCTAGGCCATGATTCTTTAATTTTAGTCTTTCACCGTATTTTGATGGAGCTCCCTCTCTCATGTTAGTTCCTGACATACCAGGTAGTAATAGGCCTGCTGGTGGTTTTCTTCCGCCTCCCATCCCTCCTCAAGGCCATCCAACTGCTCATAACCCACCCGCATCTATGCAAGGTGTCAGAGGCTACAATGTTAACCTCCCATCACAAATGGCTGCATCTACCCATCAGATCTCAACAATGAATTCTTCAAATGCAGGAATGAATCATTTTCAGGATATTGTTGATGCTGGGCCATCTTTTGTGGCGCCTATTACACCAATGAGTTTTCGTTCATATCGACCTCATCGCAGGGAAATCATGCTAGATGCAAGTGCAAGACACCATGCTCTACCTCACATGAGAATTCTTCCAGAAGATGTAAGATTTCAAAGTCCAACTCCATCTTGTTGTGCCAGTGTTATTGAATGATTTGCAAAGTTGCAGTGATTGCATAAATGTTCCTACTGCCATGTAGGAAGTCGCCATACTAGGTATCCCTGGCTATCATGAAGCAGGAGATAATATCGATCAACACAGAGACCTGCGCTTGGACATAGATCACATGTCATATGAGGTAATATGCCAATCATTTTCTTCGTAGTCTGATTTTCTAATACGCCCTGTAACTATTGGAAGTTACTGAACTCTAGCCTTGCATGGCAGGAACTTCTTGCACTTGGAGAGCAGATTGGTAGTGTTGGCACTGGGTTGTCCGTGGAGTTTGTTCGAAATCATTTGAAAATAAGAACCTTTTCCTCACCTTCTTGCATCAACCATGAAGAGGCAGCTTCCCTGGATCAGCAAATAAACTTCTGCGTCATATGCCAGGTATATATCCTTAAACCAGGTTTATTACTTGAAAGCAAACCAACCACTTCAAATTCAAGAATGGATTGCATGACTGTTTAATTATTGTTTCAAGTTGAAGCTATGAAGGCTTCTAATGATAAACTATTGTGCAGACGGATTACGAGGCTGGAGAGGAGGTTGGAACTGTGGATTGTGGACATGAATACCACAGTGAGTGCATAAAGAAGTGGCTGCTGACGAAGAACACATGCCCCGTGTGCAAATCCACGGCCTTGAACCGCAAGGGCAAGGCCCGGGGTTTGTGAAAACATGGCTTGTATCTGTTGTCGGAAGACCGATAATCAAAACTCCACCGGACCAATTATTTTATAATCCAGAAGGAAACAAAAGAATGGTTTCTGTTGGTGTATTATATTTATGTATATACTCTTTGCAGAGATACGGTTGGTCTCTGAAACTGTACAGACCCTATTTGTTTGTTCTGTTTTATAAATTGGATGAATGCTGTATTTAGCTCCTGCTTGCTTTGCCTTCTTGTTGTAGAGTAAACACAGGTGCTGGATCATGAGATGTTATTGACAGCCCCTGCTTGGGCTTTCAGGTAACGTTTCGTATCGGTATCGGCTTCGTCAGTCATGTATGCTGAAGGTGAAACATGAGCTACTACGTTGGCTTGACTCTGTGATGTTTTTAGGATTTGGGAAAAATTCTTACATGATAGTATTTTTCCTATCAAGATTGTAGATGTTCATTACTTACTCATTGTGGCAAGACTTCGTGCAAAATTGTGCAAAATAGTGAAATATGGCACATTCTGGTTGAAATGCAACTATTCTGATCGGAATGCGCTATTCACAAATAAATTACATTTTATAAAAAAAATATGTGTACATTAATCTTAAATCCACTCACTTACACACCTAGATGTTTTTCTGAAAGTTCGAATTCGTGACCTCTCAATCACAGACAAGATGTTTTAATCACTACACTCCAAGATTTCAACTGGTAGTGTGGAAATGTCTTATAAAAACACATGTTGAGTAGCAGACTTGAATCATTATTGCTTTAAAAGAAAATCCCGGCACCAAACACACACAGTTGTATAAAATTCGTGAATCTTGAACTGAATGAAAGAGTTATTTTACATAACTCGAAAAATCATAAAGATTAAAAGTCTGTATCAAATTCAACTCCAAGCAGGCAAGAACAAATGAAATGATAAATCTTGGTAAAACAATTAACAGGAATGTAGCAGAATGTAATGCAGCATAATAATACAACAAAAAACCTGGAGTCCACAAAACTCTCAGAACTGGCATTTGTTTGAGATGATGATGATACATGGGGACATTGCCAACTCCAAAACTCACAGCAATCACGACCCAACCAATATTCTTCCCAGATCCAAGGACTATCCAAAGACTGTTTGTAAAAGTAAATCTTGCAGTCAAACTGAGCAACACCCTACCTTTTTCACGGCTGAAACGTCGTCTCCGATGTTTATAGTTTGCCCTTTGGGCAAGGCGGAAGGATCATCTCCGATGTCAAGCGCTTTACGGCTAACCACATGATATATTTGAGTGAGTGCCTCTGTGAAAGCGTTCTCAACATTCAAGGACTCAAGTGCAGATGTCTCCATGAAGAAGGTTTTTTCCCTCTCAGCAAAGGCCGTGGCATCCTCAGTGGAAACAGCGCGTAGGTGACGCAGATCTGCTTTGTTTCCCACGAGCATGATCACGATGTTCTGGTCCGTATGATCCCTAAGCTCTTTCAACCATTTTTCAACATTCTCGAAGGTGACATGCCGAGTAACATCATAAACAAGCAAAGCCCCTACTGCTCCTCTGTAGTAGGCACTTGTGATTGCACGGTATCTAAAGGCGCCCAAGAAATCATGAGTTCGAACACGAACTTAGTGCAACACACAAACATGATATCAAGTGTTTAAACACTAATGTAGGTGTGACATACAAACAGAAGAATTGAAGCAGAAACTATTTTCCCCTTGGATCATGCACTTTTTCTTCATTCTAGTCAAACGTGGAGCATTTGATATCAAAGAAATGATCTGATAAAATATGCATAGTCATAGTCTCTTGATTGATTGCAGCAAGCATGCCTAAACTACAGAGATACTATCCAGATCAATGAATAACAAAATCAGTCCAAAAATCCCGGCAAAGTTCTGACCAACAACTTTCCCACCAATGCTTAAAAATGCCTCAAACCCTTAACTCGTAAGAACAATTTACTCTATGGATCTTACTGTTATGAATTTGAAAGTTCTAATCTCTTCTTATTAATCTCCTTTAATCTAATACTCTTATATAAACGCACGCGCATACAAATCCCGTCTATTCACCGCATCCGCCATTGGAAAAAACAAGAAAATCAATTTTGAAAAAGAAAATAATAGATGGAGTAAGAAATAGAAAAAAATCAGGTAACAATATTACCGTTCCTGGCCAGCAGTATCCCAAATCTGAGCTTTTATAATCTTATCGTCAACGCGAATACTGCGCGTAGCAAACTCGACCCCTATGGTAGACTTTGACTCCAAATTGAACTCGTTCCGAGTAAACCGCGACAACAGATTCGACTTCCCGACGCCCGAATCGCCGATCAGCACAAGCTTGAAGAGATAATCGTAGTCATCTTCCGCCCTATATCCTCCTCCCCCGGCCATCGCAGCGCAGTACTGTTCTATGTGAATGTGTTATGTGTGTGTCCGATGCACTTGATCCGGAAACAGATTTTCAAAAACTCTGCGCCATCACTAGGCGTGAAGAGCCGACGATGATAGTCGATAGACTGGCGACGGCTGCGGCGGCGATGCGAGACCGAAGTGAATAACAACGAAAAAGCGGTGGCTGATAGCGTTACCAACTGCCGCTTTTTATTGTTTTCATTTAAATCCTGATCTTTTACTTAATAGAATCTGAAATTCCAACTCAAGAATTTTTTTTTTCCATGTTTGGTATCTCCAGATTTTATTTGTTGAGTATAATTTTTTTAGGAGAATTACCAAAAAAATAGTTAATTATCAATTCACGACTTAAAAAATAATTTATTAATTTAAGATCCGAAAAATCAAATAATTTTCGATTCTTAAGAATTGTATGAAGATTTTGTGATCTTTTAAGATCCTAAATAATAAAATTATCTTTGAGGTTGGTAAAACTTTTTTTTTTTCCAGATTTTATTGGTTGATGGATTTCAATTTATACAAAGGAAATTATAAATCATATCCTAACTTGATTAATTAAAAAAAACATCCTAATATTTATTTCGGATATAATAATACACTGTTAAATAATAATATTTTCAATTATAAAAAATATCCTAATATTTTCTATATACTCAATTATATCATAATATTTGATTCTCTCAATACCCTTCATCACTAACTGTCAATGACAGATGACATTTTTATTGATAGAATCAAAAATTAAATTATAATACATTGATAAAAATATGATATTTTACACAAATAATATTTTTAATTAATAAAATCAAACATTAAAATATAATTTAATTTATTTTTCATAATTGATCAACATAAGAGTCTAATAACTGATAATTTTCTAATATATAATTAAAAAACACAAATCGCTCAATGAACATTTTCTTCTATTTGTAAACTGTAACTCAAATAAAAAAATTAGTGGACACGTATTAAGTAAAATACAAATGAATTTTGATTCATCGGAAAAAAATGACAGGAGACTAACCCATTCTTGTAATAAATGGATGATAATTTTGTATAAAAAACGATGCATGCAAATATATATCAACTCCTTTCATGGAGAGTATAAAAACCAACACAATTGAAAAGGTGGGTTTGTAAGAAAGAATAGAGTTCCATATCATTTTCTTTCTCCAGAAATTCAGTTGTTTTCACTACATACTTCAAATGGCGTCCATAGATATGTGAAGCTGCTGCTGCTTTATAAGCCAAAAGCTTCAAATCACCTGCCACAACAAATTCATTTACAACAAAGCTCATATTTTAGAAATAGGTCAAGTTACACTCTCTAATAAGAAAAAAAGCTTTTTTTTGTCAAAACTGATCATAATCACAGAAAGAAGGAAAATTTTGACACTTAATTAGAACAACAGAAGATATTCAAATCAAACTTGATTACCTGAAGCAATATCGGACATGAGGATCCTGTCGTGGAAATGGCGGTTCAGCCACCATCTGGCGCGTAATCTCCAACTTTTTCCAGATTCACCACAGGTAAATAATTCTGGTATCCTGTTGGAATCATCCAAACATCCCCGAGTCTGAGGATCGCTGTCACCGTTACAGGACGCTCTGTCTCCTTCACATTGAGAAAGTTGCAATAAGCAAGATGCTAACTCCTGCCATGTGTCGCATGTCCCATACGAAGCATCTAAGTGTAAAGCTATCATTTCCGCCAAACTCTGTGTGCCATAGTCTCCTGGTATACAGGGCATTAAAAAAAAAGAACTCTTCAGCTAATCGAAAGAGAAATCTGGTCAAATTTTGATCCAGCAATGAGAGTATAAACAATTGTGGTGGATCAATATGTCAGAAGTAGATCGAATAATCCTAGCCCAAGAACTTTGGATGGAAGGATGGATAGGTAATTAGGTAGTGTTCAGTTAGCAAAACTCGTTCCTGTCAGCTTACGGCTATGTTAAGCGTACCAAATAGTACTCACAAGGATGCTAACCAAGCTTTGAATATACACACCAATCACGCAAAATCATCCACCAATAAGCAAGAACTGTAACAAGCATAATTTGAAAAGATAATAGTTCAAAATAATTCAGTACCACGCCGATGCATGAGTACAAGTCTTGACAAGGAGTCATTGCATGTGGGATCTTTCTTCAAAATGTCCTCAAAGCACTTGCATAGCTTCACATAATTGCCACTATCAAAGTGCTCCAGTATACTTGCTCGTAACCTGCATATATAATTATGCACAATGTAGCATCTATTATGGAGACATTTATAGGAGAAACCTCGCCACAATACCTACATAGTCTTAGCGAGGTGTTCAGGTAATGCATTTATGGTAGACAGGATAAGAAAATATAAAATGTAGGGTGGCAACCAATTCTAGAATAATACTTCGAAAGCTGTACCACATACATGCACTCAACACAAGTACAGAGGTTTTATCTTGGAACATTTTATAGTGACCTGTTTTCATAACTCACCCTCAAATGGAAATGTTTGAAAACTTCTTCTAGACTTTGGCATGCAACCAAGATCATGTAAAAGTTACCTTAATTGGAGTACTGTATCTGAGCTCTGAAATAAGTGTTCAAGTTCATAAAGCGCCTCGTCCACTTGGTCTCCAAGAATCAGCATCTGAAAAAAAAAATGGAAGGAAAGGAAAACAATGGCTACTCAGAGGCTTAGAGCAGGGCTTAAAACAAACTGAAAAAATGCTACGTTTTTGGAAAATAGTGCCAGTGAGAGGAGAGTAGAAAAAACTGCTGAGGTCTTTCATTTTGCACCATCCAGTGCCCACAAACAAATATTTGGACGCATGATATGCAAAAGATAGTGCAACAGAATGAGATTGCAAATCATCAAATATGATTAAGATGCAAGTCAAAATATATCCTATGGTAACTTTAAAGAAAACCATGAACTTCACAGCACTACATACGAAAACTACACATGCAAGACTGATGATGGTGCATAAGGCAAGTGATGTTATGAGGGGAAAAACTTTAAAATGAAATACGAAAGAAAAGTTTGGAAGAAGATAAAGTATGCAGACATGTGCTCAGTTTTCCCATCACCAACAACTCAAGTACAACAAGCAATGAATCAGATAAAGAAAATTAACAGAGGAAAATATGCAGTTACAGGACCTGCCTCGAGTGCTCGACTTTATTATTAAGACTAACAACAATTATAGGTAAAAGAGATAAGGAACAAGAAGATGTTTAAGTCAAACCCCAATCAATATGGATTGATGTAAGAGTATATCTATAGCAATGAGACGGGCCAGTGAATCATTAGCTTCACCCAATGATGCAAGAAGATGGAACTCAAGCCAGTTCTCAAATAATTAAACAATAAGATATAAAGTAAAGTACCCTTTTTCAATAAACACATGAGTTCCACCAATATGCAGCGTGCATCCACATTAATTATACCATTAGCATCTTTGACAAAGCTATTAGATACATATATTTAGTAGCCTTGATTACCTAACACCATGAAATATGATGTAGGTCACACACATGCAAGAAAGTTAAGCATACAGATGCCACCAAGAGCAAATGGAATTACTGTATAAGTTCAATTTTACAAGAGACAAAATAAAATCAAAACTGTGAGTATGATACAGAATTATGATTTATATAGCTGGACAAAACAATTTCAAAATGAAGGATAAGGTCTAGTTTTCATCACTGAAAACCCAAAAGTTAGTACCTGTATTAAAGGGTGCAGAGCCTCAGTTGCAGGTGGTGTTGCATGAAGAGCAGCACGTAAATGCTTTACTGCACTCTTATAGTAGTTGTTGAGTAATTTTCTGTGCTCATATACTGCATCCTCCAAACATTCATGAGAACTGGGCAACTTCAAGGGCAATAGCCATGGAGGTAGGCCTATATTTGAGAAAACCCAAAGTAAGATAGCATATAGAAAGCTTCATGGCCTATCTTGGCTGATATGACAGGAACATGAAAAAGGAACAAATTTATATCTTGAGTGTTAAAGATATATGCTAACATATCTTTGTGATATTTTTTAGATTTTATTTTTCCTTTTCCTTCCTAGATTAGTTTGCCCCACTTGTATAAATAGGTGCATTGTTTTGATCATTAATACAACAACTACTGCTTTTCTACAATATGTCTCTATACCTTAACATCTAACATGGTATCAGAGAGCCCGACCCTAGGGTGCTCAATTCTAGAGAGGTTAAAAGATTGAGATTTTTCTGGGGACGTTTGTTGCACTTGCCTCGTCGCTCCCTATCAATTTGTGTTGTTTGCCTCCTATTCTGACAAAGCTCCTATTCTGCCCAAGATTTTAGGTTTGCCACTGTTGACTACAACTGCGTGCCTACTATTCTAACTGCTCCACCTACTGTGCAAAGCTCTTTGCAAGCCCCTAGCAATTTATCTACTACTACTACCTCTACTTCAGCATATGTGTTCACTGTGTCTGCAACTCTATTGTTCTTGGGCCGATTATCTTTGTACCAAGCTGGACATGATTGATATATATGTTCCAGCTTGAGGGAGAGTGTTAAATATGTATGTTAATATTCTTTGCGATATCTTTAAAATTTTATTTTTCCTTTTCCTTCCTAGATTATTAGATTTGCCCTACTTCTACAAATAGGTGCATTGTTTTGATCATCAATACAACAACTACTACTACTACTTTCTACAATATGTCTCTATACCTTAACATCTAACATTGAGCAAAAAACTTAACTAAATGTAAGAATTCCTAATTTTAAATATATTATGCCTTTTGGTTTCAATGGTGCGCATTTGTGTTTATGGTTTAGATAAAAATCCAGTCATTACGTAAAAAGATCCAGTGGCTCGTCGGAATTGACTAAAACAGTTTAGAAGTTAAATTTACTAACCAGAACTTTGTTGTGTATAGATTAGGAATTCCAGATTGAGTAAAAATAGATTCAGTAAACTAGTAATGCAGACAGAACAGTATGAAACTCCATACATTAAATGGACAGAATGAGAAAGAAACACTGCAGCTCCTCAGAAATCATTAATAAATCAAAAGACATATTATAGGCTTCTATTGCACTGGGATTAGCTTCAGATAAAATGATTGGGTAAACCTAGCCAATTCTATTAATAATTAAACATGGAACTCCAATTCTTGCTTAACTTATCAAACAATTATTAAGGACTTGCATCAAAATCAGCAGACCACTACTTTCTAGATTTCGCCATCCTGATGCTTCAGAATAATACATCTATTTGCAGTTGATGTACGAACTGAAACTCACCTTGGGTCTGAAAAATCGAGACTTGAGGAAGGACACTACTATCGTTGGATAAGGCAGAATTGCTGATTCCAATCACCTCATCAGCTGATTTTACATGCCAGTCACGTGGCTCATGACTGGAACAAGAAGTTTCCTTTTTAACCATGGCCTCAATGTCCATATATTTTTTCTGCTGTGTATCATCAACTTCAGCTTCTTCTTTATCATTGGCCACAGAAGTGTTTGAATCACACCGTAAGACAGAATTGACTTCTCCTGTTTCATGAACACTGTCTTCCTTAGAATATTCAGTCGGCATGTGAATGGCATCATCAATAGGAACTTCTGATTGCATATAGGTGCCAGATGCATCATGCTCTGTCAACTGTAACTCTTTCGGAATATCAGAATACCAGCGGTGACAAAATGCCAAGCCAACAACCAAATTTGCAACAGGATCACCATTAAATCCACGCTCCTGCATGAGACTGATAAACAGTGTGTAAAATAGATCAATAATTCGCATATAAGAAATTTGCATACACGGGGTTATCGATGACATGGAGAAGTTGGATATCAGATATTTGCTTAAATAATATAAAACATATTTACACATTAGTTAGTAAATGTGTCCAAAAATATCTTCCTATAAGTAACATTTGATTTCCTTACAGTTTGGGAGGTGTACCATTGCTTAGAATGTAATGAAATCCCTTGCCTCTAAGAATTACTTACCAGATAGCAGCATGATATGCATCATTAACACTCCCGCGCTGTAGACAAGAAAGAATAAGCTCCAGTTGCACCGTAAACCTATCCTGTCATCAGAATTCAACAATTTCTATCATACAGGTTATAGAGTTCCAGTTCCACAATATGCATAATGGCAATAATATTTTGAGATTGAACTCCTCTAGCTAAGAAAATGCAGAAGAGGCATCAGGCATGCACATAACTAATTTTAACTAGGTATTAAGGAAGCAAGCATTGAAGAATTTGAAATAATTGAAATAGGAGATGAGTCATGCAATCAGGCATTTTATTTATTATGATCTATGACAGAAGTCCTTAAGGAAGTCATCTCGGACTCAGAGATCATGCCCATCTGACGATCTTCTCAGTAGACTGATATTTCAATCGAGTACCTTTGTTGACCAGTACTTCAAAGGTCCAAGCTTTTTCATCCATAATCCATAGACATTTTGGATTCTTCCAGTGCTTAGATTTTTACCTTTTATAATACTAAGAAGCTCCAGTGCAGCCTACATAAAATTTGGATATGAATGTTTATGAGTAGTAATTTCACAATATTGCCACTACACAAAAAGTAAACATGTGGCATAAATGATGAAGTAAAAAAGAAGAGTGTAGAAATTTTTGAAAAAATACATAAAACACTATCAAAGGAAGACACATGATAAGGCTGATAAAAGAAATCCTAATATTGTTATCTAACCTCTGCTACGTTTTGTGAGGTTCTGCAGAAAAATACCATGGCAATTAGATCAGTTTTCATAATACATCTAGGAAGGAAACATGTTTTTACATAACATGTGAAATCTAAAGTAGTACAAGAATAATACCCAACCCAAACACAGCAGGCCCGGTCTTAAATTGTAAAAACTGTTCAGTTGGTCTTACTTCCAAAATTAATCATTACTACATTCCTCCACCACACTGAATCACTTCCCTACATAATCTTTTCATAGATAGCAGATATTACACATTACAGTTACAGCTAATAATTTAATAAGAAGATCTTCACATGGTAGGTTATTGATATCTCACATGAGACTTTATATGGTAACAATTTACTTGCAAACGCTGGTGGCAGTATTTGTATAGGTCTTCGAATCATAAACTACCTAAAATCAATTTGTTTCTCAAATGAAGTCTAGAAAATTGAGGAAGCCAAGAAACAAGATAAGTTACATACTCAGATGACTCAGGAAACAAAACTTCGAAGCCCCAAAAGTTTTGTCATTCTAGAAAAATCCACTCTCTATAAGTAACTTACATCAGTATTTGCAAAGGCAGCCGTACCAGTAGCCACAACCATAACCTCTCAGTTGAAAAAAAATTAGTACAATCTCTAACAACAAATTATAGAAGTACCAAAGAAGAAACGACATGAATCACAAAACAAATAAGAATTCTTGATTCTAAAAACAAATTCATACACATGAGTTCACTGTCTCGGGCAAATAAACAAAGCTCTTACCGTATACTTGGCTCGGTTTCCGGAGATGGAGTGATCTTTGACGGTTCCTTTGAGCAAGACGCTCAACACGCCGCTCGCCTCCACCCAATTTTGACGCCGGAGCATATGGTTAAGAAGCCGAAACAACCGCGCCCGGTGCTGAAACCGGAGGCTTTCGCCCCCACATTGCATACTCCCGACGCCCCTCTTCAGGCAATAGCTCGGCTTGTGGACTGCCAACAGTGCTCCTTTGCGTCTATTTTCTCGCGGCGAAGGATTAGCAGCGCTGCGCTCCTCTAACTTGTGGAGTTTTCTGGGCGGTTTCCGCTTGGTTTTTGTTAGCGTTTCGGCATCTTGGCTCTCGAGTTTGGGCTCGCGTATAGGCTCTTCCGCCATGTGAGAGGGCCGTGGGATCGAGCACGGCTGTCGTCGGCAGACGAGAGAAAGCCGCGCTGATGTCTGCGGCAGAGAAAGGGCTGGGAAATCTGGTTCTATGTAGTTTACAAATTTTAATGTAGAATTTTACTGTTAATGAATAATTAAATAATTATTTATATATTTTTTTCCCCTCATTAAAAAAAATAAATCTATATATACTAAAAGGTAAAATCCCACTCCAAAAAATTCTCCCCCAAAACCACTTGCCTAAAATAAATTTGCAATATATTAGGTAAGTAATATTAAATATGATAAATATACAATAATAATTATTAATTATTATTGGAATATGTAAATAATTAATATTCCTAATGATAAATAATTATCAATTATTTACATGTATATATATTTTTTATAATAATACTTTTTATTTATGTTTCCATAAAATAATTATAAACAAATTTCTTTGCCATTTAATATCATAAATTCCTTTAAATAAAATATTATCAAGTGTAATAGACGATTTATACCAAAAGAAATTAACATTTTCCCATAATATTATATTGAATAAAGATAATAAATTGACGTGAAATAATTAATCTCAATACTAATTTATAAGCCAAAAATCTTAAAAATTTATTTTTAAATAACACCAGCATTGATGAAAATTTAATCTTTTAAAATTATTTAATACATATAAATATTTAGTTTGTTGAATAACTTAACAGATATAAACACATTGTCGTGGATTTATATTGAATATTAAAAAACTTTATGAGAATTTGACGTAAAAGATAATGTCTAAAAATGGTATTTATCTAGAATCTAAAAATCATTAATTAAGTTAATATTCCTGATTTATTTCCTTAAATAATTACTTAATGATTGTCGATTAATCATATTCCTTAATACATGCCAATTAAACAAATTTGGTCATGATTGAAAAATAAAGATTTGAACGGGATGTTTACTTTATTAGCAAAATTAATTATATAAGGAATGAATTAAATGTGAAGCCCAATTAGTGGTAGATGATTTCATTTGTGGGCAAAATTTTTAGTATAAATAGGCACCAAACTTCATGGAAAATATCATCCCTTAGATTTTATTCGTACGTATAGGTTAGTTTATGTTCAAATTGATCTTTCACAATTCATTTTTTTTATTTTTAGATTATTTTTTAATATTTTGTTAGATTGATTCTCATATTTATTGCTATATACCATCATTGTATGTTGATGTTTTCATGTATAGCGTATAGTTGGGTTTATTATTGCAATACGCAAATGTATGCTGATGATTCTCACAAATTTTGCTATTGTTTCAAACCTCTTATTTCCTTCAAACCTTCAAAGTCAGAGAGTTTTAATGGCATGACAAACCAAATTAAAAAACCTCAGAATATGTATTGAACAAAGAAGTCAACAAAAATAATAATATTATATTATTTTGTTCTTATATATTTATATTTTTTTGCATATTAATGTATCCCACTCATGTTAAAATATTAGGTGATTGATTGGGTTAATTAGTTTAGTTTATTTTTGCAATGTACTTAGCTATATTGATTCATCTCATTTTATTTATTTAATAAATTATAAAATTAGTTTGATTATTTAAATTCAAAATTGCATTTGTTGGGAAATCTGGCTAAGTTTCCTTACCCTCAGTAGCACTCATAGAAATGTTGTGATTTTGATTAAGGGGCGGCGCACGAATCACAAGGCTATTTGTTAGATCATAGTTTTGGTGCATCAAATCCTAAGTCCTACCAGCGTCAGTTTTGTCTCTAGAATAGCTCTAGTCTCAAATGTAAAGTCCTGTTTAGGTCTTTTGAGTTGTAAGTCGTAGCTGATCAAGACTCATGCTGGCTACTGTTCACCAGCATGAGATGTGCTTACCAGTTGAGAGAAGTCTCACCAGCAAAAGCGACTGACAAAGACTCATGCTGACACTGTTCATCAACATGGAGTAGAGCTATTGACTGGTTACTGTTCACCAGTTGGGAAGATTTCACCAGCAGGAGGCTGAGAAATCTTACCAGCAGAATATGTGTTCTGGCTGACACTATTCACCAGCGGTGAAGCCACCAGTCACGGGAGATTCCAAGAGATAACATCAGACGAATTGGTAGACCTTGATTGTGCTAAGGAAAGTCACCAGCAGAGACTGCCAGCACAAGATCACCAGTATGATCTACCAGTCGGAGGTTATCAGCAGAATTGAAGATTCGCTCTCCCGAAGACTTAGAGACAAAAAGAAGATTCGTCTGAGGAATTAACTGACAGTGTATGACTTTAAGGAGGATACCTTAAAGTCTATCAGTTCAAGACAACCAGTTCCGATTCCTCGTACTGACGAATAGTGCCGTTCTGACATAAAGAGATCAATGTCAGATAAAGTGGACAAAAGCATGGCGCTTTCCGGAAATTGCTACCTGCCGCCGTCTGAAGGACATGCGTGGACAGAGACCCATTCCGGATGTGTCCCAACGGCTAGTTTTTTTTTTGAAGAGGAATCCCACGTCTATAAATAGGTCGAATCGACCAACATTTAAGACGCTTGCTTCCCAACATTCAATACTCTTCACCTACCGAAAGAACGATCGCACTTATTGCCAGCAAGCAAATACTTTCGAGGCTTTTCTTAAAAGCTCTTCCGTGTGTCAAATTACTCGAACACGAGACTCCAAGCTTCCAGCTTGTGAGTTATTGATCTCTTTGGTGCTCTTTCTCTCTCTGAGGAAGTTCACAGCAGTTCTAGAGCCAGCCAGCTCTTGAGCTATTACGGGCAGTTTGCCGTAAAGGAGTCACGTTCTTGGGAGAACTCAACACCCAACCAGTCAGAGGAGGAGGTTGAAGTGACGTGCTCGCACTCCATCCATCTGACGAGAGCTGAAGAAGGACAAGGACCGGGAGCGGGAGCGGTTGATCCAGTGGACTGGTAGACGGGGCATCTACCAGCTGGAGATAGATCGTAGGAACTTTGTACCTGATTGCTCTTATAGTGAATTTCCAGTGAGTCGACTGGAGAGTGGACGTAGACCAGTTGGTCGAACCACTATAAAAATATCCTTGTTATTTACTGCTTTCAGCATTTACTCACTTGTTTAAAACCCAGTAACTGATTACTGGAGTATAACTGAAACTGGTCTATAACTTGTGCAAACTCAGACTTAAAATATTCTAAGTGTTGAGCTACCAGCTGACCAGCCAGTTGCCAGTCAGCTGAGTACTCACTGCCAGTTGACTTACCAGCTGACAAGGTCCCAGTCAGCTGAGTAACCAGCAGAGCGTAAGAAACGAACTAACACATTTTCCGCTGCCAAGTTATACCCTGATAAACCGGGACCAACAGCATTTTTATAAAATCAACTATATTTTTATCATATTCATTTCGTATTTATCCAAGTCAAAAGATTAGATTTTTACTGAATCATTAAAAAATTGGGTTTAATTTCAGCTTTAGTACATTCATAATTTATTGACACCAAATTTAAATTTTATAAATATTTGTCATTAATGCATCACACATCTATATCTAATATAAATATGTACTTAATAAAATTCATGAATTCTTTTCGCTAAAATAAAACTAAGAACATTAATCATAATCGATGTAAAAATTTGATTTGAGTTGAACCGAAAGTTTTGTACGATTTTGGTTTGGATTAAAAAATTTTGAAATCGATCTTAAGTTCAAAATGATTTTCTAGGTTTAGGATTGAACTGAAATACCGTACCTAACATCTTTAATTATAGGAATACTTCAATTTATTTTATTTATTCTAATTCTTATTAGTAAAAATTGAAGTATACTTTTAATTTATGGGTTCTGATTATGACATATAATTAATATATTGTAGATTAATGAAGGCACTGTTTTAAATTAAAAAGAATCAATGGAAGTGAAAGGGAAACTAAAAATAAAGAGATTTGGATATATGGCTAAGAAATATTTATATGAGTAAGAGAAATTTAAAGTTAAATAAATAAATTTTAAACAAAATGTGGTATGACAAATAATGGTGATGCTGAACGTTCAAATATCATCACAATTGATGAGTAATATACTTAATTTATTAAAAGAATAATGCAAATAAATTATAATATATTTTTATTTGGAGGGAATAAATTTTACATATATGAATTTTAAAAGAAAAATAAATGACAAATTGACAAATGTATTTGATTATTCGTACATATTGTCGCATAAATTTTATGAGTGTTGTGTAAAAGATAATACTAACGCAATATGGTCGTTGAGAGAGATTTAAAAAAAAATTGAAAAATTTTAAGACTTTTATGACGATGATATAATTAATGATGTATAAATAATCAAAATCTTAAAAATCAAACATGATATGTTAGTGCATTTTATACTAATATAGAAGAACAATTAGTCATTGAGAAATTCAAAGTATTCATCTAAATAAATACGAGAAAGAGGGGAAACTTAAATAGCCAGTTTGATTTGCTACATTTTTTCAGTGATCCATGATTTATTATAATTACTATTTTTGTAGAATAATTTTTTATTATTTTTCATTTTTTTATTAAAAATAAAGTGGTACTAAAAAATTAATTGGAATCATTTTAAAGAGTGAGAAGTTATTACGCATCTATAAATGTATATTGGTATTAATTTTATTTAGCTCAAGCGTAAATCACATAATTATTTATCTTGATTAAATATATTGAATTCTAAAATAAATATTAAAATATCACATGACATTTTTTTTAGGTAAGGAGAAATAAAGTTGGTGTAGTACATATGTATTATTTGTTCTCATAATAATTGTCGTAGCTGCTAAAAATATTATTATAGTTTGCCATTGAAATGATATTTGTGTAAAGATGAGATAGAAAACAAAAATATATCTCATGTAAATTATGTTTAAATAGTAAAAAAGGAAAAAAAAAAAGAAGAAGAAAAAGTAATTGCTGGTAGCTCCGGACCACCATCAATAAAATTTATAAATTCTCTAATCAAATTATAATGTCATTATTTTCTCCTTTTATCTCTGACTAATCATTAAGCTCTCCATCATAATTAATATGACTTTCAAAATAATTATACTAAAATATGGATATAAATATATTAAAACATCTAATATGTTTTTAAATTAAAGCTTAAGATTATTAATTGAAAAACTAAAACCGCGAGCATATATCAAATTCTAATATTATTACTATAAGTCTCAATAAATATATTTATTATACAGACATCAATCATAAAATTTATCTAGAAGATAAACTTTTTTATATAAAGAATAAGTATATATATATCCTATGATATAAATATTTTATTATTATTATTATTATTGCTGAGAGCCAAAAAAAAAAAAAAACAGGAAAATCATATTTTAAATTTAAATATGTGAATATGAAAGTGATTAAAAGGGGCGATGAGAAGTGTGTATATATTGAAGAGGGATAAAATAAGCAAATAAAATTGTAAATTAATTGTGATGTGTTTGAGTAATTAAAAATATGATACTTAATCATTGAGAAACTTAAATTTGTATGTAAGCTAAATTGAATTTTTATATTTTATTATAATATATGAACACTATAAAAAATTAGAGATGTCAATCAACCAGTTTATCAGTTTTCGGGTCATTCCTATCAAGTTGCAGGTCATTCAGTCCAGACCTTATCGTATTGAAACTTTTTCAGGCTAAAAAATCTTGACTCAAACACTAACCATATCCCTAAACCATCTGTGTTCGGGCAAGCCCGTCACGCTAACAAATTTATGAATTATTTTTAAATATTTTCATGTCATTAAATAGTTTCACACTCTTATAATAATAAAATATGTACAAATATATATTTCATCTCAAAAGAAAATCAAAATACATCACAATTTTTATGTATTCATGAATTTAAATATTAAAAATATATTATTTATTATTTATTAATATTTAAATGTATTTTAGCTTCATGATTAAATAATTTTTAAGGATCTAATTATCTATTATAAACTATTTATATTATGTAACTTTAAACTTAACCAATAAATGTAATATGTGATAATATAAATAAGTTTTGGTAATATAATTATTATAAAAAAATATTAATAAAAAACTAATTGGCTCAATCAACCAACCTGTCATTTTTGGGGCACATCTCTATCGGGGTTTGGGTTACTCGATCTCAGACTATATTTTGACTCGGGTTAATCGGAATAACTCGTGAGCTTCGGACTAAATTAATATCCCTATAAAAATTAATATAATTTAAATAAATTATTAATAAAAATATTATAAAATAAAGTTTTGCATACTATAATTTGTTTGTTCATTAATTTAGTCGTTATAACTTACTTACTAAGCTGGAGGAATCTACAAAACTAAAATCACACCCACAACTTCCCTCCTTTCTCTCAAAACCCTAATCTTCATTTAACTCTACACAAAACCTTGGTTTTGCACCACTCAAATTAATCATGGCGGAGGCCACGGAAGATCTCGGAGACATCGAGAAGCTATACGAGTACGGTGAAAGTCTCAATGAAGCCAAAGATAAGTCTCAGGTTATTCTGCGTATTTCCACTTCTCCGTGATTTTGAGCTTTTGATTGGTTTTTGGTGTGGGGAAATGAGTACAACCTCAATTTCACTTGTGTATTTTCCGACTATGTGAGCAGAATCGGAAGGATTACGAGGGGATAATTGCTGCTGCGAATGGGAGTGTGAAGGCGAAGCAGCTGGCCGCGCAGATGATACCGAAGTTTTTCAAGTATTTCCCCGATCTTAGCGAGCAGGCTCTGGATCAGCATTATTATTTGTGCGAGGATGAAGAGCTTGGTGTAAGCAATTTGTGGTTTTTCTGCGTAGTTTTGCTATCTTGGTTTATACTTGTATTCGTAGTTGGTGTTGGATTTCCCAAGAAATGGGTAATGTGAAGGCTTTGGATTGTGTTTCTATGTTGGAATACCAGCATCATTATCTGCCAGTGTTGTACAAATTGCTTGACGCCTCTTTTGAAGTTGCTTCGGAAGTGAATTTTTTCTCGTCATTGTATGTATGGTTCCCCAAGTGTTTTGTCTGGATTGAAATATGTTGTACAAGAACAAAATGCTGTTCTGAAACATATTCCAGAGCGTAGTTTTAAAATTTAAGAGAATCTTGTTATTTTGTTTGGTAGAATAGAAATTTCACTTGGTGGATTTTTCCTGTATATTTCACAGAGGCCTTGCCACTGACCACTGCCATTTTGGAAATCTTTATTTATTATGATCAACCACATTCTTCTTGTTGCACTCTCTACACCGTGCAAATGCTTAGTTGGTCGCCCGATGGTATATTTCCTCAAAGCATCTTCCATGCATCTAATAGATGTTGGGTGTACTTAATTTCTGAATGTGCGTGTGCAAGCTATTCGTGGACTTCCTCTTTTTTGCAAAGATACACCTGAGCATCTTGCAAAAATTGTTGACATCCTTGGTCAACTCCTTGTTGCTGGTAATTTTGGTCTTCAGTGCCTTTTTGGGTTCTTAAATGGAGTCATTTTTCCATTTTGATTTTTCTTTTCTATGCTGTTTATTATTAGGAGATAATGTGGAGCGTGATGCAGTACATGAAGCCATTATGTCTCTGTTGCGGCAGGATATCAAGAGTATGTCCGACTCAATTTTTTTTAGTATTTTTAAACTCAAAAATACATTTATGTTATCCTTTGTTCTTCTTCCTTAATTTTATTGGCTTAATCATCCAATCATGACAATATAACATCAACTTTCAAATTGTTTATCTTTCTGTATTATTCCTTGGAGAGCCTAAAAATCTTGTATGTTCAAATATTGTATTGAAAAAACATCTTTGATTTGTAGTGCATGTGCCCTAGCAAGAGGTACTTGTCTTATGATGTCAAATAGGTAGTTTGGGAGTTAAATGAAAAAATGATGCAAACAAATTTGGCTTGTAAACCTACATGTCTTCAGTTTAGAAGTCAACTAGGATGTAGTAGAACTTCCTGTGATATGGACCTTTGATTGAAACTTGCAGTAGCTATAAATCAGGTGTTTGTTGAAATTTGTTATGAAGGTCATTGCCAGAAAACTGGAATTGTTGTTTCAGATAAAATCAGTTAACTAATCTAGTTTGTTGATTACGTGAGGCTTACCTAGCACTTGAGGAAATTTAGCGAACTTCAAGAGACAAAATAGCTATTAGGTCGCAAGTGGTAGGAATGACTGTGAGTGGGAGGCATGTGTCTTTTTGTTGCCAAGCACATGTGGTCACATTGGATCTTTTATGGACCTTAGAATGGGGTTTAATACTATCCCCAACAAAGAACATCCCCAACCCAACCATTTAATAAAATATTATGAAAACTAATACACAATAAAATATAAATTAACAAAATACAAATATAACACATGAAATTTGAATTACAAGTACATCAAGTATAAATTACATCTTCAATTCCATGGTAATGAGAGAACTAATTTTTTGTAGTGTGTGAGACTATAATAATATTAGTCTTTTTTTATAGAGGATTCTTTTTATGAATTTCGGTATATTTTTTACTCTCTCTGTTCCAATTATTTGGTCCGGGTTACTATTTTAGAGTGTTTCAGTTATATTGTCCAATTTCTATATTTGGTATTGTTTTCTCTAGTAATTTATAATTATACCCCTTAATAACTTTGGAAAATGAGAATATTAAATGTAACATTATGAAAATTAGAGATTAATTAATGCTTTAAATAAGGGTAATGTTGGAAGTTTGTTTAAATATTAAATGATTTTTGACAAAATTGCAATATCAAAATGGACCATATATTTGGAACGGAGGGAGTATTAAATAATTATTTAAAATTTATAAGATTTAAATCAAATTTTAAAAAATTGAGTGTGTGCAACAGGAGAAGTGGACAGCCAATAGGTTGGCTTCACACTTTTTTCACCATTTTTTCTTTTTTTTAAAAAAAAAAAATTTGAGTTTTGTTTTTCATCGATGTGTATGGTCTAAATGAAGAGGAGTTTCAAATATTGGAACAACCCTTGGTCACACGGATGGCGTGTTCAATGAACTTAAGTTGGGGAGGCTAGGAGTCAGGACTTGTCACTTGGATGGTGTGTGGAGTCAGTTTGCTTGAAATTGCTATTTGGAGGAAAGTGTTTAAACCTATCGAAAGGAGACAAATTGTGTCATCCAACTCTTTATTTAAAAAAGCGCGCCTCTAGGCAGGCCGGACTGCCTCTCGGACTGTGATGCACGCAGGTACCTCGAGGCGCGCCTAGGCGATGATGCAGTCGCCTCATGGAATATCAACAATTCTTAACTCTTTTTTTTTTTTAATGTTTAAATCTATACAAATATAACCCTAGTTATACCCATGAACAACCAGCCCCAACCCTCGACACATTCAGAAAACACAATTTATCATTCTCGAAGCCGTCCCCACATTCATAAAACACAATTTATCATTCTCGAAGCCGTCCCCCTGCGCCGTTGCCGCGGCCGGTCAGTCCTGCGCGCCATTTTTTCTTTATTTAAACTGTCGCTTCACATTCCCTACCCCTGCTTTTGTTTAGATTTTTTTTCTTTTATTTTAGATTTTAGAAATGGGACTTGGATTAATGTTTTTAACTTGATTGTGATCTTGTGAAATGTTAAACATGAATTTTAATTATTGAATATATTATGTTTGCAATATTTCATAAATTATTTGTTTAATGACATATATATATATAATTTGAGTTATAAATAATATATAAATATAATTTATATATTATTTTTAAAAGGTCCTTGAGGCTCTCGCCTCAACCTGAGTCGCCTGGCTCCTCGCACTCTTGTCGCCTCGGCTTGCCTCACGCTTTTTTAAACTAAGATCCAACTTGCGAGGACTCTGTCTCAGTCTCTCTAAATTGAACTCTTATATTATCCGTTTGTAGCATAAGTCATTGTAATAGTGTTTCTGATGTATACTCGTTGTATATGTAGAAACCTAAATTTTTTTTGGATATATCTGGTGCATTTTATTTTGCACACATGTGAAGCTATTGAGTCTGTTTGTTGCAGCTTCATTAACAGCTTTGTTTAAGCACATTGGTAGCACTGGAAATACAGAGGACCTCAACGCTTGGGAGAGCCTACGTGAGACGGTTCTTTGTTTTGTTAGAGATAAGGTATGGTGTTTTCTGATTTGGTAACTTTTTGTTTCTTAAAATATGAACAACTAGTCCTAAATTGTAGATGTGTCCATTTTCAGGTGTTCCCTCTCAAAGAAGAATTATTGAAGCCGAAGGATGAAATGGAGAGACATATTACTAATTTGATATAACAGGTATTACTTCTAAATCTTCCAAGTTTTGTTAAATTTGTGTTAGACCATTTTCTTCATTTTAGCTGCTAGCCCATATCATGTCTGGACTGCCCTTTATAAGAAGTGTAATAATTCCATCTGAATGTATCTCTGACATGTTCCTGTTTCAGAATCTGCAAGATGTAACAGCTGCTGAGTTTGAAATGTTCATTGAATTCTTAAAAAGCTTGTCCCTATTTGGGAAGAATGCTCCTGTGGAGCGTGATCAAGAACTTGTTGAGATTATTGAAGGCCAGGCTGATCTGGACGCTCAGTTTAATGTATGTACAGCCTTTTATCTGTTTTCTGTATGTCAATTATTAATCACAACTTGTTTTGAATGTTTATATTGAAGGGATAAAACATTTTATTGCATATTGGTGGTGCTTTATAATGGCTTTGGGTATGTTACCTAGTTGTGATGTGATGTAATGCGAAGGGGAAATCCTTATTTTGGGTAATGTTTTGGCTGAACTTGCTGTCCGGGTGTCTATGGTAAATTTCTTTGGAGAGCTATTGTTCTTGTTGTATGTTTGTCGATTTGGTTGAAGAGAGTAAACCTTTATGATATCAAGGAGCACACTGTTGAATAGTGGAACATAATAAAAAATTAGTGTAGCTTCCAAATGATATGATCATAGGCATTTGTTTGTGTTGCATATTTTTAGAAACTGGATTTTTTTATTGGAAGCAACGGGAGTGGAGGGTGATTACTGGTGGATTATTAGTTTCCTTTTAAATTCAGTTTCCTTAGTTTTTTGATTGAGTCTTTTATTTTGGTAATTGGATATTGGGATTGATTCATGCATGGGATATGATATAGGCAATGCGGGTGAATGGAAAATGTATACACGAGGGGGCACAAGATAGCTGAGTATGGGAGAGAGGGAATCTAACTTAGAGCGAGTTGGTTAAGAGGTTAGAGACAGCTGGGAAAGAATATTCTAGAGGGTGAGGTGGGTTTAAGTAGAGGGTTGTTTAGCGTGAGTGTTATGAGAGAAGATAGTAGGGAATCAGCTTGCTGATTTATGCTTGAGTGAGAGTTCATATGTAATCACTTCAAGAGGCAATAATTTTTCTATTAATAACATTACTCCATTTCTGATTGTAACAGGCTGTGTCCCTACATGTGCCTTCTTAGGGTTTGTTTAGTTGAGTATATAAGTAAGAGTGGTCATTCTTAGGACATTATTGAGAGTTATTAGGGTATTAGGGACAGCTGTGGCTGTATTGGCCTTGAGAGAGGATTCTCTTATTATTCTTTCAATCAAATTTCTGTCAATCATCTTCGCTCCATCAATTTTCTTTTATGAATTCCTTCTTTTATGTTCTTAGTGGATGTCCGGGTCACTTTTTGTAAGTCTTAATTTAAAGTTCGATGAAACTTTTTGTGTCTTATCACCAAAAAAGAAGAGAAAGATAGGGTGGCCTGTTCCACAAGTTATATAGTATTATGCTGATTGTAGTCTCTGATTGTTTTTCCAATTTGTTGAAATAACTCTTCAGATACCTCCCTAGTAATTATTCATTCTCATGTGTATGGTGATCCATATTTTCTCTTAGGTTGTATGATGGAAGTACATTATAATATTCTAGGTTGCCTTTTCCTGTTTGTCCACAGGTATCGGACAGTGATCACATTGAACGATTCATATCATGCTTACAAATGGCTGTTCCATTTTTTATGGTATACACATCTCTAATCTATGAATAATAGTGGATTTTACCAGCATATGCTAACACAATTGTATATGTGATTTCAGAGGGGTGCTTCAAGTAGCAAGTTCTTCAATTATTTGACTAAACAAATTATCCCAGTTTTGGACAAGGTACTGCTTAAACTGAGTTGGTTACTAGCTAGGTATTTGAATTGTTTGAGTTGTATCAACAAACTTTCAGTGTAGCAGCAGGCTCTTTTGTTGTTTCACGATTTTCTGTCTATCCTTGTCCGTGTTCATCACAGTTTAGATTCCATGGTTTTAGTATTTGATAAACTGCTCCACCTTTAATTTTTTTATCTCCTGACAAACTATAATTTGTATACTAAAAATTCTATTCTTAGCAAGTTTATTTGGCTTTCTTGAAGATTACTCTGTTATGAGGAAGCACATTTATTAGGAAGACTTTAGCATATAGCCTGTGCGGTCAAAAAATCATTTAAAACTCTTGCTGTGTTTATTTCAGCTGACATATTAATGACATGTGCTCACAATATCTGACAATAGAGAAGTTAATAACCAGTTAAACTGCTCAGTATATCGCTTCTCTACAATTTTGATATTATTTTTTCTAAGTTTTATATAGGTTTCTCTTGTAACTTTTACCTTTCTTCCTTCCTTCAGCTCCCTGATGTAAAAAAATTAGAATTGTTCAAGATTCTCGCTGAATGTTCATCCTATGCAAGACCACCAGATGCAAGACAGCTTCTTCCATCAGTTGTGCAACTTTTAAAGGTATTCTTCCTTCCAAAGGAGATCAAATGTGTATATTCCTATTTAGTCTGTCATAGTTTTTGATGTATCCTTTGCTTGTTGCCATTGTTCTTTAATTCTATGGTTTTTGTCTTCATAGTTGCTGACGTGATGGCAATATGCCACCTCATACTTATTACACGATTCTCTTTCATCTATATGGATTTTCACCTTAGGTTTCCTCCCATCTCATGGTGACTTTTACATGCATGTTGCCATCAACACCATTTTCTATTAACATTAGATACCAGCACTTGATCCTGCTCTATAATTAAGTGAATTCTTCGAGAAAACACAAAACCTTTGACCTTCCAGTAAACGTTCAATCTATCTCTCAAAATTTCACCCCTGCACGAATCAACTAGTATTTCCATAAAATTCAAGGTACTGGTATTTCCACCTGCAGATTTTTTTTAACCTTGGATTTGACTACTTGATGAATGATGTTTTGCTTCGTGATAGTACACTGTGAACCTTTTCTTAGTATATACCTTATTAATTCTCTCTGTATATCTTACAGAAATATATGGTCCGGAGAAAGATTGAAGAGATAAATTTCACATGTATCGAGTGCTTGTTGTATGCATTTCACCATTTAGCCCACAAGGTAAGAGTTATGTTATGTTCAACAATGTTTCTTATATTTATATATTTTATATTACAGAACCAGGATACCATATGTTCTTGTATTTTGTAGACTCCCAATACCACTAATAGCCTTTGTGGCTACAAGATTGTTACGGGACAACCTTCAGATAGACTTGGGGAAGATTTTTCGGAACAATATAAAGATTTTACTGAGAGGTAATTCGTGAACTAATGATGCACTCTGAACTTGCCATCTGTTATATTGTTCATATCCATCCGAATCTGGTTTCTGAGTAATTTCAGAATAATGACTTGATTTTTGATGAAATAGTTAGCCAAGTCGATGAATAAGAAGTTGACCCAGGGCATGGCAGAGCACAATAAAGCAATGGCAGCTGCAAAAACAGAAGAGGACAAAGAAACAATTGTGGGTTTTTTCCTTTGCCACTTATTGCTGCTCTGATAGTAAAATGTTTTTAAGGTTTTGCTTCAAGGATATTTGGGCCATTAGGGTTCAGGTGAATAAACTTCCGTCCTAATTTTTTTTTGGGGGCATCTTTTCCTGCAGAAGAAACAGAAGCAAAATGCTACAGCTGGTCTTCGAACCTGCAACAATATACTAACAATGACGCAGGTGAGTGATTATCCCCAACTTTTAACATGATTATGGAACTCCTTGGAAGAGATGTGAGATTATTGAACTTTTAACAATACCTAAAATAACTATAATGGGATTGTTGAGCTTGTTTTATTAGTTCTAATTGGTTCTTGTAATATATGGCGCCTGGATGTAGCCTTTGCACTCAAAAGCACCTTCTTTTATTGGGGATCAGAAGATCAACTTGTCCTGGAAAGAAGCAACGACACCTGCTGCTGCTAGGTATGGCAAGAAACACCCCCTTTCCAGTTTTTCCACTCCGTCTGTACTTTATTTTTTGTGGTTTGTGATTTCAGCCAAAAGAGACCTGCCGACGCTGCTATTGGATCTGGTACAAATGCGAAGAAGAAGGGTCGAGGAGCAGGAGGTGTGCAAAATCAACTGGTTAACAGAGCATTCAGAGGGATAAGCGATGGGAGAGGTGGAGGTGGAAGAGTTAATAGAGGTAGAGGATGGAGGGGACGTGGGAGAGGGAGGGGTTACTTCTAATATGCATCATTCACATTGTTGTACACTTGACTTTAGCTAGGATATTGTTGTGACACTTTATATCAACTCTAGTTTTATGACAGTTTTTATTCGACAAGTTCTATTTAGTATTTAGCCCCCTTTACCTTTATGATCAAGATGCTATTTAAATATGGAGCAGAGCAGTGATCTCAACATTACATCTCGAGTTGGATAACATTCCTTGAAATACAAATTGTAAGCAGCAAAAATGAAACATGTGAAGTAGTAATAATCTTCTAATAAACAAATGGAATCAACTTATAACGAACCTTACTTGCATAATCACTGTACTTCTCCCCAAAGCTCTCCGCCATCACCGCCTCCTCCAACTTGGCCTTCTGCCCGTAGTACGCGGCGCACACCGCCACGACAAACGCCGCACTCAACGGAGCTCGCAGGGCTGCAAAGTAAGCTACAAACAGCAGCATCGTCGATGCATAAATCGGGTGTCGGACAAATCTGTAAGGCCCAAACTCAACCACAGCAGTCGGCACCACCACCTTCTCTGAATACTTGGCCAGATACAGCGTCGAGTGATACTGCATAAACACGGCTAACGCAATCAAACACCACACGCCAACATTGCTCCATCCGCCGGGAATCAGATGCAGCTCCACCCCTTCAAACGCTGCCAGCCAATGCGCCGCCATCACTCCGACGCAGAACAGGAGCTTCTGCCAATTGGGCAAGCTGATATCCCACTTGGCGTCGTGCTCCCTCGCGTAGTAATCGCCGTACAGTCTTTTCCTCACGCTGACGTGCAGAAAGAAGAAGTAGTGGTACACGAAGAAGAAGACGAAGGGCCAACCTTCAAGGAATCCATTGAAATGCGCCGGCGGAACCAGTGTCAACCATGTGAAAGCCGAGGTGACGATGGCGAGCTGCTCGAGGGGGCTGGCTTCGCCTTTTAGGTGTTTGGCGAGGCTGTAGGAGCCGTAGGCTGCGAGGGCAATCGCAACCATCCACGGCCAGAACAGCCACGTCCAGCTGACGTACATCCAGAAAAATGGGCTGAGCAGCTGGTTCACCGTCCATCTCGACGCCGCGATCGCCGCGGACAGCGCCAAGCACCATTTGCATATGTCAACGGGCGTCAATTGCAAGAGGTACGATTTCAGAGACTCGAAGGAGAAGCTCTGGAGTGTCATCAACAATGGGTTCGGTGCATCTGAATCTGCCGGCGTAGAGGAAGAGGAATACGAGCATTTGAGCGAGCGGATAGGGCGAATGAATGTTGATATGGAATTGGAGCTGCACAGAGCAAAGGGATTGTGGGAAATTAAAGGAGAGGAGCACGAGGAAATTCTGATAAGCCTTGGATCATCGCGGGGCAGCGAGCTTTTGAGAGAGAAATTCTTGCACAGAAACTGTTTGTTTAAAGGTCTGTGGGAAATCAAAAGGGTATTTTGCGAGAAAGTGGAGCTGAAAGGGGTGACCTTCGAGCAAAGAAATGAAGCGGCGGCGTCCATAGCGAAACTTGTTGAAGAATTTTAAACCGCAATGCTAAAGCCCTAATTCCACCATTCAAGCGATGAGACGAATCTTGAAACACAGTTGGGGTTTAACGTTTGAAGAGGGAGTACCAGTCTACCACAAGGTAGACGGAATTTCTGTAAATATATTAAATATTATTATTATTATTATTATTACATTTTGTTAATTATTTAAAAAAATGAGATTCACTAAAAAAATCTATAATATCAAAATATAATTGATAAATTTATATATATTTATACTACTATTTAAAACTTAATTAATAAAATAAGATTATCAATAAATAAATAATACTACTACCGATGAGGGGATTTTATAGGGAGTTTTATTAGAACTATAAATAAATTAAATTGTTCATGATTTATTTGAATCTTAGTTCAAAAAAAATTCGTTGGAGCTTGTTTATTAAACGAATTAAACTTGAACATCATATTATTCGATCTGTAAGCTCATTAATAGTAAGTAAGAAATATAAAATATTTGTCCCTTCGCTCGGGGTGTAGTGGTTAAAGCACCTTTCCTGTGACTGAGAGGTCACATGTTCGAGCTTCCAGGGGGACATCTGGGTGTGTGAGTGTGTGAGTGAGTTTGAGATTAATGTAAACTTATTCAAAAAAAAAAGAAATATAAAATATTTAATTTGATAAAAGTAATATTTTCATTATTTAAAGGTAGCAATAATGATAAATTTTTCTTGCAATGAGAAAACTTTAAATTTGACATTGTTATAATATTTGTTGAGGTTGAAAGAAAATGGATTGGACTCTTTAGAATTGTAGTTATAAGAGATAACAACACATAAACAATAATTGTCAAAATAAACATGTGAATGAAATGTAAATGAGTGCAAGAAAAAACGAGTATATTGAAGAGATTTAGCCAAGCTCAAAGCAAGAAAATTCAGTACAAAAAATAAGTTAAGACCTTCCTTTTATAGGCATATGGAAGGGAGGTCGTTCAGCCGAGTTGAGCCAAGCTAATGGGCGAGACCCCCGCTTTTCTCGCAATTGACCCCGGAAAGTTTGGGGTCGGTAGGGGTGAGCATGAGTGAAGCCGGCTCGCAAGTTACTCGGGATCGACTCGAAAAAAAATTTAAAATCAACTCGATACTAATCGAGTTCGAGATTGAGTAGCTCGAGTAGTTGTCGAGGCTCATGAGCCTTATCGAGCTTAATATAATTTTGTAGCAACCGGAAAAAAATTAATTAAATTAAATTTAAATTACTATTTAAATTTGCTACTCTCTTTTATTTATTTTAAAGCATGATATTATATGATTATGTCTTATAAGTCGCACCCTAGATTATTAGATTACTAAGCATGAAAATAAATTTACAATTAAGATATATTTTCTTAGCATGAAATTACTATTCTAAATTTAAATATATCTATAGAGAAGATAATTTTATATCTTTTAAGATTTAGTTAGGATTATCCCTAAAATAACCATATCATATCTTTTAAAATATTTTCATGAAACTTTTAAACCCTAGGTTGATTAGTATAAATAACCTTTCCACCCATTATTATTCACGCCAAAGAAAATAAATTTGGAGGAGGAAACAAAATATTAGAGTCATTCAGGATTTGTGTTCGTGAGGTATGTGTTTCTTTTAATAAATTCTAGATTTACACCGGCACGTAGGGGTGTAATCGAACCGAGTTGAGTCGAGTAGTGCCGTGCTCAAGTTTGACTCGTTTAGTTTCGAGCTCTTTTATCGAATATTTTGATGTTCACGAACGTTTTCGAGCTTTTATCGAGCCTAAACGAACTTTCTAAATTAAGAATATATTTAAGATTTTCATTATTATTTTGAAGAAAATGTAATTTATTCCAAAAAAAATATCATATTCATGCTCAAATTCTAATTTTTTTTCATTATTAGATAGATTTATCATTATTGTTACTGTTAAATCATAAGAATATTATTTTTATAAAAGTAATTATTTTATATTTCTTACTAATTTTAGCTAACGAGCCTGCTCACGAGCTCACGAGTCGAATACTATGATGCTCAAGCTTGGTTCATTTAATAAACGAGCTTTACTAAACGAACTCGAACGAGCTTTTATCGAGCCGAGATCCGAGTAGCTCACGAACAGTTTGGTTCATTTACACCCCTACCCGCGCGATGCGCGAACAAATATTCTTCGAAATAATATATAAATAATATATTCAAAAATATCATTATATCATTTACTTTATTGAATTATAATTTATATTTCTATTGTATATAAATAATTACATAGAAGATATTACACTAGTTTGATTAAAATAATATTAAATAGATATTATATAAAAATACATGAAAAATAATAAACTTTCATCACATATAATATTTATTCAAAATTATACCCAAAATAAAAGTATTTGCATTTACACTACTAACATTTGTCAAGTATTTCTAATTTAATATCTTACACCGAAAATTATGGTGTAATTTCTAAGTTTGTTCATTTTACCAACTTAATGTCTAACATTTATAAAATTATAGTTAGTGCACTAATTTCTGAAAATAATATTAATCCAAAATTAAAATAATAAAATGAGAATTATGATATTCAAACTACATTGCAAACATGTTGTTTTGTTTTTCATTTTTAATAACTTTTGTAATTTAGAAACTCTAATGTTTATTTGCTAAATGATTCAATTAATGTAAAGTTTTAACAATCTTAAAATTAAATTATTTATGAATATAATTATATTAAATTAATTTTTTAATAAAAATAATTTCTAATATTTTTTCAAAAAAAAGAATCATTTTATTTCAACATACACATTTTTTCAATATATTATATAGATTTGACATGTTCCAACCATGAAGTAATAATTGTAAAAATATCATTAGTTTATTTAATATTTTTTCATTTGTGCACGCTTTTCAAAAATTTTGGAGGCAGTTTTCTGGAACTCCTTTAGTATAATACTAGATTTATACCCGTGCGCGTTTCGCAAACTTATGTTCTTCATAATAATATACAAATAATCTAATTTAAAATATTATGATAATAATATTATATATACTTTATTGAATAATAACTTATGTTTCAGTGAATATATTATTTTAGTTCACTTAAAATAATACCTATTATATATTGTATAAAAATCTATAAAAAATACGTACTGAACTTGTCTAATAAATTATCATCACGTATGTTATTCATTAGGAGTTGTACTCAAAATATAAGTATTTAAATTTATACTCCTAACATTATCAACTTTACAAACATAACATAGTGCTTACAAAATTATAATTTAACTCACAATATTTGTCTATATTTTTAATTTAATATATTACACCGAAAAATATTGTTTAATTTCTAAGTTAGTTCATTTTATCGACTCAATGTCTAACATTTATAAAATTATAAATGTTAGGTTCTTGGAAAATTAAATAAATATTAAAAATTAAATGTGTTGATTCCTAAAAATAATATGAGTTTAGAAATTAAAATAATAAAATGAGAATTTTAATATTCAAAGTACATTGCAAATATGTTTGTTTTGTCGTTTGTTTCAAATAATTTTGCAATTTAAAAACTCTAAAGTTAATTTGCTAAATAGTTGCATTTATGCAATGTTTTTAATAATTTTGTAAAACTAAATTATATATATTGAAATATTTTAACCATAATTGTAGAAACAATATTAATTTATTTAATATTTTTTTAATATGTTCACGCTTTTCAAAAAATTTGGAGGGAAAAGCTGGAACTCCTTTAGTATATTACTAGATTTACACCCGCACGTTGCACGAACAAATATTTTATTAAATAATATATAAATAATTTAATCCAAAACTTATGTTTCTATTGTATATAAATAACTTGTATAATAAACTTTACCACATACCTTATTTATTCAAATTTGTATTTAAAGTAAATGTATTTGCATATACACTCTTAACATTTGTCAACTTTACAAACATAGTGTCTTTAAAATTATAATTTATTGCACAATATTTGTCTATATTTGTAATTTAATATCTTACACTTGAAAATTATAATTTAATTTCTAAATTTATTCATTTTACCAATTTAATGTCTAACATTTATAAAATTACAAATATTAGGTTAATTTTGTATATATATATATATATATATATATATATATATATATATATATATAATAAATTAAAATATTATTTTATAATGATAATTGCAAAAAATACTATTTAATATTAACGTGCACACAATTTTCAACATATTATATAATTTGGGATACTCTAACCATCAATTAATAATTGCAAAAAGAATCATTAGTTTAGATAATATTTTTTATTTCAACTTATATATAGATGCACGATTTTCAAGGTTTTTTGAGGGAAAAACTGGAACTCCTTTAGTATATTATATAGATATAGATATAGATATAGATTTATTTATTTTCTTTCTTCCAAAATATACATAATTTAATTTGTTTATCCATCCTCTTCCTTTCAAGAAATTTTAGTATGCACCGCCAAATCTTATTTATTTCTTTGAGTTTAAAATTTGAGAAGCTTAGATGTATAGTCGCTCCTTGTAAATTGTTTCGGCGAGTAATATAGACTATGTTGTCACGCAACATTGCACCAAGTGATCCCTAAAATTTTGTTTATTTTGTTAGCGATTCGTTAAGCACGATCAATTTAACTAGGTGTATGCATTATTTTTAAAGGCGTAATAATTATGAATTTAATCCATTGCAAGGTGGTGCGCAAGACATAATCGCTTAATATTTGTCTATTTCATTCAAGCAAGGCTGACTTTACATTATCCATATTATATGCTTTACTTGAATTTATGCATGTTTCTATAGAAACGGTTTGGCTTCGGCCTATCTATAGCAACAGTTTGGTCTTCGGACTATCTACAACAACAGTTTAGCCTCCGGGCTTGGTCTTCGGACTATCTATAACAACAGTTAAGCCTACGGGCTCTCTCTCTAGCAACAGAATGGGTCTACCGACCACGACGGTTAATTGCATGCATTTTATTTTTGTATTGTATATAATTGTGGATATATGTGCCCCACTGAGTCAATAGAACTCACCCCAATCTATTAATTATTTTTCAGGCAATGGTTCGGGCGATGAGGAGTGATGCGCGATGATGGTCGTCTATTGATGGTCAAGTTTTTCATGCAAAACTTTTATATTTCTTTTAAGCTTCCGCAGTTTAGAGTCAAACTATGTTTTATTTTATTTAAGTTATGATGTTATTTCTCAAGACTATGAGTATTTCCCTTTTACTTCAATGAAAAGTATGCATGTTTCACTCCCCTTTTATTTATGAAAATTGGGGCGTGACAGTGTGGTATCAGAGCGAGGTTTGCGTTTCTGTAGACTTGTAAAATAAAATGAATGCAGGTTTAGAAATGACCATCATCGCCATCTCCCATCGTGCCGACAAAGGTAAAAGTGTCAAAAGAATTTTTATGTCAAGTATAATTTATATGCATGATTATTTTATAAATGCCATGTTTTATAAATGTCATTACTTTACGAAGATCATGTTTTAAAATGCTATGTTTACTTTTCCACTTATGTCCTCGAAATTATATACTTAGATGGCTAGGGGGAGGAACTTAAGAAATCCTGTGGATGAGGCCTCTGATAGTGAAGCAACGGAATCTAATGACAATGCCCGACAACAAAACAATTGTCAAGGCAATGACATGCAAGACTTTGCACAACAACTGGCACAAGCTCTACGAGAAGTTATACCTCAACCCAATCAACAGAATATTGGAGGAGGTAGCGGGATCGTAGGTCAATTTCGAGAGATGAAACCCCCTGTACTAAAAGGAAACGAAGGACCATTAGCTGCTGAAGAATGGATTCGTCAGATTGAGAGGATATTCAACTACCTCCATTGCAATGATGAACAAAGAATATCTTGCGCTATATTTCAACTTACGGAGGATGCAGGTCATTGGTGGGAATCACAAACCCGCGTAATGACAAATGAGCAAAGGGAGAATCTGACTTGGGAAGCCTTCAAGGGGATGATCATAGGAAAATATTTTCCTAAATCTTTTCGAAGAGAGAAGGAGATGGAGTTAATGAATTTGACTCAATGATGCATGACTGTTCTGGAATACGAGCAGAAATTTAATCAATTATCTCGTTATGCTCCCTATTTGGTGGACAATGATGAAAAGAAGGCGTGGCGTTTCGAGAATGGGCTTTGTACAGAAATTGGAGGACTTTTAGCAGCTCTCAACCTTACATCCTATTCTGAAGTTGTTGAAAGAGCTCAAGCCATTGCAACATGTTTGAAGCTTGACGATTCTATCACTAGACCAACCAATTCAGGCAGTAAACGAAGATGGGATGATCGAGGCAAAGGAAAGAATATCCAACCTGAGAAGAGGCCACACAACGATGACAAAAGCAACACTGGAGCTGCATACTCAAAACCGCTTTGCACATAGTGCGGAAAGAATCATAACGGGCAGTGCTTGATTGAAAGAAACAGATGCTTCCGTTGCCACGAAGGACATTTTTCAATGAATTGTCCTAAGTTCCAGAACTACAACAATTATGTTGGGCGAAATGGCAATAGTGCTGGCAATGATGACACTAATGCTCGGCGGAAGAACAACAATAAGGCGAGTCGAGGAAGAAATGCACGTGTCTTCTCTATGGATGGAGGAGAAGGAAACAGACTATGTCAGGTATCATCACCATACTCAGTAAATTTGCATATGTACTGTTTGATTTCGGTGCGTCGCATTCATTTATGGCTGAGAGATTCTATGATAAGACAAATAAACAATGCAAAAAGGAAATAAAAAATTTAAAAATAAGCATTCCATCGGACAAGATGATGGAAACAAATTGACTCATCAAGGGGGTGAAAATAGCATTTGAGGAGAAAGATCTTGAAGCTCACTTACACATCTTGAACATGAAAGGTTTTGACGTGATTCTAGGTACGAATTAGTTAAGTTAGAATTTAGTAGTTATTAACTTATAGACTCTTGAATATGAAACACTCTAACGTGATTCTAGGTATGGACTGGTTAACTAAGAATCACGCAATTATTAAATGCCGAAAGCGAGAAGTTATCTTCCAACAACCAGGGCAAAAGTCTTTCTCTTTTCAAGGAAGCAAGACAAGGAGATCACCGCATATTATATTTGCAATGAAGGCGTTCAAAATGGTGAGAAAGAATGACTGCCAAGCTTACTTGGTAAATGTATTGTGCTCAGCAGTGCCAAAAGTATCGACTCGAGCATAATAAGTTAGCTAGGCCATAAGTTATTACGCCGAGGTCTCATGGATCGGCCTTTGAGTTTGGATTAATTTTGATTGATTTGGGCTGCTTGGGCCTCACTTTAATAATATTAATTTTGGAATAAATAATTTTTTTAAAAATAATGATGAATGTTGGAGTCGGGCCCCAGAGGCCCAGGCCCATTTAGCAGCTCCACGGCCCAAACGGCCAAAAGCCCTAAAAATCGCGAGCCCACTCATAATCAGAAGAACTCAAAGGCGCCTAAGACATGAGGTCGATGGCGATCCCAAGAAGTCCTCGACATCGACCACTTTCAAGGGTCGGTAACGAGGATGAAACTCATCCTGGAAGTCTGGCGTCGCGCAACCGTTACAAACCCTAATCGAACCCAAAAATTCTGGGCCACTCTGAGATTCGCGGCGAGCACGAGCTCACCGATAGCTAGGGCTTAGTTAGCACGCCTCCCCTATCCTGTCTATAAATGGGGGCTGAGGGTTCATTTTTCGGCATCTCTTTCCTACTTAGAAAGTTGTACTAAAATTCTGTCGGAATACGCATCAAACCCGCTCATTTTCATGCTCATCATACTGAGTTTATTGTGTTATTTTCCTATGTTGGGAAATCTGTCTAAGGTTTCCTCCCTCAGTAGCTTATTTGTATAGATTGTAGTTTTGGTGGATCAAATCCTAAGTCCTACCAGCGTCAGTTGTCTCTAGATAGCTCTAGATCTGGTCTTAAATGTAAAGTCCTGTTTAGGTCTTTGAGTTGTAAGTCGCAGCTGATCAAGACTCGTGCTGACACTGTTCAGCAGCATGAGAAGCGCTTATGACTGGCTACTATTCACCAGTCGGGAAGGGTTTCATCAGCAGGCGGCTGACAAAGACTCGTGCTGACACTGTTCACAAGCATGAGAAGCGCTTATGACTGGGTACTATTCACCAGTTGGGAAGGGTTTCATCAGCAGGCGGCTGACAAATCTTACCAGCAGAATACGTGTTCTTGCTTACACTATTCACCAGCGGTGATTTCACCAGTCATGGGAGATTCCAAGAAGAATTATCATCCAGACATTTGGTAGACTTAGATTATGCCAGGGCAAGTCACCAGCAGAGACTGCCAGCACAAGATCACCAGAATGATCTACCAGTCAGATGTTACCAGCAGAATTCCAGATTCTCTCTCCCAGCGCCGTAGAGACAAAAAGAAGATTCGCTGAGGAATCGACTGACAAAGTATGACTTTAAGGAAGGGGATACCTTAAAGTCTATCTATCACATGACACCAGTCTTATTCCTCGGACTGGCTAATAAAGCCGTTCTGACACAAAGAGATCTGTGTCAGATAAAGCGGTCAAAGGTATGGATCCTTTCCGGAAAAACATACTACCGCCGTCAGAAGGACATCCCAGGTCTGACACCTTTTCGGATGAGTCCAAACGGCTAGAAAGTTTGAATCAGATCCCGCGTCTATAAATACGTCGGAACCGTCAACATTCAAACCGACCGAAAGACCGAAATTCTTACGCACGAACTAGCAAAAACGCTGTCAAAATACTTACAGAACTTTCGAGGCTTTCCATAAGCTTTCCGTGTGTTGATTTATCAAACACGAGACTTCAAGTTTTACACTTGTAAGTTAAAGATCTCATTAGGTGTTCTTTCTCTTCCGAGAGAGTTCACAGCAGCTCCTGTGCATCCCAGCACTTGAGTTATTACGGACGTACCTTGCCGTAGTGAGATTTACGTTCTTGGGAGAACTAAAACACCCAGTTAGCTGAGGAGGTTGAAGTGACGTGCTCGCACTCCGCCAGCTGAGAAGAGTTGAAGAGGGAACCAGGACCGGGAGCGGTTGATCTAGTGAACTGGTGGACAAGGCATTCACCAGCTAGAGATAGGTCGTAGGACACCTATAACCGATTACTCTTAGTGGAATTTCCAGTGCTTCGACTGGAGAGTGGACGTAGATCGATTGATCGAACCACTATAAAAATCCTTTTGTTATTTATCAGCTTTCTGCTCTTCAGTCATATTTTAAACCCAGCACTCAAGTGTTGGAGTATATTCTGAAACTGATAGATAACTGTGCAAACAAGGCTAAATATTCTAAGTTTTGATACACCAGCTGACAGGTCCCAGTCAGCGGTGTAACCAACGTGTTTACTTTATCATTATTCCGCTGCTAACGTTCATACTCTGAAAATCGGGACCAACATCCTATCTGCATCTTATTTCGTTTGTTTCACATTCTTTACTTCCTGATTGCTCTTATTATTCATCTTTTCTCGTTACTATTTGTCGTTGCTATAACGATTCTAAGGGCTTCGTTTATCCCAAAAAATCGAACCTCAATAATGAATATTTTAAATATATTCTAAATTTAGAAAGTTCATTTAGGCTCAACTAAGGTCCGATGAAGTTCTTGAATTTCAAACAAAATGTTTAGCTCTCGAACAAAATGATAATCAATATCAATATGTTTAGCTCGTTTGTGAGCTACTGGGTTTTGAGTCATGAAAACGGAGCTTTTATTATCACAATATAGAATAGGACACCGAGATAAGGAGATGCGTAGCTCAGAAAGAAGCGATCGAATCCAGAGAACTTCTGCAGCGGCATAGGCGATGGCTCGATATTCCGATTCGCAGCTTGAACGAGCTACTGTGGATTGCTTCTTTGCGCTCCAAGAAACTAGATTTCCAGCGAGGAAGATAGCATATCCATAAGTTGACCGGCGAGTGTCTGGGCAACGAGCCCAATCAGCATCAGAATAAGAAACAAGATTGCATGAAGAGTGGCGAGAAAATGATAGGACATGAGAAAGGGTTCCCTTGACATACCTCAAGATACGCTTAACAACTTGAAAGTGCTCAAGAGTGGGAACATGAAGGAACTGACTGACATGGTTGACTGCAAAGGAGATGTCCGGACGTGTGATAGTAAGATACTGCAATGCGCCAACCAGAGAGCGATACTTTGTGATATCAGGGAAGACGTCACCGTCAGTTGTGAGTGCAAGTCCGGCAGGAAGAGGAGTAGACACGAGCTTAGCATCGAGCAAGTCCGTGCGTGAAAGAATATCCCGAGCATATTTTTCTTGCGAGAGAAATAAACCATTGGTGGAATAGGTAACTTCCAAGCCAAGAAAATAGCTGAGACGGCCCATATCTTTTATTGCAAACTCAGAGTGCATGCGCTTGATGAAGGCGGAGATGTGAGAAGTACTGTTGCCAGTGAGAATAATATCATCAACGTAGACGAGGAGGAATAGGAAATTGTCGCCTTGACTAAAGATGAAGAGCGACGTATCTGCACGGCTGCATAAGAACCCTAGCGAAATCAGAAAATCACTTAAGCGTTGAAACCAAGCACGGGGGGCTTGCTTGAGACCGTAAAGAGCTTTGGATAATCTGCAAACATGATTCGGAAAATTAGGATCAGTGAAGCCGGGGGGCTGTTCCATGTATACTGGTGCCGAAAGATAACCATTGAGGAATGCGTTTTTCACATCCAGCTGATGAAGGGGCCAACCACAGTGAACTGCTAGAGAAATAATTATGCGGACAGTTCCTGCTTTAATGACCGGGTTGAAAGTATGTGAGAAATCCAAGCCAGGTATTTGAGAAAACCCTTGAGCGACGAGCCGTGCCTTATGACGTTTAATGGAGCCATCGGACCTATACTTGATGCGGAAAACCCATTTAGAGCCGACAATGTTTGCATCTGGTGGTTTTGGCACAAGAGTCCAGGTACAATTTGTTCGAATGGCATCCATTTCGTCTGCCATTGCCGCGACCCATTCAGGATGTTTAGAGGCCGACTTATATCCCTTAGGTTCAGAAGTAGCGAGCAACGCCTGATGGAGAGAAGTAGCAGCATAATAAGCAAGATGTTTAGTTTTGAAGATACCTGCCCGTGCGCGAGTAGTCATCGAGTGAGGAGCGGGTGCAATGGGCGGTGATTCAGCTGCATGATCAGGTGGTGGCGAGGCAGCGACTGGCGGCGTGGCAACCGGAGGCGGTGGTGATGCATCATGCGGACAAAGCGTGCATGGTGGGTTGGCCGGAGTAGATGAGACTGGAGCAGTACTCGGCGAGGCAAGTGGTGATGAAGAGATCATCTTTGGCTCTAAAAAAGTGGAGATATCAAGCTGGGAAATTGGAGCGGATTGAGCGGCATCGGCTATCGGAAAATTTGTGTCATCGAATCGCGCATGACTACTGATATATATCTTGGAAGTGGAGTTGTCCAAGCAGTGAAAGCCCTTGTGAATCGAAGAAAACCCCAGAAATATACAAGGAATGCTGCGCGGAGAGAACTTGTTTTCTGCATAATCTCGAATACAGGGATATACACGGCAGCCAAAGGGGTGAAAGTGAGCATAATTAGGAGTAGAGCCAAATAGAACCTGAAAAGGGCAGAGGCCGTCCAAAACTTTGCTCGGTAGTCGATTGATGATATAAATTGTTGTGGAGAAAGCATCAACCCATAAGGTTAGAGGTAAGTGAGACTGGAAAAGTAAAGTCAGACCAGTTTCAGTGATATGCCGATGTTTGCGTTCTGCACGACCGTTCTGAGCTGGAGTATAGGGACAAGAACGCATATGAAGGATCCCTTTAGAACTGAAGAATTCTTGAACATTGTTGTTAGTGAATTCAGTTCCACCGTCGCTCTGAAAACGTTTAATAGTTGTTGAAAATAGATTTTCAACGAGTGCCATAAACAATTTTAATTGAGTAAAGAAATCCGATTTGTGGACTAAAGGATAGAACCACGTAAAGCGACTAAAGTCATCAATAAAGATAGCATAATAACGTAATTGAGATGAAGATGTAACAGGAGCAGGTCCCTAGAGATCACAGTGAATAATATCCAAAACGTTCAAAGAGCATTTTTCATTCAATAAAAACGGTAAACGAGAGCTCTTGCCAAATTGGCATGAGGAACAAATAGTCGGTTTTGGTAAACAAGAAGTAACAGAGATATGACCCTGTTTACATAAAAGAGAAATTGAATCAAAAGAGGCATGCCCTAACCGGCTATGTCATAACTCAAAAGATGCACGAAAATTATCCTTCTTTAACTGAGAGATGAAAGCAGGCTGGACGTGATCTAGCGTGTAGAGACCGACATTACGCCTTCCTCGGGCGATTATCTCCTTGGTGTGGCGGTGCTGAATAGTGAAGTAACGATCAGAAAACAAAATGTCAATAGGATAATCCGTTGTTAGCTTACTAACAGATAATAGACTTTTTGTTAAAGAAGGAACCACCAATACATCGAGCAATCGAATAGACTTTGAGATGTTAGAATAACCAATACGAGAAATAGGGAGAGAATCTCCATTACCAACAACCACGTGATCGGAGCCGGAATAAGGCTGTGAAGAGGCGAGAATACCGGAATCAGGTGTCATATGTGCAGAGGTGCCTGTATCCAAGAACCAATCAGAAGAGTTTGCAGAAGATACCGAACAACTGGACTGAAAGGCTTCAGCAAGATTTGCATCGGTGCTTTGCTGGGGCGATTGAGAATATCTCTCGGGGCAGAAGGTGGCGTAATGACCATCCTGACGACAAATCTGACATCGTGGAGGCCGGGAGTTCGATTTGCCACGACCACGCCCACGCTTAGAAGACTTCTTGGAACCGCCGTTGTTGGAGTAGCCACGGCCACGGCCTGAAGAAGAATTATTGGTGTTTTGGCCGTAGAAGGCGACCGGAGCAGGTGAGGGACAATCCATAGAATCCTGAAAGAGGCAAAAATTTTCAGCTTTTGAGACTAAATCTCGAAAGGTGGGTAAAGTCGTGAGAGCCATCTGAGCAACGGAAAAAGAGGCAAAAGTCGGCCCTAAACCACGTAGGAACCAATGAGCCTTATCAGTGTCGTCAACGGGACGACCGATTGCAGCAAGTTGATCACAAACTGATTTTAGGTCGCGTGCGTACTCAGATACTGTGCGAGAACCCCGTTTCATAAGTTGTAGATCGTCTTTGAGACGGAGTTCACGCGTCTTCGACTTGTTACTGAAGGCAGCGTCAATGGCTAACCAAACGGCGCGCGATGTCGAACAACCGAGGACCTCCGCCATGGCTTCTTCAGAGAGAGTAGATAGAAGAAGGCTTAAAAGCCGTTGATCCTGCATGTGCCAAGTTGCATAGGCCGGGTTCGGCTGTCCCGGTGTGGCGAGATGCGGCGACGGAGGAAGAGGAGAGCCATCAACAAACAGCATCAAACCCTGACAGGTGAGCAGGGGGCACGACTTGCGAACGCCAGAGAAGATAATTGATGGTTATATATCATGTGAATTAGGGTAGAAAGGGGAAGAGGGTCGTCGACGGGAGCCATGACTGGAGAAGAAGAGGGAGGAGTGCGGCGTTCGTGCGTGGGAAGGGAATAAACAGGATCTGGTTAGGATGATACCATGATAGGATTTGTATTATTGGCCTTGAAACTTTATGTATTTTATTGATCAATATATATAGGCATACAAAAGATATGCAAGGCACATGAAATTGCCTGATGATATCTAAGAAGATATAAGAAAACCCTAATAGTATCTAATAATATTTACAAAGATATACAATCATATCTATATTCTATCAATTATTACCATTATCTTATATTAATATTAGATTATTTTCAATTTTTACATATTTTATTAATATTTGATAAGGTAATAATTTGGACCCAATCTGATATGCGAATAATTTTCAAACTAAGAAAAAAAATTAATGTTATAAGAGTATGAAAACTGCTGATTACAACCTTAGGCCACTTTCGTGGTCGAGTAACCTACGACTTCTTAAATGCTATGATTTTCTCTTTTAATTAAAATTTAGTATTTCATCCTTCTTTTGTCTTAGATAATATAATACATGATCAATTTACATAATATATATACTATTGTACCATAAAAAAAAAAATAACGTAGTCACTAGTCAATTAATAATTAAACATGAAGTAAATCATATTTTTATATTCACAAAAATACTAATTATAATATAAATTAAAATATATATATAGTCAAGTTGCAGCCAATTTTGATGAGTAGAAGAAACAATTAAACATCACGTTCAAACAAAGTCATCGTTAATTTGCTGAAAGTCGCCGTGAGAACTGGTCAAGACCAAGACAACGAAGCTTCCATGGCTGCTACAACTCAAATATCTCACTATATATCCACAAAAAAAAAATCCTTCATTTTCAAACCCCAACTAATCAACCAAATATTCATCACTATTCATGGCAACTCACTTTCTTCTATGTCTCCTCCTTCTCTCACTGTTCCTCTCAGCAGCCGTATCCCGACCGCTGACGAACAGTTCTCCGGCGCTTGTGTCTGATGGAATGGACGCAAGCCAGCCGGAGAGCAACTTGTCTTCTCCGGTGATACGGATGAAGACGGAGGAGATGGTGTGCGAGCAAATGTATGGGTTCCTGCCATGCTCGCAGAGCGTGGGAGGGCATCTGTTCTTGATTTTGGTGTATGAATTTCTGCTGTTTCATGCCGAGTCATACGTCGGCTCCGGCGGAGAGAGGATTTTCAAGATTCTGGGGCCCGGCGTGTTCGGTGCTAGTGCTTTTCAGATCATCGGCTCCTTACCGGAAGCCCTAATTCTTCTCGGTGAGTACTCGTATATTTGCATCGTTAAATGTGTTCCACATTGATCGGGGACCATCTCATAAATTCATGATAGTAAGGTATATATATTTCTATTTTTACGAGCTAATTTTGTAAGGATGAGATTGGATCCTAACACGAGATGGAAGATATTACTCATTAGTCATTTAATGAAAAAGAATGATATAATTAAGTTGGTTTAGTGTAACACGAAAATGAAATTGTATAATGCACGCTATAAAATTATTTTGAGTGGAAGCAACTAGCTAGCTAATTGAAGCTGGTGGGATTATTCAATTCTTTGCAATAATGCTTGTACCCTATGTTTATAGTGTTGCTTGCATTTATTATATATTTTATGTTTTTTTTTTTTGTGAATTTTCTTTCATTATTGCGTATTATTAAACATGAAAAAAAAAACCTGTGGGAATTATATATTTTACATGGTTTACGCCAAATGCGTCACGCTTTTGATTCAAAATGTTAATTCAATTAAAGCGTCGCTGTTAGTGATAGAAAAAATATATCTATCACGAATTGAGGTTTTATTTCATATTATATTGTAAAACAACATTATATTTAATAATGCAGTACGCATTAAAAAATTCAGAAGTGAATTGGGCATGCCACATGCATAGGGTTCGTTGTCAGATCATTGCCTTAAATTTTGTAGAGGATTAGGTGAATCGTGAAGCAAGGGCCATCAGCTTATTTATTTTTAATTAACACTATTTCATTAGTTTATTATTCGTGATTTTTGTGGGCCATTTAGAAGAAAAGGGGGTCATTCATCAAAATTTTCATTTATTAAAGTATAATTCTAAGATGTATTGGAATAAAAATTAATGGATTTAATATATTAAAAGATGTATCGATCTGTCGGCCCAGATCAATAATGGGCCGCCGGAAAAAGAGAGCATAAAAATTAATTAATTAATTACGTCTATTACATTCCACCTACATGTTAAGATGTTAGAATTTATTCTTCCTTATAAAAAAAACTTATAAGTTGAAGGATGATATTAGAATCACCCTAATTATTATGATGGAGTCCCCAATAGCAAGAATGCTTAGTGATTCGATATATAGATAGTTTTACGCTGGGCGTATGAAAATGGAGACAATAACATATACCACTTTATTACAGCCCGCCAGTGAAATATCTCTCTCCTCAAATATTAATTTTAAAAGGGCAAAAAAATGGCCTAACAATTTATAATGATAGTTTTATTTTTATGTTTTTTAAATTCGAGTTGATAAGTAATAGTATATCTTCGAAATTGTGAAACAGCTTCGGGATTATGGAGCAACGAGGAAACCGCTCAAGAATGCGTGGTGACCGGAATCGGGCTGCTGGCCGGCTCCACCATCCTCCTCCTCACTCTCATCTGGGGCACCTGCATTCTCCTCGGCTGCCACCCTTTTCCTTCCGACCCCACCACCAAACACAACCCCCTCGAAAAAACCTTGTTTTCCCTCTGGCCAGGTACCTACTAAATCTCAAACTACTCCATGTTGTTTAATTCTCATCATCATCTTCCTTGTGTTGCAGGCTATGGTGTGTTGACAGATTCCGGCACGAGCTACACTGCTAGGATCATGCTGCTCTCGGTTGTACCATTAGCTTTGATCCAAGTACCAGGACTCCTCGGACTGTCTCTCGCCGGAGAGCGCCGCTTTTTGCTAGCTGTTCTCGTCGTCTCTCTCCTCTTCCTCCTCTCCTACTTCTTCTACCAGTTCTTTCAGCCATGGATTCAGCGGCGGCGCCTGCTGTATATCAAGCACGAGCATTTAGTTATAGACATTCTGAAACATGTCCAAGATCAGACCAGGGGGAAACTCCTCACCGACAATGGCTCGCCCAATGTTCCGACCATCAGAAGGTGATGATCATGGCTGAATAATCTTGAATATTTGCTGTGTGGAATTGAATTTGGAGGTGATTAATTAATGGGGTTTTTTTTTTTTTTTTTTTTAATTTGAGCAGGCTGTTTGAAGAGAAGGATCAGGACAGTGACAAGGTGATCTCGTTCCACGAGCTGAAGGAGTTTCTGAAAGAGATCAAGTTCAGGAAACTCAACTCGGACGATGAAGCGACGGCGTCGGAGATGATGGAGGACTTCGACAGGGACAACGACGAGAAGATCACCATGGATGAGTTCGTCAGCGGCATGTCCAAGTGGCTCGACGATACCAAGGATGCAATGACCAAGCGATACCACTCGGTCAAGTCCCTCAAGGACATGTACCAGGTTCATCTCTCTCTCTCTCTCTCTCTCTCTCTCTCTCTTCATATTCAATGCAAATACTCGACATGCTTAAAAAAAACATCAAATTTAAGATTATAGTTGATAGATATAATTCATGGGTGCAGGTTCTTCGGCCATGGATACAGAAGAAAAGGGAAGAGAGAGAAATGATGAAACATCTGATCCCGGATATTCTGGAATACCTTCAAAACTCTGTCTATGGAAGCCTCTTGACAGAGGATGGATCCCCTGATGTCCCTGCTCTAAAAAGGTTCATTTTCTTCAATACTTCCATATAGGGGTGTAATCTAACTATAGTTGTCAACTGGGCCGGCCCGAGCCCGGGTAAGCCCACCAATTAAGTGGCCCGGCACGACCCAGGACCACTGTTGAGATGGGTCGTGCCAGGCCGGACCATTTTGTATTTCTTTTGGCCCAGCACAACCCAGGACCACAATGAAGTGGGCCTGAACCGGGCCTGGGCTGGACCTGAATCGGGCCTGGGCTGGGTCTTTGGTGGGCTTGAAGTGGACCTCAGGTGGGTCAGAGATGGTTTAAAAGAAATTATAATTTTTATTTTTTACTCATTTTAAAATTATTTTTAAGGAATATTTCTAATTTTTCTTTAAAAAAACTTAATTTATTTAGGTTAGATTAATTATGAACACTTAAAATTATTTATTTTGTAGCTAAATTAATAGAAAGAATCAAAATAACTAGTTTAAAATAATAAAAACTAAGAAATATTTGAGATGAGCCACAACCGGGCCTGAGATGGGCCTGAGACTTGGGCCTGGGCCGGGCTAGTCCCGTGCTCAGATGGGCCTGGGCCTGGACTTCAAAAAAAGACCAATATGAACCCATCGAATCACTTAAGCCCGGCCCGCCAAACCCATTTGATTCGTGGGTCGTTCCTGGGCCGGGCCTCAGCCGTTCTGGGCTAGGTCGGCCTGGCCCACTTGACAACTCTAAATCTAACATAGACGAATTGAGTAGTGTCATACTTAAGTTTAAATCGTTTAGTTTTGGGTCAAACTTCGAATTTTTTTTATCAAATATCAGTTCATAAACTAACTTTATTGAGTTTTAGTTGAACACAAAACTTTCTAAATTTAGAATATATTACAAATATTTATTATGATTTTAAAAGAAAAAACTATTTATTCCAAAGTTAATATCATAATAATTCTCAAATTCTAGTTTTTCTCATTACTAGAAATATTTTGTCATTATTGTTACTATTAAATCCTGAAAAATTTACTTTTATAAAATTAATTATTTTATATTTCTTCCTAATTTTAAAAAATGAGGTTGCTTACGAGTCAAATACCATGATAATCAAATTTTGATTATTTAATAAATAAGCTTCATTAAATGATCTCAAATGAACTTTTATCGAGTTGAGATCAGTGTAACTCACTAATAGCTTGATTCATTTATAGGCGTAGTTAATAAATTTGTGGGTGCACTGCAGATTGTTCAATGACATTGATCTTGACAAAGACAACTGCATATCATACTCGGAGTTAAAGGAGCTGATAGCCGGAATCCGGTTCGGCATCATCCCATACGACCCCAGCACGGCGGCTTCGAAGATAATGCAAGAACTCGACGCCAGCGGCGACGAGCTTATCAGCGAGGAAGAGTTCATCCAAGGGCTCTCCAGATGGCTCAACAGACTCCACAACACAGAGCATCACAAATCAGAGGAGAGCGAAGGCGAAGATTATCAAGTAAGCTGACTCCAACTCATATATTCATCAAATATCTCATATCTTTCATGTAAACCAAATATTAACCGACAAAAATCTCCGACTGCAGAAAACGTGGGAGCAGACAGACAAGCTGATCGAGCACAAGTTCATCGACAAATCCGCATTAGCATGGGCCAAAGCCATAGCTCTCGTGCTTGTCGGAATCCTCATGCTCGGCCTCCTCGCCGAGCCCCTCATACGCAGCGTCCGCGACTTCTCCGCCGCTGCAAACTTGCCCTCGTTCTTCGTCGCCTTCGTCTTCGTGCCCTTGGCAACCAACGCGAGATTAGCAGTTTCTGCCATCAGAGAAGCCCGCAGGAAGAAGATGCACACCAATTCTCTGACATTGTCCGAGGTTTGCTTCCATGCACATATTAGCCTTTATTTTTCCCCCCCCTTTTTCAAAGCTAATTTAATTTGTTTGGATTGATGCAGATATATGGGACGGCATTCATGAACAACATCCTAGGATTGATCGTGCTTCTGTCTTTGATCTATTTCCGCAGCATAACGTGGAGTTTCTCGACGGAGATAGTGATGGTTCTAGCAGTTTCCACAATCATGGGATGCCTCGCGAGCTTCAGCACGGTTTTCCCGGTTTGGACAGCATTCTTGGCCTATTTGCTCTATCCACTCTCACTCCTCCTTGTCTATCTTCTTGGCAAATTTGATTGGTTATACTAAAGTCTCACAAATTCAAGAAATTAATTTGTACAATCGATTACAAACATTTCTTAATTTTTTTATTCTTTTCAAAGACGTGTATAGTGTACATGTTATGCCACGGCCATAAATATATATATATATATATATAGCATTGAATGCTTGTGATTGGAAAAATCAAAGTTTGGCGTACATGTCATTGTGTGAATGTAATGAATATGTAAGGTGATGTATTTGTTTTCTTTTTCTTGTTTTTATGGGGATTTATGAATCTGGAAAGAAGGTGTGGATACACATCTTCACCAAAATTTTATCTTATCCATTTTGCAAATTTAAGAGAGAGAGAGCCCACGTGGCTCACGGATGTACTTATTCCACTTATGAAGTGATACCAATTGGCCACGAGTTAAAAGTGGGGTTTGCGACTTATATATTTCCCACCTGTCTCACTTAATATTTGACAAATTAAAATACATACAAATCTAAATATAATAAAATATGAGTGCGTCGGCCATGACTATGACTATGCGACATATTTGAAATTCATTTTATATTGAGTATTTTTTTTTTTTTTTTGAGTTGGTCTCCTGTGAAACCGTCTCACTATTTTTATTGTGAGACGGATCAAAATTCATACCCATTACAAAACAAATTAATTATGAGTTTACTTTTACAAACTCACTATTTCCAGCCCAACAACCACATCACCTGCAAGCACCTTTCAATTTCCCCTCGCAGTAACGCCTTTCAAGCTCTTTGTCTACAGCACCACCCTCTGCTCCCCCTCGGCCGGCAGAGCTCTTCAAGTCTTCAACAAAAGTATCAATATTTGGGTTGGTGTTTGAAATTTTCGAGTATTAATGAAAGTTGGGGATGTGGTCGAAATCGAGGCTTGACATGAGGTCACACGAGTTGATGGCCTCGAGAGGATGCTGGCGAACAGTGGTGGTGGAGGAGCTTCTGGTGGCGACGAGGGAGGAGGGTGGTGGTTGAGGGTGGTCAAGAAGCCGTAGGTGGTGGAGGAAAAACTTAATTGCTGAAGAAAAAAAAAACTTAATTGCTGAATACATTATTTACAGTAAAGGAATACATCATTTGAGAACAAAAAAAAAACTTAGCGTTTGGTTTAACTGTCAGGAATCACTATGGGTATGGGTTTGATAGTAAAGAGAATGGGTATGGGTTTGATTTTTGGGAATCATTCTCAATTCTAATGTTTGGTTATTAGATGGGTTTTGGAATCATTTTCAATTCTAATGATTTATTTTTTAAGTTTATAGGTTTATAAAATAATTAAATTGTTATACAAATAATAACAAAATAAAATCATATTAAAATAAATAAATAATCTATTTATCTTCTTATTTGTTTTATAAAATATAAAATTAAGATACACAATAAATAATTGATTTTATAATAATATTATTATTATAGTATATTAAAAATAATAATATATAATTATAATAACATATAATATTATAAATAATATAATTATCAAAAATATTATAAAAAAGAAAAAGTAAATAAATATGAAAATAATTATAAATAAGATGAATTAAAAATTAAGAAAATATAATCATATTAAAATAAATAAATAATATATTTATATTCTTATTTATTTTATAAAGTATGTTGAGGTTCGATTTTAGAGAAAACGAGGCCCTCAGAACTTTTTGAACATACCACGGATAATAACGGGAAATAAAGTAACAGACAAGAATTAAATGCAGAAAATCGAAAATAAGAGAATATAGTAAAATTGATATAACCGTCGTTAATTGCGAATGAATTCCACCGGGAATTTGACAGAGTTTCGGCTATGTAATACTATCTGAAAAATCGATACAAAAAATGAGTCTTCTTCCCCTATTTATAGACAAGATAGGGGTAGATAGACAATAGTTAACCCTAGCCGTCGAGCAGTAACGGTTCGCCGCAAATATCGGGCCGCTCGCGGACTTTCCGGAGGAGGTTGGGGCCTAACGTTCGGGCGCCGTCAGTGAGCTAGGGTTTCCCTTCTCTAAACTCCTCGATGCCGACCCTCATAGCTCCTCGATGGCGAGGCTCTCTCTTGGTCGATAGCGAAGCCTAGACTTGGTGGGTTTTCAGTGTCTCGTTGGCGTTGAAGGGCAAGCTTTACGAATTAGACTTGTTTGTGTGGGCCGTCTTGTCGATTGGGCCTGGGCTCGTGGACCTGGCCCCAACAAAGTATATAATTAAGATAAAATAAATTATTAATATAATAATGTTATTATTTTAATATATTAAAAAGAATAATAGGAGTATATAATTATAAGTGGAAATATTTTTAAATACCCATTATTATAAAACACATATAAAAAATATCCACTTCTTATAACACATATAAAAAATACTCAAAAGTACAATTTCCTGCAAAAACCAGACATTCAGGTGTACTTTTTTAAAATAAAAATGAATTTTGAATATAAATCTAATTACTATATTATTTTTTTATTTTTTCTCCACATGTGATTAAAAAAATAAAATGTAAACTTAAAGAAAATAAGTGTCCGATTCAGACCGGAACAGACCCGGAACAGACCAATTTTTTTTTAATATTTGGTCTGTTCCGGAACAGACCAAATATTAAAAAAAATTATATTTGGTCTGTTCCGGGTCTGATCCTGGTCTGATCCGGATCTGATCCAATTTTTTTTTACGAAAAAATGATTTTTCAAAAAAAATCTAATTCAATTATTTTATTAAAAATTGGAATATTTGCAGTATTTTAAATGATAAAGCTAAGAAAATTTAAATCAAAAATCATTGTTGTTTGAAAAAAAGTACACTGACATGTCACTTTAACTGAAAAGTGTACTTTTGTGTATTTTTTATATGTGTTATAAGAAATGAGTATTTTTTTTATATGTGTATTAGTCTAAATGGGTATTTTGAATTTCTCTCTCTAATTATAATAACATATAATATTTTTATATTCTTATTTATTTTATAAAACATAAAATTAAGATAAAAATAAATGATTAATATAATAATAATATTATTTTAATATAATATTACAAAATAATATAATTATAAATAAAATTTAGAGTAATATTATAAAAAATAAACAAATAAGAAAATAATTATAAAATAGTATGAAATAAATAATTTTGGTGATGAGATATGAGAATGAAATTGAAAACCCACCATTTTGGAGGGTTTTGGTGATTCCCAAGTATTTGGGTATCATTCCTATTTTTTGATTCTCATACCCGTTAACCAAACAGTGGGTTTCAGAATCATTCCATTCCCTCATTCCGAAACCCGCCAACCAAACGCCCCCTTAATTGCTGAAAAAAAAAACTTAATTGATGAATACATCATTTACAGTAAATGAATACATCATTTACAGTAAAGGAATACATCATTTATGAACAAAAAAAAACTTAATTGTTGAATACATCATTTACAGTAAAAGAATACATCATTTACAGTAAAAGAATACAACATCCTGCTCCTGATACACCCAACGAAGTTTCTTTTTATATGCGCCTTAATGCATCCTCACTACATGAGAACAAGCTTGTACTTGGCCCTCCTCCTATCCTTGGACTGATTCGACAACAAAATCGCCGAGCCCCCACTCTAATAAAAATAGAAAGAAATCGCGAGGAAGCAGATGGACCGGCGGACCTCAGCAGACCTGAGGAGGATTCCTAATCGGCACACAAATTATTTGTTCTCCTGATAGCAGCTTGAACCAGCACCACCACCGCCGCCACGAGCTTAAGTTTCCGTCGTCGTGTCTGTGAACGTGAGGACGACATTGGGAAGTTTGTGTCGTGTATTCTAAAGAGAGAGGGGTTGTTTTTATTTGGTAAAAAAGGATATTCATTAAAAGATCCAATTAAAAAATATGGATAGAATTCAATTCATTTTACAATAAAAAATGGCGACACCATCTCATAGGAAACTTTATTTCTAATCGAAAATTAATTGATGTATTTGAGCATATTGAATTTTTTCACTGTACTTAAATATATTATTTGCAATAATAAACATCAGAATCAGAATACACTTATATACAACTAAATATATTAATCGAGATTCACAATGTCGACCATAAAAAAAAGGGAAGGTCTTGGGTTAGGCGGGTTTTATCCATTAACCCAAGCTTTAGGCGGATTTTATCCATTAACCCAAACCCAAACCCATATAATATACCCTATTTGGGATGGGTGAACCCATTTGGGTAGGATAAAACCCGCCTAAACCGTTTAGGCCTGCCTAACGCAAGTTTTTGCCTAAAAAAAATTGTCATGCCATATGGCACAAATTCTTATTTTTATCATATCATGTCGACTAAGAAAAAAAATTTGTAAGAACTTCTAAGTAAAAGTCTTTTTTCTCCCTAAAAAAAGTCTTTCTTTTTAACTACGCAACTTTAAAAAAATCTAGATTTTGCGAATTAGTGAATAATTTTGACTGTCGCTGTAATATTTTTGAGCCAATACCTCCTTATTATTTAAACAACAAATACATCACTGCACAATATCTTCTGCCATGGCTGTTGCTCTCAAGCTGAAACCAAATCTTCTCTTCACCTTCCTCTTCTTCCTAATACTATGCGGCTGCACCTACGCTCGCATCATCTCCGATCGTTCAGATCTCATTTCTGATGGCGTCGCCGCTTCCAGGGTGCCGCAGTTCATTCGCCTCGTCGCGTCGGATGAGGCCTGCGAGCAGACCTACGGCTTCCTGCCGTGTACAACTACTGCGATCGGGAATCTGTTCCTAATTGTGGTGTACGGTTACCTGATGTTCTTCGCCGCGACGTATCTCTCCGCTGGGAGTGAGCTGTTGCTCGAGATCCTCGGACCTGGACTCGTCGGTGGTCTGTTCCTTCCCATGCTCGGAGCGCTTCCAGATGCTATGCTTATTCTCGGTGATTTCCTCTTTACTGATTTGTTTTTACTGTTTACTTTTTTTTTCGTTGATTAATGATTTTTTACTGTTCATTACAGTTTTTTAGTACATACGTTTAAATCAGTGTGCAATTTGAACCGTCATAGAAGTTAAAATCAAATTATCATTTCAAATTAAAGTGACAGTTTCACTACTGTAGAGGATCTGCTTTACGTTGGTGGGGGCGCCAGTTTTGGTTTACACGAAAAAGGCAGTCTCGTTGAAAATGAAACCAGAATGGATTTGCATCACATAAAACTCATCTCAATACTGAAATATAAATAAGACCATGGAAACTTTTTTAAGGTTGTCACAAATGTCATCATCTACTTTTTTCCCCAATGTTCATTTCATAGTACCTATGATTGTGTTCTTATAATCCTATTCGACTATAACATTCTCTGGCAAAAGCAAAAAAAGGCTGAAAATGCTAGAGTATAACAGCTATAATGTTGCTGTTTCTTCCCTATCATCTCATGGATATGCAAAACAATAATAAGACTACGTAGCAATCTTTTGAATGCAGTTAAAGAAAACTCTTCAAGTTAAAGCCATTAATGGTATGAGACTGATTTGTGAAAAAATGGATCATGTAGGGGAAACCAGTTATTAGTTTTTAGCAATAGCTATCTTTAGGAACTGAAGAGAGAGAGCGTGAGCGAAAGGTACTGAGTGAGTGTGTCCATGTGTCTGTTTTCTCTTTCTTGTGGCACTGGATATTAGCTGTAGTCTTGCTGAAACTAGTATGAGTGATCACCAAATCCTAACTAAAATTTATAAAATTCGTTTTCTCATCACCTTTCGTGCTTAGAATGTGAAAATATATGTAACTGAAATTCCAGCTTCTTAGAAAACTTTGCTCATTACCAAATCAGTTTACACATATGATTACTTCGGTTGCATTTTCTTATTAAGTATAATGTTGCTTATGCAGTCTCCGGGCTTTCTGGAAGCACTGAAACTGCTCAAAGCCAGGTCTCAGTTGGAATGGGCCTCCTAGCTGGCTCAACCGTCATGCTTCTAACTCTAGCATGGGGCACCTGTATTCTTGTTGGAAAGTGTGACATAGAGAATTCTGTTGCTGTTGACAACAGAGACAAAAAAAGCTTCAGCTTAACTGGTTTGTCCCTATCCTATGTTTTTTGACTCCCATGTATAGGAATAGTATGCTGTCCGGGCTTCCTAAGATAGCGCTTCGAATAAAATTGGAAATCATTAACTATGTTGATGCGGCACTCTTCTGTTTCCAATTGACATGGCATGTTTGTTTTGTGCATCAGTTAGAACAGAGGTCTTTTTTTTTTTTTTCTCTTGTTATTCTGCCTTTTTTCATTCTATCATGAGGCTCTGAGGGTGCTTGGCTGCGGCCTGCATGCATGCATTTGTTCTCTTCTGAGAAGAAGAATCAGTTAGGAGATGTCTTGTCTTGTGAACCATTCAAGCTCTTTGGGATCCATGTCTTGTCTGCTAGCGAATGCGTCTTACAATGATATATTGGTCCATACAGGATCTGGCGTTACCACAGATATATGGACAAGCTACGCAGGCATTATCATGGCCATATCTGTTATTCCCTTTATTGTTGCCCAACTGCCGCAAGTTTTGAACATAAACTCTGGAAGGCACTTGGTCGTCTTGATTGCCCTTATTGTTTCTGTTTCGCTGCTTATTGCATATTGCCTTTACCAGGTATTTTGCTTATTCTTTTATTTACATGTCCTTGTTCATCATCTTAGTATGTTTTAATAGTTTACAATTTGGCGGCCATTGGAGCAAGCTACAAAATCCTTGGTAATATTTTCGAAACGCGTATTCTTCTTCGATGATAAAGTGACCTCTCCCGTACCAAATTTAATTCGGGAACCATCATCTATATTTTCAGGAATGAGTTCAGTCTAGAAGTTCTTTTGTGAATTTCTATCTCTTAAAATCCAAGCTAATGTTGAAACATGGCAAACTACTGTTGAAACATAGAATTCTCGAAGTTGCTATGTAGTTCGTGACTGAATGGCCTAGATCAAATGCTTGTTTAGGAAATAACCTTCTTGTTTTACAGGTATTCCAACCTTGGATACAGAGGCGTCGGCTTGCTTACTTAAGGCATAAACATGTCATGGCAGGAATCCTGAAGCATTTTAATACAAGTGCTTTGGGGAAACTTAGCACAGACGATGGAAAACCTGATGAAGAAGTTTTGAAGAAGTAAGTTTGGTACCGTCACTATTGTTTGAGCACTTCCTGTTAACCATTTTGCTGATATCTGTGATCTGATGTGGTAGGATCTTTGAAACAATTGATGATAATAACGATGGATGCCTTTCACGCTCGGAATTAAGAGCTCTAATTGTTGGAATCCAATTTAATGAGATTAACTTAGACGACGAGCATGATGTAGTAGAGAGAGTGATGAAGGATTTCGATACTTCTCTTGACTTGCAAGTTGATATCAACGAATTCATTGCTGGAGTTGGGAGATGGCTGCAAGAGGCCAGCGGCTCAATAGATGAGTTCCACAAGGTACAGTGTCATTTCTTCCATTTTTTCTGAATTTATTTATATCATCATCATCTCATGCTCAATTTTCATATTTTGCAGCAAACAAAGAGAGAACATGCTCGTTTGGGAGATCAAAGCGATGAGACTGTCGAAGCAGTCGAAAACGCTCGATGGAACTCGATAAAAGCTGCACTTCTGTTGCTTCTGGGAACCGTTATTGCAGCTTCATTCGCCGATCCTCTGGTTGACGCTGTGAACAACTTCTCTGCTGCCACAACTATTCCTACCTTCTTCATCTCATTCATTGCACTACCACTAGCTACCAATTCAAGCGAGGCCGTTTCTGCAATTATATTTGCTAGCAGAAAGAAGACACGATCCGCCTCTTTGACATTCTCAGAGGTACGCAGTGTTTGAAACAGAACAACAATCTATTCAACGAAACAGTATGTAGTATATATTCCTGATTGCTGTATATGATTGTGTTAGTTATATGGAGCTGTCACGATGAACAACGTCCTCTGCCTTTCGGTGTTCCTGGCCCTCGTCTACGCCCGCGGCCTCATGTGGGACTTCTCCTCGGAAGTTTTGGTAATCTTGTTCGTGTGCATTGTGATGGGGGTGTTCGCCAGCACCCGCACAACCTTCCCGCTATGGACAGCTTTGGTAGCTTTCCTGTTATATCCATTCTCCCTGGCACTCGTATACGTTCTCGACTTCGTCTTCGGCTGGTCCTAGATCATTCTGCGATATAACATCCTGCCTTATTTATCAGACATATGTCCAAAACACATTGTTATTTTTGATTCTGTAATCAAACACTCCAAAAAAGATCGTGTACGTTATTTGAAAAGTAAACACGAACTGCATCAGTTTAAAATCCAGAGCTGAAATTCAATCACATTGAGCAACTCTAATACTTCCTTTTCCTGATCTTGAAAGTGGAGGAGCGGACAACATCATCGTCTGTTTGTAGGGTTTCCACAATGATGGAAATGGATTCAGGTTTGGTGAAATATGTAAACAGAATTTGGATGCTGTCCAAGTAAGTGTTGGCTTCTCCAGCTTTGTTTCTCTTCTTGATGCCGTAAGCAAGTGGGCGTACGCCTTTGTTCATCACCTCCACATGCAGACCCCCTCCATCAGCCAGCAGCTGCATATAAAAAACAACAACTAAATTGATTCCGATTTAAGCCTCAAAACCCCCCATCAAAACTCAAATCCACTAAGATTACAATGTAATAATCTCTCCTAATCGAAGATAGAATGAAGTAAATACCTGTTCATACTTGTGAGTGAAGGCGAGGCGCTCATCCTCGGACATATTGGGGCGTAGAAGCACCATAGTCTCGTACGGGCGGAGGCCCGGAGGGCACTCGTGCTCCTCATTTTCCGGATCGGCATCTTCGTCGCCCTCGCCTAAGTCTCTGGAGAAGATCGACATGTCGAATTCCGCCCTCACGGCTGCCGCCGCCGGTGTCGGGGGTTTTAGGGTGGCTCGAAGCATCGAGGTTCTAATGGGGTTTTTGGATTTGGAGAGATTATCAATAGCAAGGAAAGAAGATCGGGGGTGAGGGTGAAGCTGAGAGGTGGCGACTGCGTCTGACTTGATGAGAGTGGAGGATGAGAGAGAAGCAGAAGCAGCAGCAGCAGCAGCGGCCATTGTTGGTTTCTCCGAAGAGGAAGTGGGTTTTTGAGGTTTAGCAGATGCAACTCTATTTCTTGTCTGCGTTTAGTTTAATGGTTAACACGCCATTTAGGTTAACAGCGACTTAAGCTTCCCCTCCAATCCAATAATCTATATCTATATAATATATTTTTTTTTAAAAAATAATTAGTTTTAAATTGAAGGGAACAATTATTCATTAATAATCCTAAAATTTAGGCAATACAAATAAATCATTTTTAATAAAATTTACCGGCGTCATTTTCAATCTAATTAGATATGAAAATTTTGAAATTATCAAAAACTTAATTTTAATTTAAATTAAAAATTAAATAATAATATTATTGTTACTTTAATGTGTAGATATAAAAAATAAAAATTATAATTCTGATTTATTATTATTATACCTTTAAAACTTATTGGATGTAATATAATATTCATATTTATGTTGTGATATACATTGCTTATTTAATTCGTAAATAGTGTATGATACATTTATATTTTTTTACAATACCTAAATATAATAATTTTCTGCCGTGCTCAGTAAAATATTAGTTTATATTTAAAAGAGTGTATGTAATTTTTGAGTTGCTATTAATCCTTTTTTGTATAATCTTTTAAATAAATGAATTGGGAAATATAAATAATTTTAAAAATATATTTTGATTATTGGGGAGAATTCAAAAATCAAATCGTAATGGTCAAAATTATGTACCCAAATTTATTAAACAAACAGAAATTTTTTTGTTAGGTGTATTTTATTTTGCTTTTTAATACAATCAAAATTGTTTTATTTATGTTAATTAGATGCATACATCCTCTTCCATTTGTATATTACTTATCAATGTTTCTTAGAAATATAATTTTAATTGAATTTTGTAATAAATATATTGCATTATTGTCAAAAATATATAAAATTTGAAAAAATATACTTCCATTGTTACAATGAATTGAGTGTAGAATTAGTTAAGGGAAATTAATATTTTATGGTTAGGTGTGAAAAGGTTGTTATTTTTATAAATGAGACTAATGAAGTGAGATAAAAAAAAAAGGAAAGTGGGATAATTCAAGCGGAAAGAATGGAATATATATTTGTGTATTACTTTTTAATATTAAAAAAAAGGATAATTAACTAAATTGAATTGAGTATAAGTTCATACGTATACATATTTCAATATTTCAATTAAAAATATAAACAATACTAAATATTAATTGTGAAACGCACGGGGTGCAATTCTACCCTCTAGAAAACAAAGTGTCCATTCAAAATATTTCATTATAAAATATTTGCAACGTATTTAATGATTGAAAGTTGTTGTGATTTATTTATATAATGCATTTCCCATATTATTTATAATTAGCCAAAGTGGTTGTGAGTTATTTTTGTCATGAAATAAAATTTATAACTGCGGTTGGCCCCCATTAATGATTTTTGAGAGCTTCTAAAATATTGTTAAATAATTACAGAGATTTTAATTGTTACATAATTGTAGTACTTCCTTCTATTATTTGTGCTTCTATCCTATACATAAATATAAATATTTTTTAAAAATTTACATTAATTTAAACACACACCCTACATGTTACAAACAAACAACTAAAAAATAATATACACATAATTACACAATTTTTTTCAAATCCGGCAGATGTAGTTAAGAGCAAGGAATCATTCGTCTCCACGAGATTGTCAATTTCTTGTATGTATATATTTAAAAATAAAATTATAGTGTTAAGCCCATGAATAGATAATCGAATCCTATAATGTTCAAAGTTCGCATTTTGCCTCTACTTTTAAATACTATATTAGTTATATATATTCAAACTAAATATAACATATCTAAATTTCATTTTAAATGGTGGAATAAAACTTATTCATTTGATAGATTCATATAATATAAGCATAAAATGTATTGATTCTCTAAATTAAAAAGCATACCTAGTATCTATTTTGTCCATAGTTTGTAAGAGCTTACAATTATTCTATGTTGGATTTGATTGAAATTATTGATTAAAGGCGAATATTCTATCAATAAACTAGGATTTGGATAGATCATGCAATATATATCGCATATATTTTCATTCAATTTATAATAAGTCGAAATCTCCCTTAATCCTACTTCATCTAATATTAACAATTAAATGATTTCTCAATTTGACTCATCGACGTGATGGTATTCAAAATTTAAACCATACAAAAAATATTGAAATGAGGTGAATCAAGATTGTCAATCTCCACTTAATCTATCGATATAATTCAAGGCTTCACTTTCCACTATATCCCACATCGCTCCATATGTTTACCATACTCCACATTTCAACAATGTGCATACACAGAGGCATGGGGGTTTGTTCGGAATTTTTTTCGTTTTTATAGTATTGTGATCCAATAATTTATGAATGAATGAAATAAGAAAGAATATGATATAAAGAGGTTGAAGTTAAGGTAAAGGTAAAGAAAAATTGTCGACCCCATATGAGAATTTTCAGGATCCATCACTATGCATAGAAGATGAATAGCAATCATCCCAATGCATTGGACTAAAAAAGTGGTGAAACAAATAGGCCAACCAAAGCATCTTTGCCTTTCCTACAGGCATTTTGAATGATCCAATTTAAGCAAAATCAATGAATGAGGAAAAAAAATGATAACTAGAATGCAGAATGGCATTAATTCAAAAAACTGTTTCACAGTAGAATACATTGAACAGAATCAAGACTTGATCAAAGCTTCTATAGCTTAAGATTGAGATCAATGGTATCAACATTGTCATCCTTGCCCTTTCTCACACAGTTGGTATCGGGATCCGTAGGCAGCTTAATTGGGAAGAAGTTGAAAGACTGCTTCACTGATCCACTTGATTCAGGTTGATGGATATGGCTCATGTCATGCTCCTGTCAAATGAAGAAACTCAAAAGATTTCAGACAAGGCCATCAACATGTAGGAACACAGACAACAAAAAACAAAAAGAAACAAACACATTTCATTGCAGACCTGGCTTGGTCTGCATTCATAACCAGAATGATGATTGTGCTTGGATATGGAACATGGAGAGGCAGATGAGGGAGGAGCCAATGTTAGAAAGTCTCCGTTTAGGCTGTCGTCGTTATCATCTCCGATCACTTCATTTGGCATCTGCTCAAGCAGGGGATTTGCTCTGAAAAGTAGTGATAAGAAAAACCATTAGAAAATTTCAAGAATTATGACTCCACAAATTTTGTTATCATCAAGATTGCAAATGATGAGTCTATCAACCTGATGTACTTGTTTCTTGATTCTGCCACAGCTGTGTATCCGCTGCTACATAAAGCTAGCTCGTCTGGTCTAGACGAGGAAGCAGCATAACTAGGGCGAAAGTTGCAGAGCAGAGAAGAAGGGGCATATGAACTTTCTAGAGTAAAGGGGTAAGACCTCTTCATTCCAACTATCTACATTCCATCATCATCAAATCACGCAATAAGTGAAATTGGATATAGACAATGAACAATGCAATGCATCATCTTGTTGCAGTAAGAATTCAAGTGGGATTATCATTTGAATAGAAAAATGTGATCTTGTAGATGAAGAGCAATGGTACCTTGTCTTCCACACTCCATTGAGGTGCATAGTTGTTAGGATGAGAACTTTGGTTTGAAGGGGGCTCCAAATGAGAACTTAATACTGATGATGGTGATATCCCTGACTGCACCTGCAACAAATCACAAATGCCTTTCTTCAATACAAGGAAATTGAGAAACACACAAAAACTAGATGCCCTTTTTTGAAAATGAATTACATATCAAATCATATAAACAAACCATTGAAGAAGAAGGTGGCTGAAAATGGTGTGATCTCTGAGGTGAAAGTGGGGTGCTCAACTCATATGGTAGATTTCCTTGAGGATCAATTGCAAAACCATGATGATCCAACCTCTGCTTTTCTGAAAGATTACACTGACCACCACCCCATAATCTAGGCAAACTGTCTTGAATGGGACTCGAAATGGCTTGAGAGCCTACCTCCCCTGCACCGGCACTTGAGTGTTTCAAAACAGAACAACTTTCTTGAAGGATTTCAATATTGGGGGCCGATTGGGCATGCCTAAACAATGCATTGGATGAGGAGAGATTGGATGGTGATGGTGGTGGAACTGAGTTGTGAAAGGGGGGAAGATTTGGCCTAAACTTCTGTACAGCCAAAAATGAAGTGGCATCACAAGGTGAAGCAATTGAATTTTTGGCCAAAATATTAGCTGCGTGTAGAGACTCCTTTTGTTGCTCCTCCAATATAATCTTTTCAAGCTGCGCCACACCTAACCCTCTCTGTGGCACCTTTTTGGGCTTAATCTTTTTCGGCCTACAACTGCCAATGCCACTGCCACTGCCACCACCGCCACCGCGGCCACCACCACTTCCTCCGGCACCACTATAGTGAGAGCCAGAAAGATTTTCTTCTTGAGCCATCCTCCCTTGTATCCATCAAAATCAACAATAAATCTTGGGATTTAAAGGAGAAGCCAAAAGGGTGATGAACGTAAATGGCAAGTCATCCTCCATATCCCCTATCAAATTCTTGAGATACCCAAAATCTGGAAAACACAAAATCTGAGGGGTTTGAAATGTAACCCGAAATGGAAAATCTGAAAGAATTTAAACAACCCAGATTTCCATCTTTTAGATTGCACAAAATCCCCACACTCATGAGGTCAAGATTGCACCCTTTTTCATTCTATGGTAACACACACACCCATCATCATAATTTCAGCAAAGATTGCAACTTTAATTCTCTTTTTCTTTTCTTTTCTGAAAAAAAAATCAGTTTCTCCCCTTTCACATAAATGGGAGAGAGTAAAACATCAGATTTTCTCTCAAGGGTGTCTGAGAGACACACCAGATCACTTATATAACCGAAACATAAGGAAACTAGAATTCGTAATTTTTACCTTACTTTCAAAATTTTCAAACTTTATTACGCAAATCTAAGGCATGCTATTTCAATGCTTTGCCCCTCTATCTCACTCCAATTAATCGCCCAAATCCTCGCTCCACTCCTCTTTCCCATCCTGACCGGATCTCTCCCCCCCCCTCTTCTTCTTCTCTCTTTTTTCTTTTCTTACTTTATTTAGGAGCTTGATTTCTATGACACAGTAAAAATGGGATTTCCAAAAGGAGAAAAATGTCTGTGTAGTAAGGCAAGGTTTGATTGTGCATGTTTGTGGCTTTTTTGGATATATTTTCTGCCTGCATTTGAGGTCCCCCTCTCCGTGGATTGCATGCCCATGCCCATGCATGTATGTTCATCTTCACCTTCATTTTCATTTTTTTTTTTTTCTAATATTCTATTATACAATATTTTATGTTGCATGTGCCTTATTTTTACAATTTCATTATATTTTACATTCTATAGTGACATATATATTATAATTCCCTAACTGCTTACCAATTGTATTAAATTTAAACAAAATCGTCTGTTCAGTATCATATCATTCATATTTACAATATCAATATAATATATAATATTTTGTGCATCGATTAACGCGTCCTTATACATTAGGAAACAAAATTTTGGTTAGTATTTATTATGAAATTTTGTGAGTTTCGTTTTTATTTTATTTTTTGTAAGTTAATGCATACTATAGATTGACAAATGATTACTTCCTTCATCCTGTCATGTTTTTTTTTTTTTTTTATGTCCCATATATATGGCCCATTATTTAAATTTAGTATTATTTTTTTATAATAATTATTACTAAATAAGGATAATTCAGAAAATTTGTTTAAATATTTAATACATTCATAAATGATTTTTGACATTCATGCTAGATGAAACTGGACCAAATAATCGGGACGGATGAAGTATTTTGTTACCTCAATTATTAACTAATTAGACTTGAATGACTTGAATGAGAAGCAATGTTGTAAAATAAGTTATATAGTAACAATAACAAAGACTAAAGGTAAAAAAAAAACGATTATTGCTATGTGATAAATTATGATAAAGAAAAAAAAATTACAGCAATACAAAATAAATTTTCACCTAATATAAGGTGGTCCAAAACGGGGATTAGCTCATTTTGGGCATGTAATATTACATATTTTTTTGTTACCTCCTCAAAAAATATATATATTACATCTTAATGGTTTCAATACCCAAAATGCTTAACGTGGTCCATTATATATTCTTGATCAATTTCACTGCATAAAATAATCATTGTGTTTTTTTAAAAAGCATTATATATTACGCAGGCCGTAATCTACTCCATAATATTTAATGTAAATATATTTTCTCCATGAGATAAATCGATATGCACATATATATATATATATCTATTAATCTTTTTTATAAAGAAAGAAATTAAATTGTGAAGTGATCTTCAAAGATTGTTGCAAAGATATAGTACCAAAAAAACGTTGAAAAATCTAAATCCAAAATCATCATAGCCAGCCGAATCTGATATGAAATAATGGTGTGAACAGAATAAATATAGCAAATTAAAATTTGTCTATTAAATTCTCAAATCTTGAGAAATATTGCATGGACCACTTGGAAACTTTTTTTTTTTAATAAAAAAAAAACATTTAAATCCCAGAAATGGAAGGGTTTGATCCAACAAAACCGAAAGGCGATATCAGAATTGAAAAGAGAGGAAAATAATGAATATGGCGGAAATTTGAAAATAAAAATCAAATCTTTCAAATGTTATGCCAATGGATTTGGCTTTCAAGATTGGGTCCACTTTTCCCCTAACAAACTCCCTCTCTCTCTCTCTCTCATTTGAATGGCTGTGCAGAGCACAGCTTTTGTGTAGCGCCACCGCAAGGACGGTGGAGCCACCGTGACGCCACCCATTTTCTGCCCTTTTCATTTTGCATGATAGCATTTGGTTGGACATGCCAAAAATGCCCATTGATGGATGTTACGTTACATTTGCAAAAATATGTAATTGAGCAATATAATAATATTATTTGTTATTTGTGGAGAAGGGTATTAAAACTTTAGAATTAAGAAAAATCGGATTCATGACGATATTTTTTCATTATGTATATAAATATCATTTCAGTGTTGTGGAACATGAAAAAATACCTTTATTCGTTTGAATTTATCCTGTGATTTATTGTTATAGTTTAAAACAGAGAAAATTATAACATGAAAGGTCCCGTAGCTCAGTTGGTTAGAGCGTTGGTCTTATGAGCCGAAGGTCGCGGGTTCGAGCCCCGCCGGGACCATAATATTCATTATATTTATTTTAATATAAAATATATATTTTTATTTTTAAAAGAAAAAATGCGAATAATAATTTTTAAAATTTTTTATTAAAAAAAAAATATAAACAAAACACTTGCGTCGTAGCAAAGTTATGATGAGTAAAGAGGCGTGGATAGTTATTGTTGTTTATGATTAATATTTGCAGTTTGCTAAAATATCACACTCCCACCACCCTCTCTTCAGTTGGTTTGTCAATTGCAATTTGCTACTCACCCCTTTTTACACCAATCTCCCTCTCTTTCTCTCACCTCACCTCTCTCTCTCTCTCTCTCCAAAAAACAACACACACAAGAACATTGGAAGAAGTCATGCATCACCCACGTCCATAGCCTCCTCATCAGGTAGCACAACTTTGCCCATTTATATCTCCCATCCCAATATTATTCATTCCTTCTAATTGAGATTCATAGCTCTCTTCTTTCTTCATTGCTTTTTGTTGAATTCTTGAATATTCGTTGCTATTTCAATTAACAAATATTGGTACAGCTAAATTATTGCACAAAAGTAAGTGACCTTTCTACTTAATATACGACATGTAATGTAATGTAATGTAATAAACTTATCGGGATCAAAGATAGCTTATTCAATTTTGACTAAACTTCATCATGTCATTATATTTTTGATCTAATGTAGAAATTGGGCAAGATCTGTTTTACTCGAACCAAAATTGATAATCTTTAAGAAATTAAGTGCAGTTTATCAAACAAAAATAAAATTTACGTTAAAATAGTAAATTAATGCAAGACCCTTTTCTTTCTTGGATACATGGTCTCAAATTCGATTCTAAAAAAATAAAAAATAAAAAATTGGTATATTTTGTGGTAGGTTAATGCAGCAGGGGAAGATCAAAATCAAGAGAGAGATGGGTTCAGGTTCTTGCTTCAATCTAAGGAGATCCAAGGTAGACAAATTCACCTTAATTATTATCGAAACACATGCATAACTCATTTTCTGATGTCATAATTAATCTGGTGCAGAAATCCAGCAGAAAATCAAAGGGATCCAAAAGCAAAGAGAAAACTCCCAAACCCCCACACCTAACACAAGATGCTGCCGCTGTAAGAATTCAGTCTGCCTTTCGAGCATTCAAGGTTAGCTCCATAGTTTCGACACAAATTCTTAGTGCACTAATCCCTAACTCGGGGCTCAAGTGATCAGAGCGTTCATGAATATATACGAGTTTTAATGAGAATACGTGGGTTTGGTGTGATTTAAATTAATGCACTACATTTCGAAAACATTAGCTGCCCAGGCCTTGACCTTCTAGAGGTGTTCCACCAAATTTTAGGGTAGCTTAGACCAATTTTTACAACACAAAGATCTCAAGTCGGGCCGAGCCGAATTATGGCCTATAACCTCTAAAACCCATTCTGAACAGGGACTTCTTGAGCATTACATTGTATGGTTTGCATTGTTGTAAAAATTCTCGACTGCCTAGGCCTCGCCTAGGTGCTAGGCAGTCCCCAACTAAATCAATTACCCTTAAATCCATGTATATAATCGGTTTGGCGAATAAATACAGTCTAGGCACTGCCTAGGCCGCCTAATCCATTTAGGTGCCAATGTACGTGAATTTAGGTGGCCCATTAAACTCGCTATACGTCACCTACATGGCCGACTGAGCGGGCTAATCTATTTTTTTAAATTTTTTTTTAAATGGTTAAAATTTATATAATCTTATTTTTTATTTATTAGTAAATATTAGCTTACCGATTAACAACCTCCTAGAAAACGCCTAGGCCCCACTCGAGCGCCCAACTAGCGATTTTTACAGCTTTTACAACCATGATGGTTTGGTGCAGGCAAGGAAGAGATTGCGCGGTCTAAAAGGTGTCGATAGATTCCGAGGAGTCGTAGAGGAAGGGCAATATTCAGTGAAAAACCAAGGCATGTCTGCTCTGAATCAAATCCATTTCTGGAGCAGGATACAGACGGAGATCAGAGCTCGATGGCTTGGCATGGTGGTTGAAAGCCGAGCGCGTCAGAAGAAGCTCGAAAACCAGTTCAAACTTGACTCCAAGCTCCATGAACTAGAGGTAAATCTGGGCAGTCAAAAACAAGAATACTGTTCCATTTTTTTGTCACTCTTCATCCATTTATAGCACAACATGGTTGCCATTATTGAGGAGACAACTGGAATCCCACTGCTGAATTAAATTCTATCAGTATTTGGTATGCTTCTATTATTGTACTGACACTAGATCCCTCCATTTTCTGTAAATCACTACTTATTAGAGTTTCTATAATTCTATTCCTGCCCAAAACTGCTTCCACTTCTTCATATAATCTATATTCCATGTGAGTCTTGCTGCCTGTTTTTCGGCTGAAACTGTTTCAGGTGGAATGGAGTGGTGGCCCAGAAACCATGGAGGAAATTCTCAACAGGATACAATACAGGGAGACAGCGGCAGCCAAACGCGAACGGACCATGGCTTATGCTTTCTCTCACCAGGCATGAATTTCCTTCTCATTCTAAGCATGTTTTTTCAGTTGGTTTAAAGCTAGATGGGTGTTGCAGTGGAGGGCGAATTCGAATCAGTATTTTGGACAGTCTTACTATGATGTTAGCAAAGAGAGCTGGGGCTGGAGCTGGAAGGAAAGGTGGGTTGCTGTTCGACCGTGGGAGAAACGGTATCAGACAACCCTCGCCCCTATCAAGAAAGTCGAAGCTAAGCAGAAGAGGAATGAAGATGCAAATCCAGCCACCACGAAACCTAAAGTTAAGCAGGATCCGTCCAATGGAAAAGTGTCGAAAAAAACATCTCCAGTCCCCCAGGTGCATGAGCAACAATTACGACTACCTCATTTCTGCAGTATTTCTCACTAACCTGGAACTGGTTTTGGGCACTATACACCTACACCTTCATCATGTTCTAATAATTCGAAGAAATATCTTCACCATTTCATGGTTTGTCAACAGTTAAATAGAGGGATTTGCAGAGTCTATTTTGTAATGATGGGGATTTTTGCACTATTAGTTTGTTACTTTGTTTGTCAAGACTAAAGGTCAAGTATAAATGGATGGTTGATTGCTTCTGCTCTTCATTTTAGTATAAATCTTCAGAGAAATCTCAATCTATACTTTCTCACTATCTTATAACAAGAAGCTCAAATTCCCATTTGCTCCAACAAGTGTCCTAACATATTTGTCCATGTCTGAACAACTCAAACAACTTCACAAACAAAGTTGTCAGCATCATAGGAAGTCACATGATATTATTATTTACCTATCTTCATCTTTTGATCCAACTATTTTTCACAGTAATTCTCCCTAGTTTTTTACATTTCTTGCAGGCCTCCATTTCAGGGGTCAGAATATGCTTGTAATAAAAGCCTGCTATGCACTCACTTTTTTCTTTTTTTTTTTTTGAACAGTAGTAATCACTAAACAGCCATAAAGAAGTACCAACAACCATCAAGTAGTTGTCACCATCTCTAAAGAAACCAATAAATTCTTTTTCCCTTTTCCCCTTTCTTCCTTTTTATTGCATCTGTGCCTGATGTAGAACAATATCTTCCAGCTAGAGTTGGGAATTGTTAGGAGGCAGAGACATTTTGCAGAGGTGGGGGGGGGACCAAGCATTGATGATGGCTAAGCACCCAATTTTTGGTAGAATCCAAAGGCTATTTCCTTTCCATAATTGAGTTTTAAGTCATTTCATTCATTCATTCATTTGTCACAACTAGTGCCTACTTAGTTGTCACAACGAATCTTCTATCCCTACTGTATTTGAATCTCGTGTTTCATTACACGCCTACGGGCGTGGTTTGATGCAATAAGATCCAAGACAGAGACAACCTTTGTCAAGGTTGAATTGAACCTCACTCGGTTATACCTTTCATTCAGCTAGCAGCTCGGCCTAAATTCTCAATCAACACAGTGCTAACGGCTTCAACCGTTTCCTCCCATCCACGAGAGGCTCATACTGTGTGAAAAAACGACACCTTTCGAAATCCCCCCAAAACCCTTGTGTGATGGAGAAAAGAACTAAACTTACTGCAGTTTGGTGAAATTGAAGGCACTAAAACTATCAATAAATACTATCAATATATCGCTTTTCCAGCCATAAATAATTGATCATTTCTGTACAGATATAAATAGCACAAACTGATTGTTTCTCTAACAGCTATTTTTCCATTAAAGAAACAACAGACAAGCTCAAATCATGATGCCCACAATTATTTATATGCAAAATCATCTTGCATGAAACTTATTAGATATAATTAAATATATCAAGATTGAAGATAAACTTGGAGAATCAATATCATTCATACATCTCCCATGGATACTCAATACATGGCCCTGAAAACTAAACAAGAAAACACACAGAGACAATCACAGCATCATGCCAAGAGTAGATAATGCATAAGCAATTCGAATGGCTTCAAACAAAGTCATTCAAGCATAATGAAACATGAAACAAATACACCAAACATCAAGAAAGTCGAGCTCTGTACGCTCATTCAGGCATCGTACATGAAACTAATACTAGACACAATAAGCAATTAAACATAGAGTAGCAAGCCGGAAACGGAAAACCTGATACTAGAACCTGAATTCTTCGGCTTTCGGCAGCTGCCATGGACTAAAACTCGCCAAACTTCATCCATTTAATCCTGCTGATAAAACCTTACCCTGCAAAAATGAATACAGCTTAACAATATCTAGAAGCTAAAGCACTGGAATAAATGAAGCAGAGGGTGGAGGTGACCTACTAATGGAAGGAGGATGGGATTATCTAGTTTGGCGAGTAGAACTCAGTGGCGAGAATTGGAGGAAGCAGAGGACGGCTTGTCAGAATAGCCGTCGTGCTCCTCCTCTTCACCCTGAATTCGTGCAGGAATGTGAAAACCCGGAAAACCGCCATAGCCAGAGCCGAATCCTACGCCCAAAACTGACGAAGGATAGATAGCTGCAGCTCCTGGGAACTGCTGGTGGTGGAGGTGGTGGTGACTCTGATCAAAGGCGGCGGGCGGGTCGATCCAAGCACGAACTGAAGGTGTGTTACTGGACTGAAGGGGTCCCCTCTGTGAAACCAATTGGTTTTGGTTATGGTTATGACCAAACAGCTGCTGCAGCAGCGGCTGCGGCGCTGGTGGCGAATTAAAGAAATATCCTGGCGCAACGGCGGAGGCATCAACCCCGCTGCCCCAGGCTGCAAGCTTCTGGAAGCGGCTGAACTCCGTTGCCTGATGATGCTGGTCTCCCCAGCTGCCACCACTGCCTACGGTAGAATCAAAAGCTAACGGAGTGCCGCTCAGCAGCAGCTGCCCGTGGACACGTGGCTGGTGGGCGTCATGATTTGAGGTTTGATGGTGCAGCAAGATTGGATCTTGCACTGGCTGCAAAGAGAGCTTCAAATCTTGGTTATGGTGGCTGATTCTCGGCATTAAATCCGAAGAACTGAAGCTATGGAACTGCATAGCTGAAGAGCTAGCATCGCCGGTAGTACCCACTGGGAAGAAAGACTTGATTGTATCAGCAATTGCATCGGAATCCATTGATGGCGGCAAAAAGCTCGTAATTTGAGCGTTGGGGTTGTTGGCGATGTTTCTGCGGTGGAGAGTTTGCTGCTCTTCTTCGCTTCCAACCATTTTCGCCGCCATCCTTTTAGTCGACGGGCCTGGTACGTCCGAATTCAGCAAATAGCTCTGTTTCGTGTCGGAATCTTCCGTTTGCAAATCAACGTCGCCGGCGGAAGTGGCGGTGGGATGCCAGGCGGGGAGCTGCGCGAGCTCATCAATGGCAGCTTGGGCTTTCTTGATCAGCCAATCCACCGCCTTGCTGGGTCGGTCGTAGCCGAGGCGGTCTTGAACATCGTAGAACTGAATAGCGGTGTGGGCGGCGAGGCGGACGCGGCGGTCTCGGGGGCCCTTAGCGGTGCAGACTTTGCTGTGCCGGTCTTTCCGGCCGGTGGAGCGGACAATGTGACCGCCTTGGACCTCCACAACCTCTCCAAGGGTGCTCCTTGCGCCTAGTCTCTGCTGCTGATGGCTGCTCTCCGCCATTTTCTTGTGCAATCTCGCATGTTCGGCGGCAGGCTCCGTGGATGAAGGGAGGCAGGCGAGCTTCTTGGGTGGCGGCGAAATGTGGTGGTTGGAATCTAAACTTCCGCCGTAAAGGAGCTGGTTTGGGTGGAAAAGCTGGTGGAATGGCACATGGGGTGATTCAGATTGCTGCTGCTGCTGCTCTGCTAAATAATTCTGGTTTTGATTTTGAAATTGAAATTGAAATTGATAAAGATGAGGAGGAAGAGGGAGAGGAGGATTCCTGTGAGGATCCAGACTCAGAGCCTTGTGACTTTCTTCTTCCAGCTTTGGATTTGCAACACTTTTTCAATCTGCTTCTGCAAACTCTGAGATTTCCGCTTCTTTTGGCTGCGCAGAATCTGAGCCTTTATGCCATTGAAGCTTTGCAAACTCCATCACCCACAAATTTTTCATAGACTTTCAGAAGCCTAAACCATCAAAAACCGGAGCCTAACCCATTCCCCTCAAATTTCTCACTTTTTCACAGCTTTTGATGATAGCTATGTTTCTGTACTGCACTCTACCACTGCAAACCTGTACTGTACAAGAATTTGCAACAATTAAATCAGCTGATACTCAAACTATTTTCTTGGGAAAATTTACCCCTACACTTCACTCGGAGTATTATACTGGGTTGAAAAGTGTGAATAAATGAGATTTTGCCTTTCCCGGATGGATGGCAGTGATGAGGCGGGTGGCAGTGTTTGGGTCAGAGAAGAGATTAAAGATCTGCGTAGATATAAACACTGCTTCTGTATTTGTACAGCACAAATACCAACTCAACACAATATACTAATTTTTTTTCCACTCATTCATAATCATGCTCATGCTTTCAAAATTATTTCACCCCCTTTTCCCCTCAATTCCACACTCTCCCATACCATTGGGTGGTTTCCAAGATTTTCCCCCCTTTCCCTTTTTCATTTTTTCTTTCTTTTTTACTTATTATTACATGGATACTAGGTCTTAGAACCCTAATCTCTCTCTCTCTATTGTGTGTGTTAAGGGATAGATAGATAGATGATAGATCCTCCCAAATGGCACCACCACCCCCCTTTTCGAAAGTGACCTCTTACAGCTTTTCTGGTTTTTCCAATTTTTATTTTTTTTTATTTTTCTTGGAACCCTCCTCCTCTCTCTCTCTCTCTCTCTCTCTCTCTCAAAAGAAACACCACAATTTTTTCCCTGAAATATCTCTCTCCCAAACAAGCTTTTCTAGGGAGTTCAATCATGTATCTCTACATGGCATATTGGCATCCCTCTTTAATTTGGTCTCACCTTTTCCTTTGCCTTTCCATTATCATTTATATTCCTAACACAACCTTCGCTCTTCCATTTTTAATCATCCTTTCCCATCATTGTCTCTTCTCCAATATAAATATCTCAATCTTTCTTCTTTATGGAGTATGTTATTTGGATATTTGTAAAGTCACTCTTCTAGTTTAAACCACATAAATTATGAATCTTACCTCAATAAAACTATCCATCTTTAAATATACTATAATTCATTTATATCGTGGAATTATATACTAAAATTTATTCATTCGTTTATTTAAAAATATTCTCAATAATTGATAGAGTTACAAATTTTCTTAGTCACCCCTTAAAATCTATGTGACAATAATGTCACAATTACTTGCATTTACATTTTTTTTTATAAATGACTAACCCTGAAAAGATATTTCAACGCTCTTTTTAGAGTTAATCATCGCTAGAAGAAATACATCATTATCAATCACCATTAACAGAAATAAATTGAGTTATATTTAAAGATTGATGGATACCATCTTACCACAAACGATTGTGCCTTTTACACGAATGTACTCCCCCGTCTCAATCTATTGGTCACTCTTTCTGTTTTAGTCCGTCCCGATCTATTGGTCCTCTTTCTATTTTTGGCAAAATTTTAATATAGACACGCCACCCTAAAATTTGGAATGCCCGTCGACTATATTTAAAGTTTTTATATGTATATTTAAAAAAAATATTAAAATAATTATTTTATTTTATTATCATACATGAACAAATTTGTGACTGCATAGTTTTTTTTTTTCTGTTTTTTTTAATAGGAATATATGTATTAAACTCACACACCCATCACACACCCAAATATCTCAGAAAAGCTCGAATCTATGACTTCTTGGTCCAAATAAGTTGCTTTAACCACTATCCGAGCGAGGGGAGTTTGTGACTGCGTAGTTGCATAGGCATCATGGCATTATTGTTAGCATCTTGGACATGTCTACTTCTTTAGTCACACTACAATCATTTTCACTGAAACCAGTGTACTTCTCATGCTTTAATTTCTATCAACCCCTAAACATAAAATTTTACCCAAAAAAAAAGAACATTTCTAAATTTTAGAAAACATATCTTCTTTTTTTTTTTTTTTCATTTTATTGTTAGGATGGATTATGTCCACTGATCCATCATAGACACGTGTTAATGTAACTACGAACTAATGTGGCAATATAATACTAGACGCAACTTATTAAAGTACTCCCTCCGTCCTGGTTAAATATGCTCTTTTCTTTTCGGCACGAAAATTAAGAGTTGTGAGTGTAGAATGAGTTAGTGGAATGAATATTTTATTGTTAAGTGTGAAAAGATTGTTATTTTTGGAGAGAGACCAATTCAGTTGGGACACCCGATTTGGTAAGAGGGTCTATTATGCTGCGACGGAGTGAGCATTATTTGCATTCAATATGTTATGTATTCAAGTTATATCGGGGTATTTGAATACAATCTATCTATATATACCTAAAAGCAAAACCTCATCCCAAAAAAATTTCCCCCCAAAATATATTACCAAAAATAAACTCAACTTATATTAGGCAAGTAAAAATGAATATGGTAAGTATGTAATTACTAATTGTTTTATTAGAATATATATATAGAAATGTGATCATATACTAACCCATCTCCACATGATAAATAAGAACTAATCATAATCATTAATTATTATGATCAAACGTAGCAGATTAATTCCCTTTCTATTTTTTACTTAATTAATTTTTGTAGCTGAAGGGTTTTACGGTAATTATATAATGCATTGTATCCCTAAACTATCCATGTTTCGCAACCATATCTGTGAGATTTGTTTAATTTCATTACAAATGCAACGATTTTTTGGTAGATTTTATAGAGATATGTACTTTTCTTTATCATTAATTTTCAGATTGTTTTAATTTTATCTTTATCACGTATATGGTGCATTTTATAGAAAATATAATGCATTATTTATTTATTATATCATGCATTATATAATGCAATTATGATATTTTTCTTAAATTTTATTTTATAATGCAATTCAATTAAGAATGCACTAAAAAACAATTAAAAATGCACATCATACAAGAATGCACTTAAAAGAATTAAAAATTGCACTTCTAACAAATAAAAAGTGCACTTCATATACAATTTAGACATACTTCTAATGCAATACATATACTTAAAATGCACTAGTGAAAATAACAAATTAACTTAGTACACAAAAAAATGCACAAAAAATCATTAAAGATGCACTTCAAAATAAATAAAGAAGAAAATGAATATACAACCTCAATGTGTGTTGGTGCATTAAGAACAATACTCTAATGCATTTTATTGCAGTCATTGATGCAATTAAATAGATAAAATTTAATATTTGTAGAAGAAAATGGTTTGAATGATTGAGGAGGGTAATCCGCCGAAAATTTTCAATAAATTCAAATGTCAAGATCTACTATATAAAAACTATCCTAATTTATGTAATCCCTATTTTCACGACAACTTCTAAATCGTGGGATATTATTGGGATGTTTTTTACTATAATAGCCTTAGATACACTGAAGTATTAAGGAAAATGCAGTGCAATTTGTGGCAATCAGCTTCATTCTACACGGTTGATTAAATATATGGACGTACGGGATCAGTTCCTATTTAGCATACTAGAGGGGGTTATCTTGGGATCACAACCCTATTTATATATTTATATATATATATATATATATATATATATAATAATAATAATAATAATAATAATAATAATAATAGTGATATAGTATATTAGGTTAATAATATCAAATATATTAAGTTTTATACATTACATAATTAATAAAACTATGGAAATATTCTGAAATTAATAGTTAGATATGTAGATTAGTTTACAAGCCACAACAATTAAGCGAACTTATATAATTCATTTTTCATTAATTTTTTAAGAACCGACACATACACATTCACAAAATATAACATAATTACATATTTGATAAATTTTATATTATAAATCCAAATCATGTAATTAATTATATTCATAAAGCTTACCTATTCAAGTTTCAATAGTTTACCCAAAAAATATAATTTGGATGGCCAATATTATTTACAACTTATTACTTTATTCAATAAATTTTAATAATTATAAGTTATTATTAATCATTGTTCATCAATTTTTTGATATATGACTAATTATTACTCATCTATATAACCATTTTCCTCCCGCTTAAAATGAATTTTAGAAACAATTATTCATATAAATATAGAAAGTATAATACAATAAATTTAATATGGCAAAAATGGAGTTATGGGAAATAATTCATGAATTATATAGTATCAATTGATGGCAACAAATACAAACTCATCTAGAAAGCACGATTAAATAAGAATAATTAGGCATGATAAATAGGCTGATTTTACGTCATTTTTAATGATTGAATTAATTTAATATTAATTGAGAGATTTGTATATAATCCACATCATAGCTATCTTTTAACTTAGTTTTTTATTTTCGTTAGAGCTAGGTTTTCATATTTTGGTTTTATCATTCGTTTGTGTATCAGAACTCATATGTTGTTATTGTTAATTGTTTGGTTCATTAAGTTTTGTTGTAATCGCAGATTCTATAGATAGGCATTTGATACATAATAGATAGATTTGGCCCTCTATGTATTTTGTGAAGGTTGATATTTGTGATTTTTCGTTGTGATACGCAGTGAATTTATTTTTTGAGTTTTTTATTTGTAATTACGTTATTCTTAGCTAATGTGACTTTTTGAGTATTTTTTTTTTCATTAAAAAGATGTCTAAAGTGAATATATTTCTTCTTTTTGCTATTAATTGATCAATTAGTATATAATTCAAGAGATTTTTGTTTGTGCAATGGTTACTGAGACAAAAAAAAATATGAAGAGAAAAAAAGTGAAGCATAATAGGAAGGAAGTCAAGATGGACGGTTTCTATATATTACTAATAATTTTCTGAAGATATACTAATTTGTAAGATTACGAATTTTGATTGGTTTTCATATTAATATATGGTTATCACAAAAGTGGTTATGCTGTTATTTTGTTTAGTTATGTTTTCTTTTAAAATGTTGTTATTTTACCTTCATTATCGTCACTACTTCAGGTTTGTTATTTTTAAATAATATCATTTTATATAACGAAAACATATAATTATTAATTTTATTTTTATTTTTCTCACTACTTCGTCTCCATATTTTGCTAATATAATGAAATGCAAATTTGTTGTCTAATCTTAACTTTTGAAATAAATCAAATTAATTTAAACTCACATACTCATATATTATCGGAGTTTTTGAATCTATGATATATTGGTCACAAGCAAGACACAATATATATCACTGAATTATGTCAATTTGTAATATGATTATGTATTAAGATAAAGATTATACTTAGTTATTCAATTTGTGAGTTATGTTTAATGTGTTAGAAGTATAAAAATATATATTTTCTAATTTAGGTGATTTATGAAAGTAACAAAAATAAATATGTTCCAAGACAAAAACCAATACAAATTGAAGCTTTGGTTCAATATAATTTGAATTTTCATAAATTCTTGATTTGATGATTATAGGGCTCGGTTTATATTTTAATAGAATCAACCATATGATATTCCTAAATTATGAGTTAATATAGTAAATGGAAAGAGAAAAAAAATATCTAACTATTTTGATTTTGTATTTTATAAATTAAATGGAAGTGTCAAAAAAAATTATAAATGATTATAAGTGATAAATGATTATTAGAGTTCAACATGTATTAAATTTTTTTAAAAAAAAGTAGAAAATCTATTTATTTTAAAAACTTATTATAAATGATCATTGGGAAACACATAATCAACTCTTGTGATATATGGAAGCTCAATCCATGTCCCGACTACAGCTCATCACCATGATATGCGACTATATCCCTTGATCTTATGACCTCTATATCCATCGAGTAATATATCAGTTCAGCATCAAACAACTGGCGACCAACCTGCGACAAGTTATGATCAAGGGCAGAGAGGAGTAGTCACATATTGGCTGCTATAATAGTTTAAAGTTGTATATATACATGTTGTAAATTCCCTCAACAAGGACATACATGTTCAAATTCACAAATATATTCAGTTAATAAAAAAAATTATACAAAATGCAAAGTCGAGGGGCTTTCGGCACTCCTCTGCAATCTCTTTCAAATCATCTATGTCTCCATCATACCTGAGCCACATTCTCACGATTAGCTGCACATATTTATTCCACAACATATCACCAATTATTATTTGCGCAATTCAACAAATTTATTGTTGAGAAAATATACTCACAACAATATATAAATAATGTTTATTAAATGTTTAAACGAAGATGGAATTAGTTGACAACCTCTAAAGAATTATATATGCTAATTTTTATTTTATTATTCTTATAAATATATTACTTTAATATTTGTTTGTGTGTACAATATTAATTTTAGGAATGAAGCAAGTATATAGGGGTGAGTACGAGGCAAGCCGACTCGCGAGCTATTCGGGATCGGCTCGAAAAAAACTCAAAATTAACTCGATACTAATTGAGTCGAGCTCAAGCTCGGGAAAGTAGTTGTCAAGCTCGAGCTTCATGATACTCAATTCGATAGGCTCACAAGCTTTATCGAGCTCGAGCTTATATCGACTCGAGCTCGGGTTCGAGCTAGGTTCACGAGCCTTATCGACTTAATATAATTTAAATTTTTATTTATGAATTTATTATTAATAAATAAATAATCTTAAATTTTTGTTAAATTTAAAAATCAAGCTCGATCGAGTTGAGTCGAGCTTGACAAGTTTGACACCGAGTCGAGCTCGATCTTAAAAATCTAAGCTCGATCAAGTCGAGCTCGAGCCTAGCCATACTCGACTCGTGATCACCCCTACAAGTACATTAGTTTTTCTCAAATTAATTTAAAATACAATCAATAATGTCCAATTCAGTATTTGTTTCATATGATAATAAAGTGTATGCAATGAGATGTGAAGAAAATTACAATAATAGAAAGTGACAATTCGCATGGATCGAATCCTTATTGTGTCGCTAGCGATTCATTGTTAAGGCCCAATTCGTATATGATGTGCTATGTGGAGGCTCAATTCGTATATAAACCTTGAAGCTCAATTATATCGAGATCTAATATTATGTAATATGAAACTAAAAAACTAAAGGTAAATGTGTCACATGGATATGCAATATAATGTTATTTAAAAAACAATTTATTTAATATCTAGAAAAAATATGTATCTCATGCAACACAAATGTGTAATACAAATATTTAATATTAGTAATATTAAATGGAGTGACACAAAAAATGAGGGAGCATAAATCAAAATATCAAAGTCTGTGTGAATTAAAGATATGAGAAGAGATACTAAAATATGTAGAGAGAAACGAAATAAGATTGTAAATTAATTAAGATTAATTAAATAATTTATAGTGTCAACTTTAACTTGACTAACAAATTGAAAGTATAAGCTAAACTCGATCGAATTTTAATATTTCACTACTATATATTAACATAATAATTAAAATTGATATATTTTAATAATAAAATTATATGTACGCTGCGAAACGCGCATCTAGCACTCTAGTTTACTTTTTAAAAAATAATAATTTCAAATGTGAGGAAGTTAATTGCAAGTTAAATGATCCAACTATAGCAAGCAAGAAATATAGATTATAGGTATGATATTGATTGGTGAAATAAATTCAGAGAAGACAATTAGAATAATCTGTAGCTGTGAATTTTAATGTCTCGAGTTATTAATCAATTAATTGCTCTTTAAATTGGATTTATGAAATCGCATTTATGGACATCAACTCGTATTTCCATGTATCTATCTTTCCAATATTCCATTTATTTTGCACTTTTCTTTCTTTTGAGGCCCACTGTTCTGTATCTCTATTATATTATTGATTAAAAAATACATTTGTTTACAAAAGAAAACCTCGCCAAATTTCTTTACAAAAATAGACATAACAAGTAATTTTAAACATGCTAATTACTTCAGTAATTGGAATATCATAAAACTGTATGTGTTTTTTTTAAATAAATTTCATATGCAATTTTACTTCAATTGAAAAAAGTCTGTTGTCGGACTCAGTGTTCGTACAGATTAACATATTTATTGTTCACTATTTAGACATTTGGATTGCTAGGCTTCATGTCTAAGTCTACGATAGGGTCACTTTTATTAAAAAGAAAAGTGTAGATTTTAATCAAAATCAGGCAAGTATAAAGTCTATAATTAAATGTGATAGATAATTAGGGATATCAATTTAGCCCGAAATTTGTGTGTTGACCCGATTAACCGGAGCTAAAATGCGGGGTTAGGATCGAAATATTTTGGCACGAAAAAAATTTAGCCCGAATAGCCCCAGACCGAATAACCCGATGCCCGATAGGGTTGAGCCCGAAACTTGACAGGTTGGCCCGATTAACCCGATTATATTTTTATTAGTATATTTATCATAATTATAGTACTAAAATCTACTCTGAATATTGAAGATCGTATTTATTAATTAAGTTTTGAGTTATATAATTATAATTAGTTCAAATAGTATTCAATATATAGTTAAGTTTATTTATTTTTGAATTGAAAAATATTGCTAAAATAAAAAATAATGTATTTTTAATAGTTAAATTTATCATTATCTAAAAATTTGTGATGTGTTATGCATTTTTTATAAGAGAGAAGTATAATCTTATTTATTTTTTATTATTTAAAATATTAAAAGAATGAAAAGATATTAAAAATAAAAAAATAATTAATAAATTCATTGGTCCGACGGGCTAGCCCGAAAAATGATGGGTTAGGGTTAGAGTCAAGATTTTTTAGCCCGAAAAAATTTCAGCCCGATTCAACCCGGACAGATTAACCTGCAGCCCGATAGGACTGGCCCGAAACCCAATGGGTTAGCCCGATTGACATCCCTATAGATAATAGTATCAATTTGGGTCCGCCCTCAATGTATGCGAGATCGGCTTCGGCCTAGGGTTCATGGTAGGAAGCATTTATACCTAATTGTTATTTTTATAAGTCAAAAGTTTGTATAGAAATCACCAAGTTAGGAGTGTCTCTAGGTTAGTTTAGTTCACAAACTTGTAAAGTCCTGTTAGGATATATCGAGTTGTAATAGAACTAACAAAGCTGATCAAGACAAATTGGGTGGAAATATAAAGCCCCACTTTGGATCGTGTGGAGTATGGAGAGACCAGCTACCAGTTTGGAGCTAATGACTCGGAGAAATTGACGGATGGCACCAAGGATCACCTACAGTTTACGAAGTCAATTCCTACATGCACGAAAAGACAAAGAGAACAAGCCAGAGGAATCACCGAAGACCAATCTTTAAGTTTGGAAATTTATTAAATACTAATGAAGCACCAACCTCAAGAAAAGCGCTATGCTCTAGTCAGATTAGAGACGCATCAAATTGAACGATGCTCAATTATCTCTAAACAACTACAATTTGAATTACTCACACTTCGTCTATAAATACACAAAGTACTCAGAGCAATTAAAAAAATAGAAATGAAGAAAAAGCACCGAAACTCTAGTAAAGTGAAAACCTGACCGTTTCTATTGTCAAGGCTATCTCTAAGCCTTATGTGTTTCATTTTAGTGAACACGAGACTCGTAGCTTCTCAGCTTGAGTTATTTAGTATTTTTCTCTACTAGAAAGAACACACCACTCACTACAGATCTCTAGCAGTGATTCTTACGGGCATCGAGCCAATAAGTTCTATAGTTCGGGAGGAAATATAAACCTCTCAATTCTGGAGAAGGAGGCTGCATGGTGTGCCGACATTCCAAATCTGCAAAGCAGAAGGGACCAGAGTCCTGAGCGAGTGAGCTAGTGGACTGGTAGACACTAGTATCTACCAGCTAGCGATAGATCGTGAGACCCGTTTGTAACGGAAGCTTAGTAAATTTCCAGACTAAGGTCTGAAGAGACGACATAGGACTTTAGGCTCCGAACCTCTATAAATTCCTTGTGTGTTCTGTTTTCTTATATTTCTGCAAGGTTTTTAAAACTCAACACACTTTAGTGTTGAAGTGTACTTGAACTGAACAATAATTTCACTTCTCCCTAACAAAGTGTTTTCTTAAACACAAACAGGTGAAACTGGTCAAGAACCTGATAAGCTCGAATTTTGCCTCACTTATTACATTGTTTTCTTTGTTATTTCATGCATTTGCATTAATTTAGTATCAATAATTGAGAACGAGTCTATATTGGTGGGTATTATGCTTGTGGTAGTGAATTTATGAAGGTTTCAGGCCAAAATTGTTGGAAACCCGTTCCTAAAGCAGTGGATGTTTGAATAAATAGTCACAAATTCTTCCACACATGAAATCTGAGCTAATGGAGCATGGCAATAGAAGATCTTTGAATTAGCTTTCCAATGCAGCTGAAATCGGGTCAATCGGAGTTTGGGAGCAAAAGTTATGACCAAAATTGTGAGACTGCGCAAGTGAAGAATTTATGACAAAAGCTTATGTATCGATCGACACGAAGAAGAATGATGATCGGAAGCAAAGATCGACGTGGTAATCGATTTGACAGTCGTGTCGATTGACAGGCTGGCTATCGATCGACACCGACGTCGGAAAGGTAAAAATTCGCCCAATTTGGAGTGATTTCCTTCTCAAGCCTAATACCTAATGAAGACATAATTCCCCCTCTATAAATACTCTAAGTTAGTTCAGTTTTACGTCCCTTTTTAGTTATTTTATTTTTTACTTTAGCATTCAGTTTTCCTTTAGTTTTCAAGTTCTATTTACTTTACTGCTGTGGATTTCGAAGATTGTCAAGACTTTAAGATTCAGTTTCATTATGTTTTAAGTAAGTTTAATGCAATTTTATGTGTTTATTTTAATTTGTGTTTTTAGCATGTCTAACTAGAAAACCTAACAGGATCTAGAGTTTTCACCATCCCATTTACATGTTGTAATTCAATTAAATCCAACCCTTATTAATTGGTTCAGATTATCTGGTTTTGATTCTAAAATCTATTTTCAAATGAAGGATCGAGAGATGAAAATTGGATTAGATTGTTAGTTGTTAATTTGAGATCGAAAGGAGATAATTAACAATAGGAAGAGGAAATTTGATATAATTGTTTTCTGTCTAAAAAGAAGATTCAGTTATAGGATTTAATCTGCATGTTTATCAAAATTGACTAGTTTGTGTTATTGAGACTCAAAATGTAAAATTAACTTTCTAGTAATATAGGTTTTAATTGTCTAACCAATGAATTAATTCCAATTTATCAGATATTCCACAATAATAATATTTTAATTTGGATTGATTGGTTATGCATGTTGATTGTATTGGCTGAATTCCCTAGGATCTGTGTTTTTATTTATTTGATTTTATTCAAAAGTTATTTTATGACTGAAAACAAAAGTACAAATCCTCTCTTGATTTTGGATTGCTCAAACAACAATTGATAAACTGTGTACAGTACATGAAGTATTGTCGTTGTACTTTTCCCTTGGGTTCGATAACCTCTGGTCCATTATAAATTTATTTGCTCGCATGTGCTATAACTGTATACGATTTTAGCATCCGATCAAATTGGCATCGTTGTCGGGGATTAGTCAGATTATATTTTGTTACTAGATTGTTTGGATACTTGCTGGCTTGAATTTTTTTGTCTCTTGTGTGTGTATGGTTTTGACCACTGTATCAATCGACAACCCCCTTGTCCATCGATACAGGAGTTGCATTCATGTCGATTGACAACCCCTTGTTGATCGACACAACTTACGTTTTTAGTTTTATGTATTACTTTTCAGGTGCAAGAACACAAAAGCAAAAGGCAAGAAACTAGAAGACTTTGATTCAGAAATTGAAGTTACATGTAGAAGAAACAAAATTAAAGCAAAAGAAAGAGGAAAACAGACTGAGACGGAGAACCCACTGGAAGCACCATTGCAGAACATGACTCACGAGGAACATAGGCAGTTTGTTGATGAGGGGCGGGAGCTCGGAGGACAACTTCAAGCAGCACAGGCCGCCCAAGCAGAGCAAGCTGCCAGACTCGCAGCACTGAATGGGGGAGGAAATAATGAAAGGCGAGTGGTGGTACAACAAAAGTTATTAAGTAAGTTCACTAGTATACACTTCAATACTTAGACAACTATTGAAGGTTTTAAAAGTAAGTTTGAGAAACTAAGATTGCAGAAACTTAAAGAAAGCAAAGAAGGACACATGATATTATAGTGGTTCAGACTTGAAAAATCCTACGTCCACTCTTTCGAAATTAATGGGAAATCGCTAAGTTATGTACAATCCTCCTTACGATCTATGAACAGCTCGTTGGCACTCCGTCCTTCGGTTTCCTATCGTCACTTGCCTAGAAACTCCTTGTTAACTCAGTCTTCAGGTTGAAGTGAGGACGCACCCCGCAACCTTCTTTCTGGTGGGTTGGATGTTTGCAAGTTCTTTCCAAAATTCAGCTTGATTGGCTAACGCCCGTGATAATCAGTGTTCCAAAGTAGAACACTGACTACTATGAATATTACTTAGAAAAGTAATATTCACCAAAGTATTGCTTCAGCTTCGTGATTATAGAAGCACCAAATAATTAACTTGATTTGATAACTCAACTCTCGTGTTTATAACACGGAGTACGAGATAACTTTTCAGATGAAAGCTTGGAAGAGATTTGGCTTATCTTAGCTTGAGAGTTTGTAACCTTTTCTGGTTGAAGTGTAGACATATTTATAGGAGAATCCTTGGATGTTTGAAATGTTGTCCGTTAGACACACAATGCTGTAGGGTTTTTCCGTGAACCGAATCACCAAAACCAGACTGAACCGGATCGATTTATGGATATTGCTCATGATTAAAATTCTCAAAACCCTAGCATGCTCCTATGAATTTAATACAAAGATTTGTGGATTTAGGGTTTACCGTAACTCTGTTGAGTCTGAACCGATCTTTCGCGTTTGAATTCCAAATCCCAATTCAACCACGCAATTCGAATTTATCTGCGGAAGTAGAAATTAGAAACCTAATTTCCAAGAATAAATTCGAAAACAAAGAGAAAAGAGAAGAGAAATCTGTTCTCCAGATCAGATCTTCAGGGCTGTGTCCCAATGCTGTTCAGATCTACTACTGGTGAGGACTCCGTAGATCTGTATTCTGAGCAGGACCAGAATCGAAATTCTCCTCCTTTTAAACTCCCAAAAACGGCGCCCCTCACTCTCTCTCTAGGGTTTTTGTTTTTCAACTGTGTTACAACTTATGAGAGAGAGCTGTCTATTTATAGACCTAGGGTTGGAAACCCTAATGGGCCATTTTGGGCTCAATTCAGCATATTTAATTGGGCCAGTCCTGGGACCTAATGCAAATAATAAAGTGGGTCTATAAATTAATTAATTCTGATGTCCACAATCCAGGACACAATTAATTAATTAATATTAATTCCTTTTCACCACAGAATTAATACTGACCTACCCCTTTATTACCACGTTATGAGAACGGGCTGCATTAATTGAGAATCTCCATATTTAAGGTTACCGGACATCCATTAATTAATCGGAGGCTCTGACAAGCTCTAACTACAATTAATTAATATCTTATAATTCCTGAGTAGTACCACTCAAACCTTATCACTCGTGCCTGAACTTAATCAGTCTGCAGGACTTTGGCACGATGAATGTTATTGAGCTCCTCAGAGAATGTCCCCATCCTATTACTTGGATATGGTTACCTAAGTCCAATCTCAGGCGGTACTACACGAACTGCTGTTACCCAAGATGCGGATATACGAGCACGTTACTTAGGCTCTCCACCATGGCAAGTCAAAGCAACAGTCAACCCGTGCAAACCCCTGAACCTTCGTTAGGGTTTGGACTCAATCAATATAACGAGATCTTTTATTCGCTGATGTCAGACAGACGAATATATCTCACTGCGGTCCATCAATACGCCACCTCTGCGTACCAGCATGTCAAGTAACCAAGACAGACTACTTATTCCGACAATGCTGCAGCCATCCGGACAGACGTATCCTCATACACTGTCTCAGCTGTGATCAGGTTTATATCTTACTAGGTCAAGTGATCATACTGTCTTCTGCGATCTACAACACGCCGTATGATCGTCCCTATCGGTGAGACAAGAGGATACCATTGTTCACACATGTAAGATTGTTAACAGATAGGAGAAATAAACCGTTGTATACTCATTATAATAAATGCTTTCAGTATACAAAACCCATCAAATGCCAGTCATTAGAGACAAGAGGAATGATGTGCAATCACTGCCATTCTTTGGTAGGTCTGTTATGCTATTTTCTGCTCTGAAAATGTGTACTTGCCTTGTACTTTCTACTTGCTCTTGTTAGACTCAGTTTCAATTCGAGGAATCCAAGTATGGGACATCCTCGTACGAACATTTACATAGCATTTAATACACTTTAAGTTTGACTGAGCTTGTTTCGCCTTGTGTTCCACATTCTTACGAAATAAGGCCTCCATACTTAAATCAATTAGTCAGTATGGACAACCTCATACTGACTTTGCAAAGTTAGTATGGTGAACTCAATACTGAGTACCCAAACTCAGCATAGGCTTTGACCTTACTTAGTGAAACCAAGTTTCACGCACGAACACTTCTTCAAATCTTGAGCATCTCCTTTACTCGGTCTTTAGCACCTAAGTTCTATTACAACTCAAATAATCCTATACATGGATTATATTATAGAACTCTAGAAACTTAGTGCTAAAGTAAGTTTTGACATATCAAAACATTAAATTAAGGCGGGAACTAAAACTTAGTTCCTAACAATATTTCAAAAATATTCAACATATTATGTATAAATCTAAATCTCAAAATAGAGTTACGATTCACTCGATTTTAGAATTTAGATACAGTACTTAAGAGCCCATCATTGAACCTAAATATATTTAATACATAGTATTATATAACCTAAAACAATAATGATGTATATGCAAAAAATAATAAAATTATCACAAGTTTTTATATTTATTATAATATTAGAAATGGAAAATTGAATTTATAATTTGAACAAATTTGTTCAAAACAATTAAAGGAATTCAATTTATTTTACCAATGAGTTTATACATGCTTAGACTATAATCATCAGTGATCGAATTATGACCCAACCATCTAATAATATTTATTTTTATTCTTCACTACACAACCAATAACCTAATATTATTTACCTCTCCCATGAGTGATCTAACCCAATCTAAATTTTTAATTAAAATATTATTTTTTTCTCTTCAATATAATAAATAAATAAAAATTACCACAACTCGTACAGAATAAAAATCAAATTGGCAAAACACAAATACAATATAATTTGAAAATAATTAGTGTAGTATGCTAAACTATATTAACATTAGGCTATATTCATAAATATTTTTTTTTACAATTTAGATATGTATTTTTAATATTTATTTAAAATATATAAAACTTAAATTGTAAAGATTTCAATTGTGATTGTACATTTATCTTTTTTATATTATTTTATACATTTTAATTAATATAGTTTTAGAAATAAAAAAGTGAAATAAATATCCAATCTAAAATGAATTAAACAAAAGTAAGAAAAAGCAAACAAATATAAATTGTGCCACGTGTGTGAGAGCAGTAAGAGATAAGGCTGGTCGAGATGAAAAGTCTGGTTGAGTTTGTTTATCTCACAAACAAACCCTTAGGAATTTCAATCGGGTCAACTCATCGGGTTTTGGGCCATCCTTATCGAGCAGCGGGTTAAATCGGGCTGAAATTTTTTCGGGCTAAAAAGTCTTGATCCTAACTCTAACTCATCGGTTTTCGGGCTAGCCCGCCGGGCTAATGAATTTATTAATTATTTTATTTTTAATAAATTTTAATTATTTTAATATTTTAAATTTTGAAAAATAAGCAAAATATTATTTATCTCTGATAAAAATGCAAAACACATCACAAATTTTTATATAATGATAAATTTATCTATTAAAAATATGTAATTTTTTTATTTTAGCAATATTTGAATACATTTAACTTCATAATTAAATAAACTTAACTATGTATTGAATATTATTTGAACTAAATACAATTATATAACTTAAAACTTAATTAATAAATATTATTTTAAATATTAGAAGTAGATTTTAGTACTATAATTCTGAAAAATATATTAATAAAAATAATAATTGGGTTAAGCGAGCCAACCCGTCGGATTTCAGACTCAACCCTATCGAGTCTCGGGTTATTTGATTCCGGGCTAATCGGGCTAAACTTTTTTCGGGCCAAAATATCTTGACCCTAACCCGCATTTTGGATCGAGTTAATCGGGTCAACCCGCAATTTTCGGGCTAAATTGACATCCCTATTTACACTCTTTAAAACACATTTTACTTATTTTATTGATTAAATATTAATATTATATTAGTTACCTCGTAAACCAGGTCACTTAGTGATGATAGTCTAGGGTTGACCCTGTTAATTGTTATCAATGCGTAAGACTATATTTATAACCAACCAGGCAACCACTCAATCATTTTAATATTTAATTAATTTCTCTCCCATCCACATCTCCCAACCAAACACAACATTTTTGGCAAAGTTTATCAACAACTAGACAACCACACCATTTTATATAATTCTTTTATTTGGCTTTATTTTTTAAATAAAAAATAACTTGTAATTAAATTAGAAAAATAAATAACTTATAAAGCGACTAGTAAAATAAAAAAATATTAGAATTATCAAGGGAAAATATTATGCATAAGATGATATTTGATAATATAACTAAGTGTATATTTACACACACACACACACACATACA